>JAPXFQ010001868.1:600000-848958 GCA_028564705.1 Apricaphanius iberus | reverse complement strand
TTATAAAATATATTTTCTATTCCTGTTTCCCAGTGTGAGTATACAGGAGGAGAGCTCTCTATATCATCTCTATAGTCTGCTTAGATCCACAGATCTGATCGCATTTTTTTAACTGCAGTATTTTATTTTGAAAAATTGCCTTTATTTTAACAACTGACCGGATTGTCTCGTGTGTTTTGGTGTGACTTCCTGCCAGAATTGATGCAGATGGCTTGCGGCTTGCGCAAAAAACTGACCAAACGATCGCTTTAAGGCACGAGCTGGCCAAAGAGATCTGTGACAGTCTGGTGTGAACTACCACATAGGTTAACAAGGGCACCGAATGGAAGCGGTCTCCCTTCCGTGCCACTTCCGACGCATGTGGGAACCATACATTAGGCTCCCCATTGTGTTTGGTCGCTTTTTTATGTTTTTTGCAGTTTTTTTGTAGTAGTTGTTCTAAGGTAACCAAACAAATTTTGGAAAGTTTTTATAAAATATATTTTCTATTCCTGTTTCCCAGTGTGAGTATACAGGAGGAGAGCTCTCTATATCATCTCTATAGTCTGCTTAGATCCACAGATCTGATCGCATTTTTTTAACTGCAGTATTTTATTTTGAAAAATTGCCTTTATTTTAACAACTGACCGGATTGTCTCGTGTGTTTTGGTGTGACTTCCTGCCAGAATTGATGCAGATGGCTTGCGGCTTGCGCAAAAAACTGACCAAACGATCGCTTTAAGGCACGAGCTGGCCAAAGAGATCTGTGACAGTCTGGTGTGAACTACCACATAGGTTAACAAGGGCACCGAATGGAAGCGGTCTCCCTTCCGTTGCACTTCCACCGCATGTGGGAACCATACATTAGGCTCCCCATTGTGTTCGGTCGCTTTTTCATGTTTTTTTTGCAGTTTTTTAGTGCTGTTGGAATGTATTTTTAGACCTTAGTAGTTGTTCTAAGGTAAACACATTTTGGAAAGTATTTTCTTTAATTTGAAAGGTTTGTTTTTCATAGAAATGGTTAGCAAAATGTTCATGCATTTCACAGAAGAAAATTCAGTTATTTCATTTATGTCATTTAAAGCAAAAAGCACGGGATCGTCCTTTATGAAACAGGATGTGAATGAGAGATGACTCTTCTTTGTTTCTTTAACATTCAATGCAGTTTTATTTTTAAAAACCCTTTCAAATTGGAACTCAAACTGAAAATCGGAGGAAAGGTCATTGTCAGCAACGATTCACAAAGAGCAAAGCATATTTTCACTTCAGTGGACTAAAATGACCACCGTGGGTAATGATGTGATATTTCCACTGCATTTACCCAGACAGGGAGAAGCCAGAGGCCAAAAAAATCCAAAGAAGTTTATGTGATCCATCTTTGCAACAGCTACAGTTTCATTAAAGCAAAGACACATCAGATCAAAGTATATGAGCCAATTACACCTTTCTTAGCAGTGTAGTTTATTTTCCCCTCATGATTCACTTTTCTTAACACTACCTTAACCTTGTTATCCTTTTCATCATGGGAGAGTATTTGAGGAAGAAATATAACATCAGGTGATTGGTTTCCAATCACAAGGGTGAATCTGTCAGTGCTCAAAGAAAAGAAGAAATCCTGAATCTCCTCAACAAGTTCCAAGATAGAAAAATAAGTAAAACATGGCTGTTATTTAGGAGCAAAAACAGTTCATGATTATGGCTTTTATCAACTATTGCCACTTTTCTGGTGAGTTGAATTGCCCAAACTATTATCCTTTCCTGAACTCATCAATTGGCTCTTTGTTGTTTTTTTTCTCCATCTGCCAAATTGTTCTGATTACTAAGGGAGAAGAAAATGGCTGCTCACTCAATATAAACACCCTGTTAGGAACGTGGGTTGTTAGTCTGTTCGTTTTGTCCCTGTTTGTCTTCCTACAATTTATCCACCTTTCTCTAGAATTCCAGCTAAGGTTCTGGCTGCATTATGGAACCATCAAGTTGGGGGCGGAGCCATCTGTGCTCTGCCTGCTAGTCCGCCATGCTTAGTCCTCAGTCCCGGATTTCTCCACCTCTGTGTCTCCTGGAGCTCAGCAGGAAGCTTCCGTAAACAGTCTGGACTCCTAGCTCTCTCTCATTCTGATGTTCAAACCACCATCTCTCAAATAAGCCTCATTGGAGTACATTCAGACTGTCTAGAATTAATACTAAGAGTTTCTTTCACCCATGGATTTTGCCTCCAGCAGTTCTTCTCATTACATTTCCTTGTCCAGTGTTCCCGGTTTCTGCAATATTCATCATTATCATCACATATACATTGTTTTAAGAAAACTTTCATATTTTTACAATTTATCTGCTTAGTGGTGTTGTGCATGTGGGTCAGAAAGTTTAATCCCAACATGACAGAACACTCAGGCCAGACAGACCCAACAGATGCTCTAGTGACTTCAGTTACTCAACAACACACCCAAATTCAGATCCATGATAATCAGCTCCACCTGTCATCTGACCCAGTTTATCTTTACCCGGAAAATAAATCACTTTAGAACAGGAATTAGCTAAAAACTTGGATGATACAGACTGGACCCATTTAAGCAAATGTAATGACACAATTAATGCTCACGCTCTACCTGGCAGCAATTTAAGGTAGCTGAGAATGATGTGACTCAGTTAGCTAAGTAGAGTCCAGATCTTAAGTTCCTTGGCTTGAATGGACTGTTAAGAAGGGCTGAGTCAAACAGGTATCGGGTGCAAGCAGAGCCACCTCAGAGGGAAAGGAGCCAGTATTCATCCACCGCTCCATGCTCACATCTCCTTGTTCTCTGTCTATTTACATCATCTTAGCCATCATCTCATGGAACCCCAGCTTGCTCCTTGAGATAGTAAATTAATACCTAGCTCAAAACTTAAAATAATTACTACAAGGTTCAAAATTGATGATCCACCAATTTGAAAGAAGAGAATGTCTTGGACTTTTTGGGGACAGGTGAGACCTGTTCCGAGTTACCATGCCCAAGCCTCACAAGACAGAGTCCTATTTATCAAGCCCTTCTGCACCGATTACTACAATTACATGTCGCAGACAGTGGCTTCACAGATGAAAGCTAGCTGCGGTATCAGTCTGTTTCTACCATCCATCAGTCAGCAGAACCTGTTGGCTTCCTTCTTCTGAGCTCCGCCAAGGGAGTTTTCAGGCGCTCCACCAAGCATTAGAGCTTCATCCTTGGCACCAGATCACCTCACTCCTACACAGAACCATCAACCCCACAAAACGTCTCAATGGGCTCCTGCAACTTTTTAGGCCGTTCTACAGTGTCTTTCCGTAGTTTGTCACTTATGACTTTCTTTCACCTCCGGATTTTCCCTCCTGCATTTGTTCTAATTTCCATCTCCCTGTCTAGTGTTCCCGGTGTCTCTGATCTTTTTCATCATCATAATCATCTTCGCCTGTTGATTTTTTCAATAAAACTTTAATATTTTTTCAGCTGGTCTCCCTAGTGATGTTCTGCTTGTGGGTCAGAAAGCTTAATTCAAATTCAAACATGACACCCCCACCTTCTTTAGTTTATATACTGAAGGTGAGTTTGACAGTAAATTAACCATGGCTTGTATACAGTAGATGTAACATGAGGGGACATAAAAGCTGATTTAGGGCCGCAAAAGATTTGTGACAGGGGCGGGGGTCGTTCTCTAGTGACCAGACACCTAAACATTAATTAAACAACTATACAAAAATTTGTTTGGTTTGTCACATTAAATTTGAATAAACTACAATGAATGTGTTTGTAATGTGAGTTAATGAGAACACATTTCAAGTGTTATGAATACATTTCCAAAACTATAAACGCCCTTTCCTTGAACATCCAATACAGTTTTTTGAAACAAGAATCAAACTTTAACCACAAAAACATCATATACATATTTGAAAGTTGCAGTAAAACGAGGAGAGAATATCAGTACTTGGAATGAGACAGAAGGAGTGGCAATCTGTAAAAATGCAATCAGCGCTCTCTCTGAGCGTGGACAGCAACCCGAGAAGCAACAGAAGCGATCCCAGATGACAGCGAGCATCGGGAGCCAAAATCTGAGAAGAGGTAATGAGAGAGAGCTGTATCTCCTTTAACAGCTGTTGACCGGCCCCAAGGGCAGAACTGCAGCCATGTCCGCAGCCACTCTACCTGCAACACGTCATTTCTCGTGAATGGAGACATCGTTATTTTCCCACATTTGCACCACAAGGCTTCCGCTGACAATGTGAAAAGTGACATGAAAAATAATAACTTAAGGCCAGAAAAAAAAAACAACAAAGCAACCTAAAGGTCATTTTCCCTAGAAAAATTGGTCTTACATGAACACAATCCATCAACCATCAGAGGTATTATTACTGTCTGCTTTCACAGCAGCAGAACCTGATGCCTGAATTAAAGTCACCCAGGGTCAATGTGCATAATGACACAACTGTCATTATTTATAACTCCAACATCTTTGTCACTGCTGACAGGCTTTACCGATGAATAACAATGATAGACGTTTGAGGACGGGCACATTTTGAAGTTCCACCAACCTACGCCCATAATCACTGGACGCACATATATATGTAGCATCAACAATTGGGACAGAACGAAGGTTATTCATTTTAATCACACCACAGTGCATCCTTCCTTCCACTATCCCACGGGGTTGCTATATTTAAGCACGTTTTTATTTATTCTTCTCTTTTTGGGCCTGGCTGATGGCAAGGCATTTGCTTTGTGTGATGTCTGCCCTTGAAGACTCAGACAGAAGAAGAAAATATTTATACATAATGTAGATGTGGAGCGAGTGGGATTTATTAAATTTGGTGCCTTATTTTTAGGGCTACACAACATAAAAAAAATGACATCAGTATGTTGCCATTTAGTTAAGCTTCCTTTTATTTTGCTCATGTACTCCAAGATTGGCTGTGTGTCCTTAGGGGGGAACAAGGAGTTGGAACATTTGTCTCCCATCTTTCCAATTTCTAATTGGACCTCTCCATCTGTTGAGGTCCACAAATTGTCTTGTGGGTAAGATAGAGCTAAATATCTAATCACACACACAAATACATCAGGGATATCAGTACTGGAGTTGTACCAGAATATTCTCTGCACATGTCTGCTTGTGTGGACTTGGTTTATTCCACTGCTGTCAGTACTGTTTGCACTGTAATATTATGGGGATCTGTATTCATGAGTTATATGTAGAATTATCCCAAATTATTATTTTATCTACAAGTGCCGATCAAAATGTTAGTTATTTCCTGAAATTATACACTTACCAGCTAGTTTATTACATACACCTCAGTGATTGCTTAACATAAATATCCCACAAATATCCACTGTGTACAAATTAAGACTTGGACAGCACACTATTTGCTATTATTTTAAGCTACTCCTTCTTTAGTTTCAGAGTCTCCCTTTTTCAAATCAAACCGCTAAAAACTGAGTGTTAATTGGTATGTTAAGAATGGAAACAAAAACACACGCATACCTGTTCATTTGGTACTGATCAATTTGTTTGTGTTGCTTTCTTTGTATCTTCATAATTTTGGTTATGCTGCATGTTTTAGGGCTCCATTTCAGCATGAATTAATATATAAAAATAAAAAATGTTATGCAAAAACATGTCTAGGAAAAAGAAGGAGGGTTGAAATGGAGATGAATAGGCATATTATCAAACTGACTTAGAGATGCTTTTGTCTTTTAAGCATAAGCCCCTAGCATAGGTACAAGGCTTTGCTCAACTACTGGAAAGTTCAGTAACATAATAATCTATTCCTTATTGGGCAATCATTTATAAATGTTTTGCTCAGGATCTGATCCAATCTCAAGTATCCCCAGTTTTCAGGAAACATTTTAGACTTCATAGAGCATTCACTCTCCTAATCTGCATGGAGAAAAACTTTCTAGTCATGTTTCTGGATAAAGCAGAGAAAAACAAATTTGAGTGCAACAGTTTAAGGGGTTGCTTACAAAAAGTGCCAACAAAAACAGTAGATTTATTTTGTGTGTGTGTGTTGGTGGGGTGATGCAGCTAAGTGCGAGTGTGGAATTTTTTCTTTTGTTTTAATCTCTCATCTGCACTGTAATGAAGTCAATATCCATTGATCCATGTAACCGGAATCTGCCACGCTTGTTACTAGCCGTTCATAGGGAGACAGGTAGGCAAGAATACATCTGAGGAAAACTCAATACATTTTTCTCCCAGAACTGAAAAAAAGGCTCTAACATCACGGAACAAAATCACTACTGCCAAAGAGATTCTTAAGATGAAACCTGAGAAAACACGTGCAGCTAAGTTAATGCAGAAGGCGTGTTGGAATCAGTTCCATTAAACAAAGCGCCTTCGGCCCACCATGATATTTATGTGATCAAGACATAATTTAGCTCCACATTTAGCCCAGTACCCATCACGTAGGCTGCATAATTACCTTTAATCTCCATTCATGACAAATTAATTGCTAGCCAGCTAGCTACTGCACAGCTGCACTGCTCAGGAATAGCTCTGGATCAGTGTTAGAGTGGTCGTCTGAGGATTCTGTGCTTTTGAATGGGTGGAAAAGAGCCCCTGCAAAGCTCCCTGCAGAACCAGAGTAAAGTTTAGAAACCAAACATAAAAGAGGCTGGATCATCTAAATTTATGTTTTTTAGTACTTTTTTTTTCGAAAATTAATTTAGTTTCTTCTTTAGGCAAGGATATAATCTGAATTGATGTTATTTTTTTTTTCAGATTACACTATGCAGCTTTATTGTATGATAGATTCAGGATGTGGTGTCTGTATGGGGGACATGACTTCCAATTAACAGAAGGTTTTAGGTTTTATTAAGGATGAGTATATTGTAAATGTAATCATAACCCTTTACGTTTTCCAATTCGTCACACTGCAATCACAAACTTTACCATATTTTATTGTGATTTTATTTAAACATCCAATACAAGTTAGCACAAACATGTAATGAAGGAAAATTATACTTGTTTAATTAATCTGAAAGGTGTAGTGTTCATATGACTTCAACTGCTTTCTGATACCCCTAAATAAAAGAGGTACAAGCCATTAGCCTTGCAATTCACTTGATTTGGAAGATAAAGTTTAGTCATTTAATATGAGTATGAATCCAGATGTTCTGAGAATGACTCAATGGTTCCTTAGTAAATATTAGCAAACATCCAGAAAAATGAACACACCAGATAGGTCAGGCAACTTATGGAGAAGTTTTAAATATGGTTAAGTTCTTAATTTACATCCCAAGTTTTTAAAATCTAATGGAACACTAATCAGTCTGTAAACGGATGGAGTGTGACAAAACTGAAACATATCAAGATATAGCCATCCATCTTAGCTGAACTGCTGAGAAAGGAGATCCTTAATCAGGGAAGCAGCCAATAGGCGGTGACTCTTGAAATGCTGCAGATGTTCACAGCTCAGGTAGGAAAACCTGATGACAGTTTAAATATTTGTAGTGCTCTCCTGAACCTTGACTTGTACGGAAGAGTGGCAAGAAAGACTAAGCCGTGGTTGAAAGAAATTCCCCAAAAAGTCCCGTTTGTAGTTTCCCACTGGCAGTGTTGGGCAAGTTACAAAGAAATTGTAATATATTTCACATTACTAGTTACAATGTCAAAAATGTAATGTGTTTGCATTACATATTACTGCCTTAAAAATGAAACTGAGTTACACTACTTTAAGTTACTTTTGGCTAAATTTTTTAAATATCTAACACGACTTCTAAGCACAATAACTTATCAATTTACATTTTACACAAGCGTCACACAACAAATACTGTATTTTTAGGACTATTTTATTGAAATTAAGTCTCAAGTTCCTTTGTATGCCTTCTATTTCATGGTAATGTTTGTCAAATCTAATCAAAAGAAGATGCTGAAAGTGTTCATCACAAATGGTTGACAAAGATAAGACTCCGATGTCTGAAGTCTAACGCTGTGTCCACACTGAACGTGATAGGAGCGAATATCAAGCGCGACACACGCCTAACTGTTCGCGTGCACATTCGCACCTTGAAGCATGTACAACGCGAACTGGTCGGACTTCAAATATGGTATTTTCACGCGCGACCTGGCCTTCAGCGGAGCTGGGGCTACAGTGCAGCTGGCGGTGGATTATGAACCGAGCTGACGGAGGACAGAGTGGATTACATGTTCGGCCTGGCCTCCGGTAGAGCTGGGACCGCTGCACAGGGGGTTTGGTGAGCTACAGATACACTCTAGCTACGGCGGAGGGATCTATAAACGGCAGCGAGCCTCTCATAAACACCGGCCCCTCGTCGCCCGGAAAACGTGACCTGCTTGCCCAGTTTGTGCCGTAAAGGTCCAAGCTTCGCCTGCCGAAACACCAACTACATTTCTGAGCAGGTGTCCATCTGTCTGCAGCTCGTAAAAGTTTATAATAGGAGGCCGTTTCAAGGCTCACGTCTAGTTCAAGAGGTGCTTTTACAGCAACAACGGCTCTTTTAAGAGCCACCCACAAACCTCTTAAGAGCATTCCTGTCTAAATAGTTTTTTTTTTATTTCTGTCTCTGTATTGAAAACTCCTTGTTTCATGTAGCTCGGGGTTATTAGCCACGGTGTTTATCAGTATTTCCTCCATGTCCTGCTGAGGCTGTGACTCCATGACAGTCACAGAATCATTGAAACTCTGTCCCCTGATTGGTTGTCGCGGCGAGATTTGACGCTGGAGTTCAGATTTTTTCAACTCGAGCGATAGGCGCCATGAGCACAAAATGCACCACATAAAAAGCAGCGCGAATTTTCCATGGCATCTGTAGCGCGAATTGTTCGCGCGAATCAGGCAGAAAAGCTTTTTCGCGACGCAAATCTACTTCTGAAGAGTCGCGGTACCCCAAGTCGTGCTTCAAAGCGCTCCTCCATTGATTTTACATGAAAACCTCTAGTCGCTCCTATCGCGTTTGGTCTGGACACAGTGTTACAACAGATGGTTCGGAAAACAGTGTGAATAATGCCGCTGTTTAAATGTACAGTTGATCTTTACCTCAGCCGTCCTGATTCTCTGATGTTTTAGTTTTGAGCAACAGGAAGTGGATCTTGTTCTATAGTATCCAACTTGATTGGTCTGTTGCATTAGATGGCCAGAAAAATGCATTTGTAACTTGAGTTACTGAAATTATAACTAGTAATATATTGCTGTATATTTTGTAAGTAATGCATTACACTACTCAGTTACTGAAAAAAGTAATATATTCCTGTAACTCATTACTTTTGTAATGCATTACTCCCAACACTGCCCACAGGTCACAGTCAGATGACATAGCAAACATGTGGAGGAAAGTCCGTTGAGATTAAAATTGATCCATCTGGCCTTTGTTTACAATATAATCGGTGGTAGAAAATTAACCTGGAACATTACCATCAATTTATCAATCCCATTGTGAAATATATTTGTGCCCACATTATGTTGTGGGGATGTTTTTCTCCAACAAAGATCAATCCTGGTAGCAAACCTATTATATATGGTTAAAGACATGAGACTGGTGCAGAGGTTGACCTTCCAGCAGGACACAACCCAAAACATACAGCCAGAGCTACAAATAAAGGTTGAGCAAGGAAAACTAATTTCTTGAAAAGGCTAGACCTGAATCCATTTGAGAACTTTTGGCAACACTTTAAATGTATACAGGCTCTCTCTAACCAGTGACAGGAAGCTATAAATCCAGAAACAGGGTTTTCTATAAAATATTGACTCAAACTCTTGCCTTGTGTTGGTCTGTCATAAAAAGGCCAAATAAAATAGATCAGTTAGTGGCAGTAATGTGTCAAAACGTAAAAAATGTCAAGGGGTGTGAATACTTTTGCAAGGCACTGTAATTTATAGTTTCATGTTTGTGCAAAGGTAGAAAAACAAGGCAGTGTAATGTCCTCTGACATCATAGGTACATGGCTCTGTGGGTGCACATGTGTGTGTTTCCACCTGTGCAATGTCTAATCAGAAGTCCAGCAGCAGCGTACAGCCTGGAGATAAGCAGACATACAGGATGCTGGGAGATGTGATTTGAAGCTGGCAGAACTGGCTGCTGCTGGTGGAATGAATCCATCCACCACCACACAGCAGATCTGTTGTCAGACGGTGGGATAATTTAATAAGAATTATTTCACAGGGTGAGAGGAACGAAGAGTGCCTGAAACACAGTGTTGTTAGAATTGACTGGTATTGACCAATATATGTCTCTGCACTGTGGTCCCCAAAGATAATTGGTAAAAGAAATTAAAAACAAGCAAAACTTTTGGGATTTTCTTCGAATTCTCACTTCCCACTGTTAATGATATGGGAAACTGTGTTCCTCAGGCTTGTCACTCTTTACATTCCATTGACTAGGAGTTGAATACTCCACAGCGAGCAGTGGGACGTATGACACAGTATTTGTGGTGATGATTACAGCCCATTAACTTTGATGGATGCCGTTTCTTGGGGAAGACGATGGGAGATGGAAGAACGGCTGCGTAGCTTGTTTTCTGTCACAGACATGTGTATACAGACTTATAGAGAAATTTACTTTAGTAAATTCCATGCAAGATAGATTTTGTTTAAATGCACCATCTACCTGATACTTTGAAGTAACTGAATTTCACATAAGAAGTTGGGCAGATCCTAGAATAAATGTGCAGCTATGATCCTGTGAGCCCCTCACAGAGGACAGAAAAGATCACTGTATTTAATATAATAGTAGTTTTATGGGCAATGAACAGATACATCAGTAATATCTATAGTGAGTATTTCCATGGATGAAAAACTGAGTTTTCAAGTAAAAATAAATGGGACCCAACTTGGGCTGAAATTGACTGCAGTGTCTGTGTTTATTAATGCTACTTGCCCGGCCACCTTGTTATCTAACTCAGTCGTTTCTTTGCCTGTTGGTCAAAGTCAAAATGAGGGGTATTTCATTTGTCATTGTTCACTTTGCAAGGATTACGCCAACTTAAAAGCTAAAAGGTAAAAATCCTCTTGAGAAAATGCAACCATATTAAAGAACACCTGGAGTGAGCCACACCATAAAGAATTCCTCAAAATATAAGCTATAGTTATATAGCTAAAGATTACTTCTGCCTTTATTTATTTCTGATTTAAACTGGGAAACCTTACCAAGACCTGCCTTGTTGTTGTGCACCAATCTACCTTTGTAAAATGTACCAAGCTTCAGCCAGGCTTGAAATAATAATAAATGGCTGAGTACTATAAGGCTCTGTCCACTATTACTTGCACTGATGTGCAAACAGGCTCAAAGTTGATTTTCTTTCTCATTGCAATTGCAGTTTTTGATAGGGAGGTCCCGATCCGATCACGTGATTGGAAATCGTTTTTGATCACATGGTTTCAGGCTCTTATCGGAATTGGATGTTACCTCCTGATCAGGACTCAGATATATTTGTAGATGTCTTCTATGCGGGTGGGGGCTAGTGCCTATCGCTACTCTCAGTTAATACATATTCAAAAGTATGTATCTTTTTATTCATTTTAAAGAATATTAAATACAAACAAGCTGAACGGAGAACTACTTATTAGCCTCCTATGGACAGGTGTTGCAAATTAGCAGTTTTGCTATAACACTAAACAAAACAATGTATCTGGTTTGTCCAATGCAGTTGTTATGTCCATATCAAATAAACTAATATTCTATTCTAAAGTGAAATTAAACAGTTCAATCAATCAATCAATCAATCAAACTTTATTTATTAAGCGCTTTTCATACAGGAAATGCATCTCAAAGTGCTTTACAGATAAAAATGAACCCCACATTAACCACATTCTCATTCCTCCTGCTGATTAAAAACCTAATTATACCCCCCTCCCCCAGCCCAACTCTCATGCACATACGCAGTTAAAAGCAGGCATAAAGAACATTACGCCGAGTACAGATGAGCCAGGGTAAGGAAATGCCAACAGAGGAGCCATCCGCATAAGCAGCAGCAAATCAACAGTAGCAGCTTAGGCACTGACCCAGGGCGCCCAGAGGAGACAAGGCTAGTACCCCCACCTCCACCCAAGCACTACCTGGAGAGCAACAGGCAGCCACAGCCAACCGCCACTCCTGATGCAGAGGGCTCCCACTGAGGAAGCACTGGAATGAAAATTAAAATAAGAAGTTAAACTATAAAAATAAACAGACAAGTAGGTGTAGTCTAAGTAGTAGCACCTAGAATACATCTGATACTTTTCCTGCTCCACATTGGAACCATAATGCACGTCCATGTGTCATCTAACATTGGGATTGCTGCAGAAGTTGTTGTCATGAGGTTTAAGGGTTTTTACCTTGCACAGATGACTTCTCATGGGGATTGAGCTGTTTTTCTGGATATTTTATTTAGGCGCTGTCGAATAGAAGACCGGAATTACGCTGCTTTAGCCAAAGTTTTAAAATGTGGAAAAATTGAAACCGATCAGAAGTCTTAAAAAAACTTTGAACAAACCATTTCCTGAACCATAAACTATGCCTCAGTCACAGAAAAGCTCACGGGAGGAAAGCAGCAGCAGTCAGCGTTTCTGGCACAGCAGCTTGGCGCACATCGTAGCGCATCTAACCAGTCGCGCTTTGAAGTCAGAAACTTTTCTAAGTGCATTCAGGGCACTTCAAGGCATTTAACCTTTTTAATTTAACGTTTGAGGAACTACTTTTTTTGTTGGTAACAATGTTTGCTTGCTCATTCAAAAACGTTTAAAAGGCTCATTTTAAACTTGTAAACCTTCAGCATCCTCTAAGCGGAGCAAATGTACATCATAGTCAGTAACTATAGATTCAAAATGTAAATTAAAATGAATAATTCATGCAGGGATACTTTGCTGTGGTAAGTAAAGGTCACTTTAACTGCTTAATTGGAATTTTGAACATTTTCCATCACTATAACAAAATGGGAAAGGGGGTCAATATACCATAATGTGATGTAATTCACAGCAACCCTATTAATACCACTGAGGCCCAGATATACTTGGAAGCTAGTGTGCATTATTTAAAAGCTGCAGCTATCTGCAAACATCTTAAACTTCACTTCGCTGTTAACAAAGCAACTTAAGAGTTCTTTCTGAATATTGGGGGGTTTCAGATTTGTTCTTTTATATATCTCTTTTTAAATTTTAGAAGTTTAATTATTGATCCATTATTCAGTGATAGCTAATTTCTTATGTCTAAAAACTATGGGCAAGACAAGGCAATTTTATTTATATAGCACACTTTAAACACAAGCCAATTCAATGTGCTATATATATATATATATATAA
The DNA here is from genome assembly GCA_028564705.1 of Apricaphanius iberus. NCBI lineage: Eukaryota > Metazoa > Chordata > Actinopteri > Cyprinodontiformes > Aphaniidae > Apricaphanius > Apricaphanius iberus. The sequence continues at coordinate 835,742 of JAPXFQ010001868.1, read as the reverse complement.
AGGCAATTTAATTTATATAGCACACTTTAAACACAAGGCAATTCAAGGTGCTATATACATATATATATTTAAAGGGAAATGTGATTTTCCAGCTGGACCTTATGTGCCTCCATTGCACAGCAGCTTCATGTGTGGCGGTGCCAACTGAGATGCAATTGAAAAGCTGACACTGATTTGGTGCTGCAACAACCTCAGAATCAAACCAGCAGGCAATCAACTTCAAAACCAACTCTACCTGTGTATTTTCACACAATGCATTGATGCAAAACATGGATGCAGAAGGCCTAACTTGAGAGGGATGTGTCTCTGTTGTGGATCTGATCTGATCTGCCTCAGGGGTGCCAACATGGTTTGGTACCTATTTTGCATTGATTCATTAAATGGGACCAAAGTTTGTCTTTTTCTAGCAGTATATATTTTATGTACATGCCTGCTTGTATGTACTGTACATATAAATGTAACATTTACCATAAGAAACAATACATTTGCATTTCAACTGGAAGAATTTTTCTTGGAATCATGATACTTCTGATATTCGATAGAAGCTTTAATTATTCTTTTTTAAGCAATGACTACAAACATCCTCCAAAGTCATTTATATTTCAGTTTGGGAGAGTAACCATTTTAAAACAATAACAAGTATAGGTATGGAAAAACAGGTTATAAGCAGCAGACAAGAATTAGTGTTGTAGAAAACAATTTAAAAATTATTTATATTTAGTGATTAGTAAATATTAGTAAAGGCATCTGCGAAACATGGCATAATACTTGGGAATCAATGAAGAGGCTAAGTTGGAAAGGACTTATGGACGTTTCACCTACTCTGATTAACTGAAGGACTCATCTTACTATTATTATGTCTGTACAGCAGGCCAAATACTTGTGACAGAAAAACTTTTGAAGCTGATACATGCTGGCATTAGCACCATGTTAAGGGACACAGATGTCCAAAAAGGGTTTCCTGTACCTTCATAATAAATATGTTAAAACACCAATGGAGACTGAGTCATCCTCACCCTTATCTTCATCTCTCTGGAGTTCTTCCATGACACGAGTCAGGGTTGAAAAAGAAAAGAAGGATACAACCTTTGTTGTGTGGTATGTTGGCATGGTCCCCCAGAAGAAACGTTTGGACATTTTATATTTAAAAGCATCAATCTGGTGCACTTTAAGAAAAAAAATATCAAGGAGATTTACAGAACTGGGTGAAAGTAAATTACGTATCCATACTTTAGGTGGACAATGTAGAGAAAAAGCTTATCGATAAAAAAACTCTAACTTTATAAAAAATAACCTATAAAATATATCAATACTGCATCCCTGGCCATTTTTCATCTCATTTTAATACTAATAACTAAAGTGACATCTATGGTGTTAGGGGTCAATTTTGATTTTATGATTTTTATACAGTATTTTCCTGGGCTACTGGGTATGTATTGTTGGAAAGAGGCATTTTCCTCAAAAAAGGGACAACATGTTCATTCCCTGTCACCTCTGGCCCTGGGTTGAACATCAGCCAAAGGAGCTGCACCCAACTCCCAGACATCCTTGATGGGAGCAAGCTTGTCAGATCTTGCGCTGGTCTCTCTGTTGTCAAATCTGAGGACTCTTGATATCATTTGAAATGTCTGACTTGACATTGTGTCTTGGAAAATATTTCTGCCTGTCAGAGCGTCCCATAGACTATCAGTGACCTCATTGCAGGATCTATACACTCCAGCAAGCAGAAGAAAACCAATAAAAGCATCCAGGTGTTCCTCATCATTGTCTTTCTACATCTTGCCATGGACTTTTTTTCCTTCAAGGTTTGTTATAGTACTGAATATTCTTTTTAGGGACAATAGAAAAATAAATAGCTCAAAACATGTGTTGATGTCACTGACTTTGCTGTGACCCCTGTCACAGCAAAGCTTATGGTTCCAGGGGTCATTTTGATGCAGCAAAGGTAATCAAATTTTACCATTTTTTTACTTGAATCTTTCAGCAGGAGCAGCTTCAGCACCAGCAATCTCCTAATCCAAAACATCAGATATGTCTGTGTCTTCTAGATGATATGCAACATTCTATTCCTCCTTAGAAACCAAGGGCCGTATTCACAAAGACTCTTATCTTACCGCCAGGTGTTACTCCTAACTCGCGCTAAAAGGTCTTATGTAGGAGTTATCGTCTAAAACCTATTCACAAACGCACTAAGAGCTACTTTTACATAGGACAAGTCCCTAAACGTAAACTAAGATTGACGTCCCGTTGCTATGGAAAACGTAATTTCCTATGCACGAGTAAATAGACGGAGAGCAGTGTGATTGGTTGTTGAATGACACGTGTGAAACCAGGAAATGGAAAACTTCAATATCGATAAAAGCGTGATTATGAACAGCACAAATAGCAGAAAAAATGCACGATGATATCTTTGTGTCGGCCATGAGACTGACACTTCACAAAACTTACACACAATAGCCTGCTTACAGAGAGGGTAAAGTCTAAAAACGAAAAAACGTGAAATGATGATGATGACTGGGATAAGCTCCAGCCCCCCTCCACGCGACCCTGAATTGGATGAAAGCAGTATAGATAATGGATGGATGGATACATCATATTAAGGGAGTGATTGCAAGTAGGCTGTAAACAATTCGTCTGTCTAATGAGCACATCAGCCACATCTTAAATAGAACCCCCCACTACCGTGAAAAGCACCTCGTGAACTGAAAATGAGTGGTGAGAAAAGACGAAGGAAACCTAACTGATCACAGGACCAATTATTACTACTGGCACAGTTGGTACTGGAGAGGATGACGGTCCTTAAAGGGCGATTCGGAGCCAGGATTACGAATAACAAAAAAAGGGAGGCATGGATGGAAATTAGTAGAAACATAAATGTATCTTATCCTGTGGTGTCTCGAATGTCAGAAGACTGTGAGAAGAGATGGTATTCTCTACAGTCCCAGTGTCGGCTCGAGATCGCCGCTTATAAAAAGGATGCTTCTGCAACAGGTAGGCAATGTCCGTCATATAGGCATCCCTACATATGTTGCATAAATTGGAAGACGTGCACGTTTTCTTCTTTGTGCACCCCCAGCATACCTGCAAATGCTTTAATTCGATGCAGTTGCTAGATGTCTAATGGGAAACGGATGAATTGTTGGATAATGTGTGGTCGACAGAGCGTTTTAAGTGTTTGGTGGATTGATCGGCTGATAGATGGTTGTGATATACCCAAGTTGTCCGCGTTGCAAAGTTGCATTTTCCCTGTGGCTAAATATCTTAATTTCGCTAAACATTTAATTTCTGGAATGATTGGGTTGTTACGTTTAGTTGGAGATGTGATTGCATCCCGCTCTACAACTGCAATTAAGGATTTAGTCGGTATCGTTTTGTTAATTCAGAATCATGCAGAGTGTCCAACACATTGCGTCTGGCTGCAGCAATTTTGGGAGTCTTTGTGAATAGGTCTTAGGGAGTTAGGAGTCCTCTTGACTTATTTTAAGGACTCCCTGACTTAGGAGCTACTTTTAGGCCTACAACATTTGGTTGTGAATTACTTTTATAATAAGAAACTAGGAGTCCTAAATTTAAGAGTGACACGCCCACATTTTTTAGGAGTTACTCCTAAATTCATCAGTTAGGACCACCTTTTAGCCCTAAGATTCTTTGTGAATACGGCCCCTGTTCATCTGAAATTGTATCCTGCTCTTTGTCCCCTACTTAATTTTCACCAAAAATATGATCCAGAACTTGGCTAAATCGTCTAATTTTTGGAAGCTGCAAATTGCATGTGCACTCTGTAAGTAAAATGGCCACTCAAGTGAGACATTGAGAGATTGTTTTTTGCGCAGATATACTGGAAAACCACGCAAAATAAGAATTCCCAAAAGCTTACATGACTAGCAGAGGAGGTGGCTGTTGGCACACTTATGACTTCAGTTTTGGCTCTAATTATGGTGTTATAATCGTATTTGTTATAACTGGTCTGAAACCAACCCTATAACAAAAAGGTCTTCATTTTAACCAGAGCATTTTATAATTTAGTGAAAAGGTTTTTGTTAAAAATTTTAACAAAATAGATGTGCCTGATAAAGTCAAAAAGACTCGATGCAATAAACAAAAGTATTGTTTCTTTTATACATTTAAAATGGTTCAGTGCCAACCCTAACACAAGAGTAAGGTTAAAACAAAAAAATGAATTCAAGAAACTTGAGTGACCTCAGTAAATACTGACGAGAGCTGTATGTTCATAGTACTGGTGCAACACAGGTTGATGGTTTTGCTGCAGAGTAAAAAATCTGAAGCACGAGCATGAAATGTAGATTTCAGAAACATTCTGATCACAAAGCCTCTATATTTTTTGTTTGTCTGCTTTTTTACTCAAATCTCCAGCTGGGTGCAGCAGAGTGCCTTTCGTGTCATTTCTAGCTCTGCTTGAGGCTTCCTCTTCTTAAAAGAGAATAATTTCTTTCCTCTGTCGCCATGCGCTTGCTAAGTAAGGAGAATAGCTTCAAAATTAAGGATCTGTTGAAATCAACCATCCACTGTTGCGGCATGCTAACTCAGTAGGAGAGATTGTTGATGACTCAATGCAAATGCATGGCACTCCCTGGATAGGACATTTTTTTACCAACAACCATTATTGGCCGAGTTTAACAGCTTTATGTATCAACTATTACTGAACTGGAATAGAAATTAATTAATTTAAATCTCTGCATTATTTGTCAATCTTCTGGTTTGATTTCATAATATATTTCCATATATACACAGGTACTTCTTATCTTGTAAACTTCCTTGAGATGCTACATAAATAATAAAATATAATACAAGGTTCTAGGAAGGTAATGGGGAGAAACATTCAGGGTTAAACTGTAAATGCATCTTCAATGATTGATTGTCCAGAGCAGCCTAGTTATTCTTTAGTGATCATTAATTTATAGTTGGCATTATTATGAGGATGAGGGACTAAAGAAAACTTTACAAAATGCAAATTATGAAATTTAATGGTAAATGACGATGCAGCAAAACAATGCTGAACTGTAAACAGCAAGCATATTGTACATACTGCAGGATCCAAAGAAAGAAGAGTTGTACTACTCTCAAAGGCAAGTTAATAAAGCGGCTTAAACAAAGTCTGCTGCTAGCTGTTTATATAGTAACCTGTAGGTAGAGACAATAGTATCTTTTCATTGGGATACTAAATTGTGATGAAATTCAGACATGAAACAGTGCCTGATCATTGCTGCCTTTTACCTGTCATGTTAATTCACTCAATTTATTGTGTGTAGGCATAATAAAAATATCTTCTCTATGTCCTTTTATGATTATTTATTGCTCGGTTCTTGATACTAGAAAGTGCTGATTTAGCTCTGCAGTAATATTAATAAAGCACAGCCAGTTTTATGCTAATTTAATGGTATCGGGGTGTTGAATAGTAGAGTACAGAGGCCTCAGTCCTAAGCACAGTTGTAAAATGAATATATTACATCGATTTGATTGACTGGTATATTTAAAGTGTTTACTTCTGTTCACTTTGATTATTTTATCATAAAATTGAACAAATCTGAGGTATATCAACCCATTGTGCACTTATCCAAGATCACGTCCAAGTGGGAAACTCTAAAATATTTCCACGGAGTTGCTCTCTAGTTCATTGTGGGTATCCCAAGGCGTCTACTGCCCAGAAGGGATCCATGGTCCCTTCAGCATAATCCAGATCTAACCCGGGAGTCTTCTCTCTGTGGGATATGCCTGGAAAATCCTCAAAAGGGAGGCACCTAGGAGGCATCAACTGACTCCTTTGGATGCAGAGCAGCAGTGGCTCCAGTCTGAGTTTCCTCTGGATGAGGCGTTCCTCTTTCTAATGAAGACCACAGCCAACCTATAAAGGAAAATCGTTCTGCATCCAAGATTTGACAGTTGGAGTTTTCTTTCCAACCCCTGAGATTTAGCAAGGAGCACACACTCTCCTGTTAATGGCTAAAAGCTTCTGTCCGGAAAATATATATGTATCAAAGCTTCATGACTCTTTAAACAGATAATGCGGTTTTATAGTATATACAGCTAGTTTTTCACAGCATTTGCTATTCTTCCTAAGTCCCGCCTTCCTCACAGAGACACCTATGCTGAAAGCTGTTGAGTTTCTGCCTTTTTTAGCTGTCAATCAACATGCATGCGTACTGTCAAAATGGGGTCATACACACAGGCTGCTCCATGTCTTCATGTTTAGAACTGTCGTATTAGAAGAGTGCGACTGTCAGACTGAACTTCTGCTAAAAAGTTAGAAATTCCCCAGCTGCTGCTTTACTCTGTAAAACCACAGGTGATGCATGTGCACAATTGTTGAGGTGTGGCTGGAACAAGCAGGAGGGGGGAGAAGAGATGTTTAAGGGGGGCCTTGCTACTTTGGATTCAAAAGATCTCTCCCTCCCTCAAATAATCCAGACAGCAGCTTTAATTGAAAAGCTGTATTATCTTAAAAGAATCATGCATTTTCTTGCACTTGACATAAAATAATGACTCTATATAGAGTCATCAACTATCAATCAATCTATAAGAGACAAAGACTCCTAATATGTCGGTACACAAGGATTCTGTCTGAGGTGAAAGAGTTATATATCCCAGAGCACATGTCCTGTTTAGTTTCAGTTTGACCAAATGGCCTAAATTAGGTGATGTATTTCGCTATTTATAGACGCTGGGCCAGGCAGGAAACAGCTGCCATGCGTCAGGGTGACAGGCCGACATCCCTCATCTCAGCAGGACCCCCCTGCCAGGCAGACGTGAGGAAGCTCTTTATACCTAAACTGAAATGGGACACGGCCTCTTATCACTCACACCGCACACAGAAAACTAATGATATATGGAGCCTGTGGCAAAGACTCAACAATAAAACTGGGTTAACGTGGGCTTGTATGGGCAGCTCGATTCAGAGTCCAAACTTTTACAGTTATGGAAACCTGTCCATTTTGTTACACATTTATTTTATTTTTTTCAAAGACAAAAGGGTCCTCTAATGATCAGGAGACACCTCTATGGGGCATAAAGTTGCACACTATTCCTCTGCTATTACTAACAATAAAAAAGAGAAAACTTAAGTTGAGTTTTAAGCTTACAAAATAGTCGAATCAATATTTATGAGCCTACTCATGTTCAGGTAAAATGAATGGCTGTAAACAAAGTTTTGGTTACTGAAGCTGACATTATCGTTCGCTGTAAAATTGATGACAAGCCCCGCTTTGTTTGCCTCTACAACATGAAAGTTTATATTGATTTCAACACTCTCAGAAGATGCAAAACAGCAATTAAGTGACCGTTTCAGACTGAACTTAATTTGTAGAGATGATCTATGACTGCTAGGGTGAAGTGTTTGAGAAAAAAAAAAAAGTTACAAGAGTCTCTTGAATTTTTTTCTTATTTGTCTGCTTTGTTCCAACAGCAGACTGATGAATGTTGTTCGCTGTAATCTCCAAATCTCAGCCGATCACAGATGTTGCTGCGTTGGCTGAGGGCTGTTTTTGATAAAGAGACAAATGTCAAGGGAAGTGATATTCACACTACAGAAGCTGGCACTATTTCAAGAGATTGTGTTATCCATTCTGCCCCATGCGCCTGAGAGACATAATCGGTGTGCACAGCAGCAAGATAGAGAAACGTTATGGAGCAGGGTAAATTCTAACTCTTCCAATAAATGAAATATATTTTTAACAAAAAAAATAAGGAAATTTGTATTTGTTTTGTTGTTGCTTTGTTTTAACAAAGCTTTCTGGCAATAAAGCCTGTTTATCTGTCCTTGAGGTGTGCCAGTTTTGTAAGGAAAATGCAGTTGTGAGTGGAGAATGTAAGTGAAGCCTAAAAAAATGGCTAAACCCTCTCTGCAAACGCAAAACAGCATTTGGTGGAGGCAGTGTAATGTTGTGGGGGCTGCATCTCCATTCTTGTCATTATTGAAGGCCATTTCAAGATATTGAGATATGATTCTGCTGCCAGTGGCAGTCCCATATCTTCACACTGGACAACCAAACTTCTTGCTCCAAGATATTGATGGTTGTCAATTACAAAGTTGGGTTTATTTGAAACTAAAGTACATCCAAAATTAAGATGAATTCCAGGGTTTCTGTAAGATTTAGATCTGGAGACTGAGATGGCCATTAGAGAATGATGACTGTGTCAGCAATTCTGTGTCGACTTCTCCAAATGGTTTTAGTCATTATCATGTGGAAACATCCAACCAGCTTTCTTGTAATTGCCACCACTTTTTCTGGTGTTCCAAAGAGCTGCAAATGCCATTAATCAAACAAGTTGAACATGGCCGTTCATTGAGAAATACAAGCCCACGACATCACAGGTCCTCCGCCATATTGAGCAGCAGTGGGACTGAGGTGCTTTTTCACATACTTAGTATCATTTGTGTCAGGTACACCTGGATGGTGTGTTAGTTAAAAAACTATTCTACCGCTCACCTGACCAAAGTGCATAGTTCCAGGTCCATTAGTGTTAAAGAAGCTCCACATCTTAACATTGTGATGGTAGGGCTGAATAGACTTTCTCTCTCCATTTATTCATGAACAGCGTAATAGTTGACTTGCTAACCTCAAGGTGCCACTCTTTTCTACATCTTTCTAAACTAATCTTCGATTTCTTTACCATCTTCCTCGCTGCATTTGGTGGCAAAATCACATCTGGTACTTCTCTAGACTTACATGCCATAACTAGTGTCTGACAGTAAAAGTTCAGACAGGGAGATGTTTAAACAAACCTTTTTATATTCTAAGTCAATTATTACATTCAGCTTTCATGAACGAGTTAATTCACATCTAAACTAAAGTTTCCCGAAATAGCATGTGAGGGAGATTTCCTGGAAGTTTTTAGCCTCACCTGAACTAAAATTATCTCTATATTTTATTGGATTCCTCAAAATAGTTTCACTATATTTACAGTTTATTTGTTGATATTTACAGTTTATTTGTTGCTTTTTTCACCTGCATGTAAGAACAACAAAGCCTTGAAACTTCAGCGGGGATATAGGGTTATGAACACCGCTGTGTTTGTACTGCAAAGTGTTTTCAGTGATACAATCTCTGATTCTCTGATTTAGGCTAGAAAATGTCAAACACAATATCTTACTTTTTTTTACTGTATTCTAGTCATCTTTAGGAAAGGTACAATAATGATGTAAGGTGCTAAAAATATAACAAAATTATTTTCCCCTGGGTACTTGAATACTTTTTAAAACAAGGTGCTTAGTTGCATACTAAGTTTCACCATTTTCTTAAAAAAAAACGTTAGATAAGCGTTAATAAACTATATTAAATAAAACCCAAAAAATAAGTAGAATGAAATCTAACCTGGGACTAAAAATCCTCATGTCATTTACAGTGCTTTTAAGTGTCCTAAACTCCAAATGGTTGAGATTAACTTATTGCAGGCATATTTGTGCTGCAAAGCTGCCCTTTGAAGTACTAAAGCAGACAAGGGAGCTCAGAAAAGTGCAGTTTAATGATCAGGGTAGTTCAGGGTAATGACACTGACATCTAAAAATAAACGAGCAACTGTTTCCCCATCATCCAGCACTCATTACGTACCATTGTGGGAGTAGTGTAACGTTCACGAGGGCATGCCAGGCGTTGAAAATGTTATGGCTCGACATGAAAACGAACCCAGCTTGGGCTCTGTGTGTTAATAAGCGTGAAACAAAAGCAACAAGTGCACGACCTCAGGAACTATATGGTGCTGCTAATTACGTTGCTGATGGTACAGTAGAACTAGGATCATAATAGTTTAAGCAAGTGAGTGCGAATGCCTACTTTTCTCCATTGAAACAATTAGAAAGGTTTGTGAAAGTCACGTAGTGGAATGTGAAAAAGAAAAAGACATTTGCAGGCTTTGAAATTAGGATGGAAGTACTGTGGATGGAGAACTCACAACAGCTTAGCATTAAAATAACTGCATTTGTGTCTAGTCTTAGAAATGCCTTCATTTTCAAAAGTGATAGAGCAGAAAGGTGGACAAATACTTAACACATCAACTCGCAGCAATACAGTTCTTGAGAGTTCCACAACTTTGTGTTTCACAGTTTAGCTATCCTATACAAAGATTCAGCATATCAATCATAGCTAGAGGTACCTTTTACCACGATGATTTTTAATGACCATTAAATACTTTACCAGGTAGACTTTCCCATGACTGGGTTGGAACCCCTTTTTCCTCAGTTCTTTGTGGCATACGTTTAGCATTGAGAATCAGAAACATTCCTTGGAGATTTTGGTCCAGATTTACATGATAGCATCACTCAGCTGATGCAGATTATTTGATTGCATAACAATGCACAGCAATCAAGTCACCTCCACCACCACCTTCTAGAGGAGCTCTATTGGCTAAGTTATGTTTCAGCTAATCATTTAAGTACCATACGCTAAGGTTCACTGTCAAAACAGCAGATGCTGGTCCGAAGCATATTTTTTTGATAATGATGAAATGGACATAATTTAAAAAATCCAGCTGTTGGATTGACTATTCACTCAGGAGTTTTAATTTGCAATTAATTTAAAGTGGAAAATATCAACACTTTTAATTTCTTCTTTATTTATCCCAAATCATTGCTGTAATTTTCACCGGTCTTATTGTACATTGCATGTTTTCCTAAACTTGTGCAGCCCTAGTTTATGAATATTATTTAATAGAGGTACATAACCACATTTCTTTTGACAAATGTATGAGTAGAATACATAAAATTTCCCTAAGTCACCAGTTGTTGGGTACAAAACTTACTCCTGGCAGTTATGGTTGATGGATAGGTGGTTATACACGACCAAAACAAGAAAACGACATGTTAAAGGATCAAAATGACTAGCACCCTATGCAGTTCCAGTTCTCATTTTCATTTATGTTTTTTTCTCAACTATATGGTACAGCATTTTTTTACACTACTTATGAATGAATGGATGCTTATTACTCCTGCTTCTGTAAAGGTGTTTTTGAGTTAGCTTTTACTATTTGGGAAGCAGAGTAGAGCACCACTTGACTTCCTAAATAAATGAATGTGATCTTGGTAAGGTTAAATTTTCATTATAAAGATTTTAAAAAAATAGTCTACATAAAGGTAAAAAAATACAGCTAAACAATTTTTTTATATTATTACTCGGAAACATGTCAGAAGAGAGTTTTTAAAAGAAAATATTTTTTCATGCATTCTTTTAAGAAAGTTTTCCATAACAAGAAAGTCTCACTGACACTGGCAAGAGACTTTCTCCTTTTTACCTGTTGAATTGATGTTATATCTCCTTTTTATATTAAAGCAGCAGATATTTTCATTGGTTTGAAGGTCTGTACTGTAGCAAGGCTGGGTTAGCATTTTGTTCCTAAAGAATAGTGCTGTTGTGATGTTACTGAAAACAGCTAGGCTTTGAATATACTATAGCACATTCTATTGCCATATATTTTTCAACTATATAGTGAAATCTGTCTTTTTCTCCATATTCTCTTAATATTTAAAGATAATGGTGTACTCTAAATTATGAATATACCAAACTCACTGTAGTTTTACTTTGACACATTATACTTTAAGTGATACATTATTTAGACTGTTTATTTTTATCCCTGAAAGCCTCTGTAATGCTCTACTTATTTTGTTACCAACTTTGCTTTACTTAACACAATGACGGCTTTGTGTTTTTGTTTTTAATAATGCATCTTTCCTGTTACAGTATGTATATGTTTTAAATATCTCCCATCTGAAAAATCATAGCAATAAATTATATGCTTGAAAATCAGTGTTTCATTTTCCATATAAAGGAAGGGTGTCATTCACTCAACTTACATGGGAAAATAACATATTATAACTTAAAGGCCACCATTCCAGGCAAATTAGGGTATTGGGGTGGATGATGCCATCATCCACCACCTACACCGTTCACTCTCCCACTCTCATGTTGTTGTTTTTTTCTCTAGTGTCTTCAACCCCATCCTACCCGCAATCTTGAGGGAACAGCTGAAGTGTATGGGACTGTTACATCACCGTGCCTAATGGATCCTGGATTACCTCACGAATCCACCACAGCAAATGAGCACTCTTGGGTCTGTTATCTGCAGGACGGGGAACAGTTCTGTCACCATTGCTTTCTGCAGAAGTTATGTGATGACTCCACAATAGTTGGCATCATAATAATTGATGGGGATGAAATGAGTTTAGAGAACTAACTCTGGGTTTTGTGGACTGTTGCAAGCGGAACAACTTTACATCAACAGCAGATAGACCAAAGAGCTGATGGTAGACTTCCACAGGCACAAACATCCTCCACTGCATACACTGAACATCCAAGGTACGCAGATTGAGATTGTGGATGCCTACGTATCTTGGTGTTCATCTTAATGATAAACTGGACTAGACTCATAACACAAAAGCACTCTACAAATAAAGAGCAGAGCAGGTTGTAACTGCTGCCGAGGCTTAGGTCTTTTGAGTTGAAGTCCATGACTCTGCAGCTATTTTTTATGGTGTGATCTGCTGGGGCAGCAGCATCCCTGTTGTAGGATCCCCTCTAGACCCGGTGGAGGTGGTGAGTGACAGGAGAATGGTGGCTAAGCTGTCATCCCTGATGGACAACACCTCCCACCCGATGCAGAAGACTCCGACGGCACTGAGTAGCTCTTTCAGCAGCAGGCTGCTGCATTCACGATGTGGGATGGAATGATCCAGAAAGTATTTCCTTCAAGCTGCAATCAGACTTTACATCTATCTATCTATCTATCTGTCTGTCTGTCTGTCTGTCTGTCTGTCTGTCTGTCTGTCTGTCTGTCTATCTATCTATCTATCTATCTATCTATCTATCGACACAGATGGATAAAGATGGTTTCACAAGGTCAATATTTGCATTCCACAGTTTCCCACCATGAATCCTGATTGACAATGTTTCACATGAAGTTTTATATAGTGGAAGATGCATATTTAAAGGCTGCCTTGGAAGAGTAGCTGTGAATTTAGTTATTATGAAAAAAACTCTTGATATAAGAAGGCCATGTATCTAAAATTTCCGTGGTGTTTATGTTCAATTAGGTTTTGCCATTTTCTGTTCAGTTCTCAATCAGTGCATTTGTATGCACTTAAGAGAAAACCTAAATCCGGCCCAGTCCGATTAAATCTGGAGTTTTGAGACGCATGTACACATATTAATATAGCTAGAGTCGAAGGAAACTGGCCTAGTCACAATCAAGCTCACACTAGGGCTGCCAGTGTCCAAAAAAATAATCACAATTATTTTTTATCAATTTATTAATCACAATCATTCATCCAGTCCTGTAAAATATCAATTTTTATTGCACCATTTATAAACGTACGATGTTCCAACATTTTTTGTGAAAAATAAAACTTTAGATTATAATATATATATTTAAAAGTACAAGCTAAATATGTTATTGCAGAGTGCAATCTCAAAGTGCAATTTAACGGAAACAATTACAGCTTATACAGCAAAGGCCTTGGACATTCCCTGCATCCAAATCCTTAGTATTTACAATATACTATTTAGCATATTGTAAATAAATACAATAGTATTAATAGTAAATACTGCATAGCAAACGATTGCGTAATAGGCATGAAATCAGACGTACTGCTCCACCATTTTTTTATTTTTTATTCCACGTTTTTTTCCCATTAATGTCACCCCAGTGTTCCTACCTAAGTACAGTCCTGGGCATTGCTCTCCTTCTGCCGACCGCAGGAGGGCCCTACACTGAAGCTCAAGCCTCCTTCCTGCTTGAGGAGTGAGCAGGCCCATTTTTTCACCCGAGGGGGTGGGGTTCCCCCAGCTGGACGTAGCATGTGGAGGGATCACACTATTCCAGCCAGATCCTCTCCAACCCCTCAGGCCCCTCGGTCAGCCAGGAGAAGGCAGTATATAGCCCAGTGACTCAAATTAACTACTCAAGGGAACACAGGGAGAACATGCAAACTCCACACAGAAAGGCCCTTTTGCCAACCGCACCCAGGGTGTGGGTGCTGATGATATGGAGGAACAAACACACCCTCAGTACCCACAGCGTCCCCCGCAGGAATTGAACCCAGGACCTTCTAGCTGTGAGGTGAGCTGTGCTACCAGCGTGCTCCCTCTGCTCCACCATTTTGCATGTCCTTTGACCCGTATTGACTGTTCTGTTGACCCGGATGTTTACGTTACGTTCGACTATGGTCCCGTCATCCTCTAGCCGTTATTTTGTCTGGTATGACTAACAACTGAAATGTTTAATCAGTCAAAAAACAATTACAGTAATCAGTAACATTGCTTCACGTACATTTATCCATTGTGGGATAGCGTAGCATCCACCAGCTGCGTATTGTGGTGGTAGTACACTGTCGGGAACTTTCTGCTTACTAGCAAGATCCATAATGGAGATTTGCATCTACTACATTGCTCAAATACTCCTTTTCACCTGCTACGTAGCAAGCATAGTGCAGCCATTATGAATGCTGAATGGTGTGTGCACTGTTTTTATTTGGACAGCTTAAGGAAGCTTTAGCCATGCGTTTGCCCCCTGGTGGTTGGCAGACTCTTGGTTCAGGCAGTGTATGATAACGAGGCACGCAGTGAAGCTCGCATTTTGAATGAAAATGTCATTGACGATCAGGTTCATTTAATTATGGCCACCAAAATCGTGATCCCGATCAAAATCCGATAAATTGTGCAGCCCTAGCTCACACACAGATAATTCAGTTAGAAAACCACATTTCTCTACATGTAAATGTCAACACAGTTTAGTCAAGCTATCAGCAGCCTAGGCACTCCTCCTTCAGGAAGTGACTAGACCTAGGAAGTGGGAATGACAACACCAATACTGCTGCAGCAGTGATGTTTTTCATTTCTTCCCTTATTGTGCATATCCTGTTTGCTTCACTACTGTCAGCATTTGTTTACTATCTGTGGGACGCTCTAGGACAGCTGAAAGAATACCAACATGGCGCACCTTGAGAAATATTACCACGCTGTGTTGTGAAGGCAATGCCACTACATTAAATAATTCAATGTTCTGAGCAACATGTAAACTGGGACAAAGGCATCCATTCTAGTTAAGCTATTAGCTCGATTTTCTACCAAAAGGTTGATTTGGACTGTTCATTATTGTTATTGTTCTGAGGATGTTACCGAGCAAGTGAATTGTTTTGTATTTAGTTTTACAGTTTTTCTTGTTTTCTGTTCTTTGTGCTACTGAATTTTGGTTTTTTAGATAAGTATTGTTTTGTAGTTTTCGTTTAGTCTAATTTTATCTCGCTAGTGTTTATTTCCTTCCCTTAGCCTGTTCCCTTCCACAGTTGTTCCTAATCACCTGATTTTCTCACTTGCATCTAATGTCATTTTACTCTCATTCGTTAGTATTTAAGCCTACTGGTTCTCACTGTTCTTTGCTAGTTTCTGCCATTATATCGCTTGTTTCTCTCCCCATGTTCTATTCACCTTGTAAGTTTTCATTTTTGCTTATAATTAATCATTTTCTGTTGACTGCTGCCTGTCTCTCCACTTGGGTCCTTTTCTAAACTGCAAGTGACAGTTTCCTTTATTCCTTCTGGTCTTCCTAGCTTCTTAACTTTTTCCTTTCATCCACCCTTTGTTCATCCGTCTTTTAGTACTACCTTCATTTAAAACAGTTCCTTACTTCCTTCCTTCCTTTTTGCCTTTTCCTTCTTTTGTAATTCTTTTTAATCTATGCTGTCCTTGTTTTTTATTTCCTTCTTACTTACTTTACCCTTATTTTCCTTAGTTTCCCCCTTCTGTTGTTCCTTCCTTTATTTATTCCTATCTTTCTTGTGTCCTGGCTTCCTTTCTTACTTCCTCTGAGTTTAGCAGGCACTAATTTCATACTCAACCTTTAAATTCATACCTTAAATTGGTCAAAATGCTTCTGCTAACTTGAGATTGAATATAAAATACTGTTATTTGGAGGAACCCTGTTTTCTTAATTCCCAGAATTTGTTTCTATGTCATCCTTATGTTTAAATAAACTGTAGCAAATCACAGAACACTCCCTGTTATATTTAATACACTCCCTTTAAAATGTGTTGCACATGAATATGTAACAATTTCACAGAAAGGTAGAACACATCTTTTAGATACTGCAAATATATTCAGATAGATTTTCAGCTCATAAATCACAGCTCAGAGACCCTACTGCGTTAATGTTTACTCTTTAACTATCAGCATGTTTGTAATAAAAGCCCTGAAATGAAGGACCACGGCTCAGCTCTCATTGGGTGTCATATGGATACCCAAATTCATGATACAGAATGTCCTGAGTGCATCTCTTGGTCACTTAAACATATCTTTGAAGAGTGCAAATTTATTGATCCTGACACGATAACTGGATTGAGTGCTAAGTAGACTCTAAACGTAAAGAAAATCCATTTAGAAACACTCTTGCACATTTGAACAAAGTGATGATGAGGCATTATGTGAGTCTGCATACCAATCTCTATGACCAGACGAGCCATTTTCATCTGTATGTAAATGCTGAGTATGTAAATAAGGCCAAGCTACAACAGAGGAGCCGATAGCTGTTTGATCCAGTGATCTTGTGGCGTACACTTTGCATCGGATTTCTTTTTACAACATATCAGCTTTGAAGACGGGACGCAGTCGCATAATAGGCAATATTTCCCCTTTTCATTCATTCACTCAGAGCAGGGTCAGGGTTTCCAGCTTCATAGATTGGATGAAAGTGGAGGCAGGCAGAGCAAATGCTTTCTAACAACAATGAAATCGAGGTGATGTGTTTTCTCACACATCTCCTCATTCCCTAATGCAGTGATGCTGCATTCATTTGGTGTAACTTTAATCTTGTTCTGGAAAATTCCATTAATCTTCAGCATTGCTTGCAAAACAAAGAAGATAAAAAAAAATGCTGAGCAGTGGAAAAACCACCGAGGCCATATTTTACATCCTAACACCAAGTTGCCCGTGTGTAGAACATGTAAGACTATTGCCCTGCATAATAACAAAGTTGATTAATGAAAATTCCTCCATGTGTGTAAAATGTGTGTTACTGGTGCTGCTTTTAAGACGACTTCTCAAAGAAATCAAATCAAACAGCAAGACAGACATTTTGTCCTTGCCGTATATAGATTATTTATCAATCTGGCCGTTCACGGTGATGCATGGCTACTTTTAGAGTCAGTTCACATACACAGTAACCTCACATCAACCTACCAGCTAGCCACTATCTGTTTGTCTAAAAGAGAGGTGATTGACCACAGAAACACATACCAGCTGACATTATCTGTCAGTCTAAAATGTATATATGCCTTTAAAACTAAATTTAGGGTGCAAAATGTAATAATAATAATGGGCAGTGATTTCTTTGAGCCATTCTGTATGGAGTGTTATTACATATTTTATACGCTGGTAGAAATTTTTTAATTGAAAAACCTCTTTCATTCTCCCTTCTGCTACCTTTGTGTGATACCTCTGCTACTGCATGTGCTCTGTTGAACTGTCAAAGCTGCTTTATTATTTATGCAAGATGGTTGTTAAACATTGTAAAATTATTGTTAAGCCTAGAAGATGAGATAATACTAAAATCTAGATCTTTTGAGAAATGTTCAAATGAAAGCACTTGATTACTGCCTCAGTTCTGAGCAATGCATGCATATTCCTGGTAGGTTTTGGTGCCAATAAACCTGCTAAGAGTTAGCCAAGCTGCTAACTCATGGTCTTCTTTCTAGACAATATAGTACAGTAAGTTTCATTAAGTTGAATTCAAGAGGTTTGAAGACCTTTTAAGTCAAAGATGATTTAAATATAAGATATAAATCTTATTTAAATCTTTAAAACCTTACTTCCTTAAACCAGCACACTATCTCAACGATGATTAAATCCCAGTAGGGCTAAAAATACCTATTGTTTGTTTCAGTGAGCTGACATGGGTTACCTGTGTTAGGTTACAGCTTTATTTATTTTTTTATTTGGCCTGGATGCTTTGTTTTTGATGTACACAGAGACATATCTGCTAAAGCAACAGTGGAACATAACAATGAATCTTCATTTTAATAATATTTATAATGCCCACCAATATTTATAAGGCGATTATTGTCTCCACCACTGCCTTGGACCCCTCTTTAAGATTTCCCCCTAAACCCTCCCATCCTGACCCAAAGCCATTCACTTTCTCTTTCAAGAAGACTAGTGGTTTGGCATCTTTAAAGATTCCGTAGAAAATATATAACGATATAGTTAATAAAGCTGTTACACACAGCTCTCTGTAAAATTTTCAATAATTCAGCTCACACATCCCTAACACATCTTGAAATCTCTGGATGCTTTTGTGAAACGTATTGCTAACAAAGGGGATTGAAGAAATGCAGAGGCTTTCTTTTTTTCTATTTAGCAGGGAAACATAAGATCTGTGTCTCTTCCTGATTCGGTCTTTAACAATGATCCTAATCTCCTCTGAGGAAGGTTCCCTGTTTCCACCCCTTGTTCTCGCGCCTCCATTTTGCAGTCATTTGCATGGGCAGAAAAGGAGAGTGTACAGAACACATTTCAGTGCTTGGTTTCTCTCATTAACTCACCTGTCACTTCAGGACCATTATGGCAGCCTCACATTAGCATTCCCTCTCTCCTCCCCAATAAAACACCTGGTTCTGAAGAGAAGAGGGAAGTTGTTGTGTGTGAGCCTACAGGCGAATGGCAGCCTACACATCTCGCATTAACCACTCGTGTTTTACACCGCAGTACGTCGCATCTCTCATAATGGTTTGCTGATTTTCATAATGTGCATAATACACACAATGCCAACTGGTGTAATGTATTCCTCTGAACATGAAAATAACACCCATCTCACTCCATAATCAAACACACCAAATGTTCTCACTGACTGTCGTGCTCTGCGTAAGGAAAAAAAAAGGAGAAAAAAAAGGAGTGAAAATCCTCTGCTTCGTCTGCCAGAGGCATGCTAACTTATCCAATCACATGAGGACTAAATCAGGAATGCATTTGTTATCTCTTGGGTACAGAAACAGTCAAAGGCCCTCCAGATTGTTCCTGTACATTTCAATTAGATTTGACAAGTGCTAAAGAATCTGGACTTCAAAAAGCTAGGCTCTGCACCGTGCCGAACCACCATGTCAGGGCTTTGCATTGTGTGCTTGCTTTGAATGCCGCGAGGCTGAGGTGTCAAAACTGGCAAGCATGATAATGGTTATACTTCTGGTGGTTTATGGGCCCTACAGTGACCCTTGTGTGTGTTAACCTTGCTTCCTCTACCTTATAAATCCTTTCCTGAGAGGTTTATGGGGCTCCACTTGTCAAGCCTTTCCAGTTGGATTCGGTGGGTGGGGCTGCAGCACTGACGACGCGGCGATAAATTCGGGTTCTGACGAGTACAATGTGCAAGCATGTTTGTTACAGCGAAGGATAATACGCTTACTCAGTGCCACGACAGGTGATTGCTCCTTTTTACATTATCTCTGCACTGTAAAAATCGTATGTTAATTAAAAGTGGCATTGGGACTGTACTGTTTTATTGTAACTTTTTAAACATGAATGCACAGTGGGAGGTGTGATAAATATGGTGCCAAGACCCTGAATTTAAAGTATATGGAAATGGAAATAAACAGATGAGCTTTTTTTCAGGGTGTAGAAGAAAAATGTGTGGGTTCAGAATTAAAAACCCAATAAGAACTTCTTTAAATTTTTGCAAAAGTTTAATTACATTACTTACTAAATATTTACATCTAAGACAAGGCTTCGTATCCTTTTTCACGGTATAAGACTTTAAAGGGCCTACACACATAAAACTGTTTCACACATTGCTTGCAGGATAGAGCGGGTTTTGATTACTTGTCAGAGACAGTGGTCCAAAAGAGAAACCCATAGCCTGACAATCATAAAAGACAGACTTGTGCTCTTTTAAGGTAAAACTGTTTTCAAATCAGTGTTTGAGAGATAATGTGTCTTATGGTGAACAAATACCATAGGTAAGTATTTATTCAAGACTAATGCTATCTTATTTCGGTATGGGAGCCCTGAGTTTATACACATAGCCACTTTCAACTGAAATTAAAGCCACTGAGGTAATGTCTGTTTTGCAAATCTAGAAAATGTACATTATGCAAATTTGGTATATGCGATGACATGAGAGGAAACATCAGAACAGTGGATGATTAATTAAACAAAATTCTGATATGGAGTTTTTATAAGACTAAACTTGGAGAGGTTTCAGTCTGACAAGAAGTTACCTTAACTCTCCTGTCAGAAATTCAAACAGATTTTTTGAACTGCATGTGCTCTGCAAATGGCTGTTTTCTGTAGATAAGATATGGATTGTTCAAACTACTGCATACAACCATAACTTAAAAAAGTCCCTTGAGAGATATTATGCTATCATAATCTCATATAAACATCTGTCTAATCTCATTGTATGGCAGTACACTGGTGTTCTGGTGACATGTGGATAGCATATCATAAACAAAACTGGATCTGGCTCCTGCCCTCAGAAGTTTACGCTTACATTCATCATCATATTTATTTGGGTCATTAGATTTGGGTCATTCTTCCAGGGTGAAATAATTACACAACAAACACCTTCAATTAAAGGTTGTATATGGAACAATTCCATAAAAAGCTATATAAAAAATACACCTCGGCAGGGCTTTTAGAGGAGAGCATAACATTTCCTTTCAAAATTATATTTGAGTAGGAATATAATAAAATTTACATTTTGATGGGCACGGCAATGCCATTATATTTAATTTACCAGCTAGTAGTGGTTGCCATTGCAGGTTGACCAATATGGTCTCTATGTTCCAACAATATGGTCGGCACAGCTTGGCTGGCTCTGGGAAAAAATGGTAAGGTCAGCGAGTCAAGCAGCTGCTTCAGAGCCCCGCAAATACTGTTATTTGTCAAAGGAGAGGAGTGACAGGAGAAGAACAGAAATTAGAGTCGTTTTAGGTAACGCCTACGCTAGATGGACCCACACAAAACATTTCCATGGCATCAAAGACACACAGAAATGGCAACTTTCCTTCTGAATAGGTAAGCTAACTCACTTGCTAACTTGGCTAACGTTAGTTGTCAGTTAAACTGACTGGATTTCTGACTGGACACAGTTCAGGTTGGTCACTATGCAGCGAACCAGGCCACCCAACTGCTGGAATTATGTTTTATTGTTGTAACAACAACCTACACACACGAGATGTCGCTATTATGTTCATGTTCTATATACAACATTTAATAGAACATAAATTATTCAGTCACAGATGTTTGAGTTTAGCACACACATAGATTTATACAGACAGACAGACAGACAGACAGACAGACAAAGTTTTATACATGTCTCCTGTTTCAGCTCACCTGAATCAAATAAGTAGGTAATCAACAGGACTTCTAACTAACACCTAACTGCCTGCTGAGGAGGCACTTTAACCATTTGATTCAGGTGTGTGAAGCCCAGCGTTATCTCAGGAAGAATATGTAGCCATAGAAAGTTTTTTAAAAATTGGCGCCAGGCATTAAAGTTGTTTTTAACATGTCTAAAGTCCAATGCTTTTCAATGGGGGCCTAGCGGCCAAATGGAGGTACTACAGCAAGGGAGGAGCAATGGCGGCCTCCGTGGTATGCGGTCAAAAAGCAGAGCAGCCAGCGGTCATTGGATGGTCACAAAGAAGTTTTTGGTATAAAATCTATTCCCTCTGCGGAGTAGGAAGAATATGAGCGCACCATACAGCAGAGGAGATGAATGGGGTCATGCATTGCATGATTTTAGGCAACAACATTTATCCTTCAGTAAGTGCATTTAAGATACATCACATCTGGATCTTCTAGCATGACAATGATCCAAAACATACTGCCAGGGTAATTAAAGTGTGGCTCTGTTAAAAGCTTTTCAATGTCCTGAACTGGCCTAGCCAGTCTCTAGACATGAACCCAAGAAAACGTTTGGAGGGAACTGAAACTCCATGTTAATGTCTGCAGATTATCTACATAAATGAGTGGGCCAAAATCCCAGTTTGTGCAAACCTGTTCAATAAAACCCCCCCACTGATTTCATGCGGTAAAATGCAAA
The DNA here is from genome assembly GCA_028564705.1 of Apricaphanius iberus. Taxonomy (NCBI): domain Eukaryota; kingdom Metazoa; phylum Chordata; class Actinopteri; order Cyprinodontiformes; family Aphaniidae; genus Apricaphanius; species Apricaphanius iberus. Next base: position 813,710 of record JAPXFQ010001868.1, on the reverse strand, counting down.
TTAATTATCTAAAAATTATACAATTTGATTTTCTGGATTTTTTTTTTACATTCTGTCACTCAGCTCCAGCAAGATTTGGTTAAATATAAAGATGCAGAGAATCCACACACTTTCTGTAAGCTTATGGCATAACTTTGGTTGGATATCTTGCCCTTACTTCTTATAAACATTTTTCAATCTCATTTAAGAGGTTAGTGTGCTGGTACAAACCTGACTTCTGAAAGTAGTCCTATTTTTTTCCATATAGTTGAGATAGAGGCCATTACATAAATTTAAACACCCAGTGGGATTAAAATTTCAACCATCTAGCTCAGATCTGAGATAAAGAGGAAGAATTAGGATGTAATCCTACTTCATTATTCCATTGATCTTCTGCAATGCACTAGTAACTCTAGCAGCAACACACCCTAAAACTGCCACCATCAGATGAAAAAAAAAATGGTTCAATTAGGGATGTCCCGATCAGCATTTTTGGCCTTTGATCCCGATCCAATCATTTAACCTAAAATCCGATCTAATTTCTATTCTGATATTTTGCCTTAAGTATTGAAATGTATAAAACTGAAATATATTTTAAGCAAGTACTTAACTTTTTAATAAGACTAGTTTCATTCATAAGCATTGCCAGTATGGATGCAAATCCCATGAAATCAAAATCTTAGAGAAAGTTCAATTTTGGTTTAATATTTCAGACAAAAATAAAAAGCAAGACACTTGATACAGTATTTTATATATATATACACACACATATATATATATATATATATATATATATATATATATATATATTTCTGGCAGGCTATATCCATCCATCCATCCATCTTCTTCCGCTTATCCGGGGTCGGGTCGCCTTCTTCTGCTTATCCGGGGTCGGGTCGGCTACTGGGGCAGTAGCTTAAGCAGAGAGACCCAGACTTCCCTCTCTGCACCAACGTGGGCCAGCTCCTCCGGAGGAATCCCGAGGTGTTCCCAGGCCAGCCGGAAGACATAAACCCTCCAGCAAGTCCTGGGTCTTCCTCTGGGCCTCCGGAACACCTCATCAGGGGGCCACCTCAACTGGCTCCTATCGATGTGGAGGAGCAGCGGTTCTACTCTGAGCCCCCTCCGGATGACCGAGCTTCTCCCTATCTCTAAGGGAGAACCCAGCCATCCTGCGGAGGAAACTCATTTCAGCCGCCTGTATCCCCGACCCGAAGACCCGACACTTTACACTCGGCTGCGAACCACTCCAGCGAAAGCTGTAGATCATGTTCAGATGACGCCAACAGGATCAGTACATCTGCGAAAAACAGAGAACCGATCTTGAGTCCACCAAAACGAATCCCCTCAACACTTTGGCTGCGCCTAAAAATCCTGTCCATAAATATTATGAACAGGTTTGGTGACAAAGGGCAACCTTGACAGAGTCTAACTCTCACTTGAAACGAGCCTGATTTAATACCGGCAATGCGAACCAAACTCTGACACTGGTCATACAGGGACCTAAAAGCCCTTATCAAAGGGCCCGGTACCCAATTCTCCCGGAGTACCTCCACAGGTTTCCCCAACAGACACAGTCGAACACCTTCTCCAAGTCTACAAAACACATGTAGACCGTCTGGGCGAACTCCCACGAACCCTCCAGGACCCTGCATAGTTGGAACACACCCCGGTCTGCCAATACAAGAGAACTGCCCCAGATTTCCACACAATGTTGCAGAGCTGCGTTAACCAACACAGCCCTACAACTCCGGGCGAATCTCATTCACCCCCGGAGCCTTGCAAGCAAGGACCTTTTTAACAGCCTCAGTGACCTCAGCACCAGAGATTGGAGAGCCAGTCCCAAAGTCCCCAGACCCTGCTTCCAAAATATATGGAGTAAAGGTGAGGCATTCAGAACTACGCATACTGGACTGATGGCTAAGCATGGTGGAATAAACAAATGAGGACTATCAGCTTTACTTCAAATCAACAGCTAGATGGTTCAAAGTTTGGAATAATTGAGTGTTCCAGCGGGACAGTAGCCCAGAACACGATTTAAAACCAATCCCTCAAACATAAACCTTGTTGTAAAAATAGACTTTGCTTAAATGTCTGGTTTGTGCAAGGAAGATAAAAACATTTCAATAAGATCAACCAATTGTCAACAGAATAATGGTAAAATATCCTACATGAATTATGCCAGGTGCTTATTGATGTAAAAAAAAATGTGTGTGGTGTCGCTGCAACTTGTAAAAAGACATCTATCTGTTTAGTAGTGGTGGTGTATGAGATTATGGATTCGACGAAATCTACAAGTAACTTAAAGCTGAATATCAAGAACTTCTTTATAACATTCACAGTAGTTTGTTGTATCATCATCCCATACAGGAAAAAAAAAGATCAAATGCATCATTAGAAGGTCAGAATTATTAGGACAATAAACTTCTGACAAACACTGTAGACCGAGTTGTGGCTATATGGTGGTGATAGCACTGTTCAACAAAAGCAATTACAGATGATATAGATGATATATATATAGAGATTCCATGCTCTTTACATAAACGGAAGTAAATATTTGCTCACAGTGATTAACTAAAATTAAAAAAAATACATAAAATAAAACTCATTAAAAAAATCAGGGCAATGTGGATGTCTGTCACTAAGATATCCCCCTTTTTTCAGAGTAAGCATATGTGAAATGGAGAGGAGTAGATAAACCGTGTCAGTGTCTGTGGGTGCATGTATGATTGTGTGTGTATGGATTTGTGTATGTGTGTGTATGAGATTGAAACAAACATGTTCTTGTCAGAGGCTGAGACCTCTCCTGTCTCTCAGCAGAGATGTTTGTGTGGTTCCAGAGGAACGAGCATGCCGATGTTCCAGAATAAACCCTGTCCTCCCAGTCCTCCTCCCTTGTGGGTTGCGCTTGACTTCCACCGTTTTCACAGCTGCTCTCAGCAGTGCACTCCATTACACCTTAAATCACTTAAAAAGATCTGAAGCACCGAAAACTCCCTCTGCAGCTAATTCACCCTGACCGCATGGATCATCCAGAGAAAATAAGAGCATGAAAACACAGCAACATCTGATTCCAGCCTAATGAACATTGATATCTTTGGATTAGAATCAAAACAGTATCAAACCACGTCACGATGATGATGCACAGCTTTTCAAAGGAGCCGCAAAGCAAAACACCACAGATAGAAATCTCCTATTCTGCACCCAGTCAAGCGATGCTTGAAAATCTGTGCAGATCCGTTTTCGACAGGGGCACATTCCTCTTTGTTGGGTATCCAAAAACGGCCGCAGAGATTAGGCTCGATAAATAGGGTGGGATAAGTGGGTCTTGTCCTGTGTTTGGTGGCATAGAGCAGGAGACACACAGAGGCATGACATGCAGCTGCACAGAGCTATTGATTCTCCAATGGTCTCCAGGCACCCTTCCCTTTTCATTCAGGCTGCCTGCCAAGTGCCTCAGAACAGGAGCCCCCCGCTCTCCTCTCCCAATGTCTGCACGTCTGCTTAAGCACAATCAATGGGCCATCAGCAGGGGAGAGAATACCCGCCACTGTCTTTGCTTCCATGGGTTGGGAGAAATGGGAAATTGAAAATATACATAGTGGGAAGTGCGTCATGATAACCATGCTAGCATGAAGAGTCTTCCGGAAAAAAAAAGATCAAATGCTTTGCATTTGAGTGCACGTTTCAGTCACTGGCGCCCCTGATAGTCTTTAGAAAGCTTACTTGCAGCTAAATGAAAAGACCAACTCATTCGTATCAGTCTAAATAGCTATTTGTTAGATGTTTTTTCTGCATCCAGGGCTCTGAAACAAAGCACCAAAACACCTAATTTCCTTTGCTTACTGGAGGAGAGTGCAACATATACTCTCAAGCTAGTTTTTATACAGACAATTAAGTCAACTCTACAGGTTGTTTGATACAGGTGCAACTCAATACATTAGAAAATCATTGAAAAGTTACCTAATTTCTGTTATTTAATTCTAAAGATGAAAGTCATTATAGATTTCACATAGTGAAAGGTTTTGGTTGATGATTATAAACAACACATAATGAAGAAAAAAATTCAGTTTCAATTCCAACTTAACATTTGTCCAACAGCACCATCCAGAACGAGATTAAGCAAAAAAAAAAAAAAAAAAGAGGTAAGAAAGCTGGTGCAGCCTATTAAAGTGATAGCCTGGATCACTAAATGATTTACAAGTTTTACAAATTTTATTAAATTGATCTTCTGCCCTTAAATGTTGATATAAAATAAGTCACTTTATGAATTATAACATTACAGGTAAGTCCCGCCATCCCGTATCTCAGCTATGGCTCAAAAGCCACAGTGCCATCCACCTGAACCAATCAAGTGATGCCAAGGGTTTGTCAATCATCACAAACGCTGTGTGCTCGTGCTCGTAACTGCGCGCATGCTCAGTTTTCTGTTTTCACAGAGCCTCCGAATCAAGCCTCATCCATTAGTGCAACGTTAGTTACATGAACTTATCTCCATCAAAAATATTTTCAAACCAATAAAGCATCCTCACCTCCGATAACTCCATTGTTGACACTCTGCTTGTTTTCTCTTTCTCCTCCGCACGTCTTGGCCCATTGACCTGGGGCGTGCAAGGAAAAGTAGGCGCGGCTTCAAGACCAATCAGAAAGGGAGAGGGAGGGAGCTTGGGTTGTTTTTGTTTTTTTTCAAATCAAGTCCCGCTCTCCCATTTTTCTAACAAAGTCCAGACTATCACCTTAATGGAAAGTTGACTGAAATAAAAAAGTGCAGTCAGGAAAAGTGAATGACCTCCACTGGAGATGTACAGAATCCAAGTTGCTGGAAACCAGTGTACCATTTCCATTGTCAGTAAAGATTTGGGGAGCCATATCGTTTGATGGTGTTGGATGGGGAGAGAGTTGCTGGTGTTCATGTCTAGAGGAGGAGAGAGCAATTAACAGCTTCTGTTCAGGTCCTAATAAATATGTTAAAAACTCCGACAGATACTGAATCAGCCGTATCCTTAGCTACATCTATTTGAAATACTGCCATATCATGGTCCACTGTATTTCTATTACTGAAGTCCAAAACTGTGCTTAGTCAAATTGTATATGAGCTTTACAGAAATGCTTATTTCACTTTCCTGCTGGACGTGGCACCTGTCTACTTTACCTAATTCAGCAATACCTTCTCTAATGACCATGGCATCACTGTGCTATACAGGCCAAAGGGGAATCTATGGAGCATTGTAAAAAACAAAAATTATAAAGGACAAAAGGACCATCAATTGAGATCAGGTGAAGGATGAGGTGATAAAAAAACTTGGGTTTGCTTATCACCTCAGCAGAACCACAGGCTCAATGCCACACTGAACTGATGGAGTAATTCATGAAAAAGGAACCTTGACCAGATACTGAGTGAATACTGACAGTACATGTAAAAAATTTTGAATAGGGTTATATATTTCAGCAATTTAATTTTAATTTTCTAAGAAACAGAATTCCATGTACATTTTCAGAAATATATTTTTTTCAATCACAGTGTGACTGTAATGCTGCTAATGTATGAGTTTTAATTTTTTTATTGAATTACTAAAATAGGTGACCTGTTTGAAAAAATTATAATGTACTGAGATGTACCTGTATGTGTTTACTTTCTAAATCACAACTTAGAAAATAATAGATCAAAAGAAAAGGCTCAATTTATTCCTCAGCAATGGTTATTAAGGCTGCTCCAGCGGTGGTCCACTATGCAGCACTCTGCACCACTGGAAAGCTTGAGTTCATGTTGCAGATCTGTCAGTCGGCTGTCGCGGCTTACAATGGAGTGACAGAGACGTCCCCATTACCAAGGACATCTCCGTTTTGTTCTAGCACACAATACATCTTTTTCAAATCCATCTCGAGCAGCACAAAAGGAGAACTCAGAGCTGAACCCCAGTGAATATCTTCGTTGCTCCCCCGTAAAATAAATAATGTAGCCTCTTGCACAACTCATCTTTCATGTGTGCTTTGAATCGAAATGGAGGGCATGTCCAGCACAACGCTGAGCCAGAGACCGTGCATATTACTAATTATGTGCTCACTGGTCATTTAGGAGGGTGAGTTGTAGTCTGACTGGTATTGAGTGAGCACAGGGGGAAGATTTGTATGTGCCATTAAGAGGACAGTACATCCACTAACTCAGTGTCACCCACATAATAGGAGCACATGGGAAGAAGCCGGTTAGACAGAGAACACCTTGAATAATAGCAGTAATATTTAAAATTACACAGGCTTCCTGCAGAAGTGAGAGAGGGGAGGAGAGGAGCTGCGTCAATGCAGGTGTGAAGACAGGAAAATAAGAAAAGGTACAGGGATTTGTATTAAACAGAAAAATAAAAGGGAAACCTTTCACACTCTGGATATTTTGCCGTTTGCATCCTCAAACAGATACTTGTTCACATCTCGCCACATTCTTAAGCACCGTAGGAAGATAAATGTACACAACTGCTAGGAATTTGTTTTGCATGTTTGATTTGCGATGTGAGGACTTTGAAATGTACACACTATTTCAACAGGACCTCATTTCAGTGTCATCATCAGCAGCAGGAGTGGGATGTAGTGGTGGTGGTGGTAGTGGTGTGGGGGTGCTCAGTTCTGCAGCAGTGAGTGAAAAGGCAGCCAGTAGCCTATATTTCCAACATCTGCAATGTTCTGATCATGGTTTCCGGTCGATTTAGAGAGAAGACAAACGCAACTAGTGAAGGTTTTTAGCATCTTGGGGAAGATATCTCACTCACGCAGCATATGATAAGGATAATAGGCCTATAGCTATAATATTAATATAATTTCAGTACAGAAGATCTGAGCACTTGAGTGCTCCCATCAATACCAATTAATGTGATGTAATCATCTTAACGGTGTTTAATTATTTTATGCTACATCAGCACACAGCAGCCGCTGACATTGTGCATGGCCATGAAATTAGCATTCAAATATTTACTGTACCTCGCTGAAAGGAAAATGAGCAGAGAGAGGATGAATGAGAGGCAGGGTGCAGAGAGAGGAGAGGAGTGCAGGGTTCTGTGAGTGCACTTTATAACCAACAAGTTTGCATTCAGTTTAATCCCCTACTGTGCCTTCCTCACTTAGATCTGTGAATTCAGCTCTGTTGCTGTCAGTGAGGCTATAAGGTGTCCACTGTTGGTTTCATGAGTCATTTTTTATTTTATCATCATCATTTTCACGGAGACCCTGAACCGTTCAATGCTGTAAACTTTACAAGCGATCCACTGAAGACCCTTCAAAACAGGCAGGGACAATGCTTGACCTTCAACACAATGATGGGTTTAGCCTCATTGACGGCGTGTGGCAGACTCACCAGCAGCACTCTGATTGGCTGGGAACAGCTCAAGGACTTTTTAATATGTCCTAGTACACACCTGCGGCAGCTTTTTCAATTGGCACTCCTGCCTACAAAAAATCTCTGAGTAGGCAGCCCAATTTGGGGATTCTAATAATCTTTGGATGGCATACCAAAACTGAATGCCATGTTAGACTTTTAAGATTTTTACTGTATCATTGAAACATCCCTTCTCCACTAGATTGATAATTAAATATTTTATGCATAAAAGACTATGAATTCAGTGCCTTCCCCAGAACACCTCCCCCACCTCTCTGTTGTAACAAACAGATGGAAAAAGAAGCGAAATATTACGACAATCCAATTCGTGACATATCGTTATAACATAAGCAGAGGCAGGGTTTTAATATGGGTGACATGGCTTTCTGTCCAGGGAGTCACAGCCTGGAGAGCGCCCCAAGGCATTTTTTACAAAGCGCAATCTGCCAGTTGTGCCTTAAAGAACTTTTCTGTTGCTTATTTGTGCTTAAATTGGCACCCGAAGGTGTTTGGGTTTTTTTGGGGGGTGTTTTTTTTTTAAGTGTAATAAAATAATTCTGTCCCCAAGGCTGTTTAATGATGTGTAAATTTTACATAAAAATTTAAAGCAGAAATCTAATTGCTTTTTTTTTAGAAACATTAAAAGTAACAATCATCCCAAATGTTGTTAAACATGACTGATTAGTGCAGTATGTTATCCTACACATTTATTAAAATAAATATATATTGTTTAAATTTTAATACAAAACCTTAGGCAAAAACATATCTTCTGCAGAATATGATACTTTTATGTCATACAGCACTTTATAGAAAAACAAGTATGATAAACTTAATTTAGCTGTTTAGTTGGTGTGATCATCTGCAGGGGCAGCCATCCTCTAGTAAGCTACTCAAAAGACATGCCTCTCGTTGTTTGCCAAGTTTTTGTTAAACACAAGTATTTAGTAAAAGTGATACATGGTGCTCCTTCAGTGTCTGTTTTTCACTGACTATATTTCCAAACAGTCAAATGATGTTGTATTTTAAGTGATATAAAACTGTAGTAGCCTTCTTTTAGCCAGCTGAAGAGGCAGTGTGCAGCGAGATGTGATGGAGGGGTTGGTATGGCGTTTAATTGATGCTTTATAAAAATCAGGTCTGTAATTTCAAAACTTTCTCTGGACTCCGGGAATTTAAACTGTGAGTGTTTTAGCAGTTTCGAAACTAATATACTTATGTGTATTTCATTTCAGTTCGATATGTTTTGTTGTTAATGTTTCTAAAAAGTTTATTTTCCTTTTCTAAATAGGATAATTTGCCTGTTTTTAGTTATGCGTGGTGTGGCAGAAGGAAGGTTAATGCCACGGGTGACAGACATACTGTATATAGGCAGCAATCGCCACTATACAAAAGGATATTCCCTTTACTACACAGCTTTGGGGCTTTTAGAAACTTGTGCATCCACCTACCCCAGTGTTGTCATGGTGACGATGGTGTACCAAAAGGCTGCAGGGATGCTGGTGAACTTGGTTGCTGTGGAGCCTTTCTCTGCATAAAACATGACCGTGGCGAATATAATGATGGCCATGGTGAGGGAGAAGAGGAGGAAGCCCAGCTCGGAGGCGCAGCTCTTGAGGGTGTAGCCCAGGATGCGCAGCCCCGCAGAGTGCCGGGAAAACTTGAAAATCCGAAAGACGCGGAAGACTCTCAGCGTGACGAACGCCCCGCTCACCTGGTCGTTGTCGGTCATGACTAGGCCGATGTAGTACGGCATGATCGCCACCACGTCGATGACGCTCATCACGCTCTTCATGAACTTGCAGCGGCTGGGAGCGGCGATCAGGCGGAGCAGGTACTCAGCGGTGAATATCATGACGCACGCAGTGTCCAAGCAGAAGAAAGCAAGCGCGTAACGCTCCCCGCAGGAGACCTCCTTGGATCTGTTGGGCAGAGTTCCGCACGGAACCGTCTCCACCACGTTGGCCATCACAGATATGGCGATGAAGAAACCAGTGACATAGTAGAACACCAGCGCCAGGGTGCTGGTGTGCGGGTTTTCAAAAGCCCGCCACAGGTACTCCCGGAACGTCAGATTCACCGGCGTGACGTCATTGCTCATGTCCATCTCCTCGTCATCCTGGAGCCGCTCCGCGTTTTCGCGCCTCCGGTCCTTGTACTCCTCGTAGCAGCAGTCCCCGATGATCTCGGGGATGATGCCGAAGAAGGCGAGCTCCTCGTCGTAAGCGGATATGCACTCTTGGCGCGGGTAGTGCAGCTTGCCCGTGCGGTAGAAATTAAGGATGTGCCTGAAGATGTCGGGGTCGCGGTCAAAAAAGTACTCGCTGGTCTCCTCGTGGAAGAAGAAGTCCTTCTCGGTGCTCCCCAGCAAGGTGTCTGGGTACCTTTCCAGCGTGGTCCGCCACGTTTGGAATCTGGTGCCGCTCACATTGAGGATTATGAACCCGTCCTGGGCTTTCCTCTTGTCTTGGGGAGGTATTGGCATCGGGGTGCTCGCCACGGGCATCCACCCGATGGCCGCCGCTCTGGCGAAGGGGAGCCATGCCGCTACACCTGCTGCCATGCTGACCTGTAGTATTTAAACGACCCTTCTCCGCTTGTCACAGTGCTACGGCTCAGAGATAGATTGCATCTGCAGGAGGAAGAGCAGACAGAGAGAACAACAGTGTAACAGAATAGAAAAGAATTGAAAACAATCACTTATTTTATTCTACTGAGCCTTTCCAGTCTTCTCTAACTGTACTGGCAAGAAAGCCCACTCTTTGCGGCAGAATATCAATTAGATTTCCAAATCTTCATAGCTCAATAACCAGGATTTCTTTTTTCACGCTCTGAAAATAAATCCAAGTAAAAGTAAAAGACCCACCATATAGAAGCTCCATAATTAATCGGCATCGGCGATGAGTTCATTAAAATACTAATCCTCGGAAGAAAATATTTGCAATCCCTTCAGCCATCTATTACCCACTGCAGCCAGACGATTGAAGAGAGAGGGGGGAAAAAGGGAAAACTGTGCTCTAACGTTGCATCAACAAGTTAAACAATTGAAGCGGCGGACTCCGAGCAGAGAGTGGTCATTTGTCTCTTCTTTATCAATCCGCAGGGCTCATATGCAAAGGTTTTTCCCTCCCGTTGCAGCTACTCCTCAGCAAACTCATGTTCCTTTTTCTCTCGTCGACTGCAAGACCACCTTCCTCCCCCCCTTGCCTCCCCCTTTTCTCAGCACAGAGCAGTGGAGAGATGAGAGGAAAATCGGATGCAGAGAGAAAGAAAGTGAGCGAGAGAGAGGGAGGGAGGAGCGGTTGTTTCTGCACCCAGAAATTCCTCTGCCTGCCTCGCTTCTGCGTGTGCATGGGAAGCTGTTCAATGCGTAACTATAAGTAGGCGGTATCTCCTGAAGCTCGACTTAACATTTGTGTTTGGAGTTTTTTCAGCAACGTGGATCAACAGCTTCCCCTGTTTACCTGAGATACCAAGAAGTCCAGGAACGAAACGAGAAGTTACTTAACGTTTTCCAGCATATTTTCTAATTTTCACTAAAAAAATATGCAATATGATTCTTACATGGTTCCTACACAGTCTGGACAGTCGGAATTAAATCGGAAATAATGGGGATACATATGTAAAAAGGGAAAGAAAGTAAGGAAAAGTTTTAGGATTTCTAGATTTCTTTCTTGTCACTCATTGTTCAATCCCATCCAAAAATCTCCCCATCAGTCCCTCAATAATAATCCATCCAAACAGGTACTTACTCCCTGTTTGTCACACTGTTCAGTTTTAGCTGATCTTTGGTTGAGCTGGAGTTGTTTACGCAAAATAGAGGAATTCCAATAAAAATCCTTTATAAAAATGTTTTACGGGGGAAAATACGTTGAAGTAAACCTGTTGAAAACAACTTTGACTTCATAATTGTAACTGCGCTGATGTTTGAAAAAAAGTAAATGCCATTTTTATCATATGGCAAAAGAAAAAAAATAATAGTTGGAAGGTTTTTCTTGTCTATAGATAATTTATATTCTGTTTGTTGAGAAAATAGACATGCTATGTGATAGTGTAGGAAATATGCACAAGAGAACAGAGTATTGATGCATGAGGCGTTCTGTTGTCAGTTTATTAGATAACATTTACCATATTCTGATGTTCTCAAAAATGCAGCTAGGTTTATGTAAGAAATAAATAAAACTGCTTGAGAATTGATCAGTTATGATGTGGTTGCGATATGCGACTTCCCATTCAGGTGTTTTGACGTTACAAAATTTAATACCTTTGTAAAATGGCAACATTCATCAAATTATGAGGTCTGAGTCAACTGTGTTGTAGGACAAGGCAAGCTGCTTGGAATCAGTTCAGGAGTAAGAGAGGCATAGCAAATCAAGTTCCTTTGCTTACGGAAGGTCAGCTGAGGGACAAATTATGTACCGTGAAGTCTGCAGAGGTTTGGTGGTGGGATGGTAGTCAGAGTCAAAAAGAGTCAGTATTAACATGCCAACTACATCCGTTTCATCGTTCATCCATCCATCTACCCAGTGATGATGAACATGCCTCAGAAACATTTGTATTTATACTTTAGAAATGGGCTAAAAGGAAAAGAGAACTCTGGAAATATGACCCTGGAAAAGTATGACATTTTGACATGAAAAATGTGCAGGAGCGCTGTTTCCATATCAGCAACAAATGATGATCAATATCTTATGAGCTGCATTGTTCTGTTGTACTTTTGAATACCTGTAAAGGTCAACATCATTGGGTTACACCAATCTACTGGCATTTTCCAAAAAAACTATAATCAATGGAAAGCAAATGCTCCCTCATGCAACAGCAGGGCAGTCTCTCATAGGCCTGGAGACAGCCGTGGCTTCTGGGTAGCCTCAGTTTCTGGCTTCAGCTTCAAACGTTATAGTGTGTTTACACTCAGACCCTTCTAAGTGTTTTTTGCCTATTCTTCAGCACCACGGACAGCTCCCGCGCTTTCAACCCTGTCCTAGGTTTATCTGCTCTGAGAAAAAGACTAAGGATTCAAGCCAGGCCACTGAAAATAAATGTCCTGTCAGGATGAAGTCTAGGAAATGTACTGCAGCTGCTGCTCTTATTTAATTTGCAGGCAAATGAGCAGGAGGCAGCTTCCTGCCTTGCTCTGGGACAGTTTGACAGTTTAACTGTCTGGCTGACGGACACATTAGATGCTGCAGCAGTCAGACCTTTGGCCTCGTACTCTCCGGATCTTCAGCCAGCTTACACAACATTCACACCCAGCTTCTAGTCCCCTCTGGCACACCGCAGCATGTTGCTTTTTTTATGAAGGCTGAATGCTCTGAACTGTCAGAAGTCCCATTAGTGTATGCTGTGCATGTCAACGCACACCAAGTGTTCAGTTTGAGAAGTCAGGCCCAGGGGCTATGTATTCATCAGAGCATTTAAATATTCCAGAGGTTTGCACCAAACACAAGCAGACCTGCTGAGTTTGATAGCGCAGGAGCAAGTTTTTCATACCAGAGATAGCTACTGTTTTTGTTCTTTCAAAGGTTAGAACAATTTGAGATTTTAACAGAGGGGTGATGCTCATTTCACTCATTAACATGAAACAGTTTTAAAGCTTCATTTAGCAAGCAAGAATTTCCCCTAATGTGGAACTGTAAAAGTCTTCATTCATTCATTCATCTGGCTGATTAGCCGATTTAAATAAAATCAGGTGAATATTATGCTTAGATATACCCTGATTGGGCTTTCCTGACAGATACCTGTGTTGGAATTAAATAGTGGTCTGAGCTGGCGTCCCTGGTTTTGAACAAATCCTTTTAAATGATTATTATTTTTAAGGAAATATTATAGAAATATGTGTCCTGCAGGTTTCTTGATAAGATAATAGTTTAAGATTTGGCAGAAAACAAAGGAATGTATACAAAGGACATCTAACCTTTATTAGATTCTTACTAAAATCCCCAAAATGTTCCTACATTAACATGTTGGTTGATGTTTATAGATAAAAGAAATATTGCAGGTTTCAATTTTGATGCTTTTACTCAGTAGAAAAACGGAAAGATTAACACTTTTAGGATGTGACCTTCCAAGCGAGAAAAACTTTGCAGAATCTCATCTTTGACCAATTTTTGGTTATTTTTCTTTCACATTTTTGTGTTCACACCGTCATGTATTTTTGTGGTATTTTTACTTTGTAATTTAAGAAAACTGTTTTGTTACCCCTACAATGAAAAACAACAAAACAATTATAGTATGTATTTCCTAGTTCTGTCAGTTTTTTAGCTACTGTGGATTTTCTCCAGCTCCAACCTGTGTCTCTTCATAAAAACAAATACTGTGCTGCTCTGTGATCTGATGAGTGGCACTTTATGAGGCACTGACACATTTCATGAAAGCGCACATTTCCAAGGTTGAGCTCCAAGGTGATTTCAGATGAATGGCGTTGACGCACAGCAGCACAGATTATTTAATTACGCCATTTGTGTGTTTATGGATTAGGTTTGTGCATCAGGTGATTAGTGCTCGTGTCCTCAACAAGGTTGAACACTCCTTACGTTGCCACTTCTGGGACATTTTGTCAAGGAAATCTGTTTGTGTTAAATCGTTGTTGTTTAGGGCAGAGGTAGTCAATGCTAGAATCTAAAACAACAACCAAAAAAACAACAAACTCTGTTGCTTATGGTAAAAACAAAATTTTGTTCAAATCCTTGATCTGTCTGCCCAAATAATAATTGCTTGCATGTTAAACTTGACCAACTCTGAAGCTTTTGGGATTTGCTGGGTTGTATAACAGGATGAAGTTTGTAAACAGGTTCTTAAGGGTATTCATTGCTGTAACACAGAGGCAAGCACCCAAAACAAACCCAAACATACACGCACTGTCTGAAAAGGCTTTAGACATGCTGCCATATTTTTCTGCACTTGATGCTCTGACAGTAACAGACTGTCCACTGTGTACACTAATGCAGCCCACACTGCTGGTTGTTTTCTGTTTTCTATATTTAGTCAGGCCCTGTTCAGTGATTGAGATGATTAAACAAATGAATCCTCCTTCACTGGAAATGAGCCAAGGCTTGTTAAGAAAAGAAGAAAAGGGGCAGTTGCAATTTTATTCTGGTCTGTTGAAGAAAAATGGCTGATTTTTTTAATTGATTCAGGCTAGCTTACAAGTTGAGGACAGAAATGTCATTCTGATGAGTCATTTACAGTGCAAATACTTACTTTAATGCAGAAATTGCCATTGAAGTCAGTTCACTGGGACATCGCTCTGCAGAAATTTGTTTTAACCTCAAAGTAACCTCAATATGGGGCATTTCAAGAAGATATAAGTTCATGACCGGCAATATAAGGGTATTAAATAAAGTACACATAGGGTGGAAAGTAAGGATCACACAACTGGAGGGAAATATTCCTAGAAGGAGAATAAAAGCAGTCTAATTCTAACTCATACCCAGTCTAAGACTTGGAAACACCCCTGGTGTGTTTTATGAAATGCTGCTAATGAAATCATGAATCGTCCTCATGACCTCACAATGACACGCTGATATCTGCAGGTGAAAAGAACACAGATGAGCAGCCCACCTCCCCAGCACGTCATCTTCCTCGGCTGCCTATGCCTCCTCTTGGCTCTAATGAGTTATTGACCCCTTGTGGATGTGTAAAATAGAGTAGGTCCTCATGGTTCTTTATTGCATATGGCAGCTGGTGTGGTTGTTTCTGCATGCGTGAGTGAGCGTGTACTAAAGTGAATGCTGAAGTGTATAGAGGCGTGTTCCTGTGCGCCTTTCTGCAGAGAAGGGAACTGTGGCCAGAGTACCAAGTTGATGCGTTAGAACTTTGAATATAATGTGTGATTTATCCAGTCAGATAAGTGCAAGGATGCAATATGGATATGACTGACTACCAATACTTGTAGTGCTCTCTACATAATTTGTCTTTACAAGCATATTTGTTGGATAATAAGTCTCTGCTGGCACTAGTTACAGGCCGGTATGTCCAGCTATATGCATCTATCAGTATTAAACAATAAATTAGGAGTTAAATATCACTGTTCGATGAGTTTACATTCTGTTTATGCTCTGCCCTGTAAAATGAGGAAAGACATACAAAGGGATAGGTATACATCGACATGCAACTGTTTTCTTAATTTCCCGAAGAGACACCCCTGCCCTAGTGCTTCTGTATTTAGGTGTGTCTCTTTTCTGGATGGTTTTTATTTCCCATTACAGGTTGTTCAGTCTCTATGGTTCTGTGTTTAGCTGATAGAAACACTGAAAGAACTGTTGCTGGCCTTATCTTTGATTTTGCTTACCATTAAAAGCGCTCATTGACAGATCTACTAACAGATCTTTGCTATTCACTTTGTGTTGCCTTGTTTCCCATAGAAAATAATGCTGACTCAGTGCTTCATGTTTAGCTGTGTCTATCTTGGATGGGTTGAGGGCACCACCCCTACATATTAATTGGTGAACTTTCTCATGTGTGAAAAGATTATTTGGTTTTCAAAGGACCCTGATGAAGGCTAAGTGCCGAAACGTGTTGGTCTGTTATGAAAGTCATTTCATAGCACTTCCAAGTGTTGCTGGAGCCTCTAGTCCGTGCATTTTACAAGTCGGTGAAGTTGTGTCAGCAGATCTTTGGCTTCTATCTTGGATGGGGCCAATAATGGTGCCATAGCTTGCAATTAACATTGTGCATCTCTCTCATTTGTGTTTCCTACAGAAAGTGTAACTGGCACAGGGCTGATGTGGTAAACTATGTAGCTTTATTTGAATGTATTTCCGTTAAAAAGTACATATGGCTCAGTGCTTCTTCATTTGGCTGTGTATGTGTCTTAGATGAAGCTTATGAATGATCAATTGTTACAAAGCAATTTTGCTTTTACTTTTCAACTTCTCCAGCTTCAGAGGTTTCTTTCTTTCTTTCTTTTTGTGCCTCCTGATGAGGGATTTCTGAATCATCTAAATACAGTTAATATAAAATAATTTATTGTTTTCCATCTAAAATATTTTTTATTTTTTCATAATTAAATTTAGATTCTGGCATTGGTTAAAGAGTGTAAAATAGGGTGTCATAAACCTGATTAATGTGAGTTTCTTGCGTATACACTGCAGCATGTGGGGCTTTGAGACATATTGAGAAATACACATTAATTGCTACAACTGTATATAGGCAGGCAGATCAACTGGAGAAAAATAAAACTTTAAAGCCAGGCATTTAAGCCAAACTGAACTTTTCCCCTCTTGTCGGTTTTATGTCCAATGGTCTTGGTGCAGTGCAGAAAAAATTACAGTGTGTGGGCTTGGTGCATAATGTGTAATTAAAAGCTAAACACTTTCTGCAATAGTAATTCTTTGCAAGGACATTGCATTGTTTGAATGGGTTGAACTCATTAGCGGTGGCAGAGTGGAGTGAGCAGATGCTATGTGAGCATCTAAAACCAATGCTTTTAATGGGTTCAAAATGCCTCCATGTCTACAGTCTCAAATTGAAATAAAGCTTCTCTTTTTCTCAACAGTTTATTCCCTGCGTTGCAAGTGTTGAAACCTTTACGCTTCGGTTGCTTCTTTGCAACAAAGTGGTGGCTCAGATAAATGCCAAAATCAGCCGCGGAGTTGTGCTCCGAATCAGATTCGGCATTAACCAGCATATTCAGGGTTCTTTGTGCATAACCAGAGCACATCAATTTATGAGACGTTCATGCTGGAGCACAAGAGATGGCATCCAAGATATTAGATATTATAACATGTTATCTAATCTTCTTACTGATGAAATAATATTTGTTTGGCAGATGTGTGGATCCATTTCACTGGATCATGATCAGCATTGTATTGCCATTTCAGCTGATTGATACTTAAATGTCACTGGATTTACTACTGCTGGCCCAAACGGCCAGGAGTTATTCAATCTGGATTTCTGATCTTCTTTTTTAAAGATTAATCTGACTGTAGCAGACTTTTAGGTCTCCTCCTTGTATCTTCTTTTTCATGCGGTTTAGCTCATTTCCGGAGAGACTGTTGTCTTCAAGGCCCTGTGGTATAAGCTTTAATTCCTAGATTACTGTCTGTCACCATCATTACAAGCAACAAACAATAAGGTGAAGAAAGGGTCACCGAGGGATTGAAACATGTTGCGGTGTTGCTTATTTGGGTAGTGATAGTGTGGGCCTCTTCTGACATCATTTGTCAGCACTTGGCATTGGCTGGCCTGACTGATGACATTTGCTTTCCCACCATGTGGCCCCTGTACTTTGAGGCCAGATGGCAGATGACGCCTCAGAAGCAGATAACACACAAAAATACTCATGCACACTCACTGTTAAGTTTCTCATTTCTCAGCCGAGCGGGTTGGTGCCTAAGCAGCAGAACAATTTATCACCCAAAATGATTTATAAAGACCTGATTGAATGCTAGAAAGCAAACTTTGAGGGGGAAAATAAAAAAAGTAGTTGTATTATGATTGGTGCCGGTTAGATCGATGTGTGCTTCTCTCTGTGAGCCTCATCTTGTTTGTGCAGGGTGAAATATCATCTTGAAGGCACAGTGCAGAGCTCTTACACCTCCTCTTTTTTTTTGCGGACTGCAAAATTTCTTTCTTATTCACTCACTGTCTCTTTTTCATTCCTTTGCTGGCTTGGCTAAGTATCTTTCAGCAGTATGAAGGGAGGATTTTTCACCTGGGAGAAGTAACAACTGGCAAGTAAAGGTTTGTCACTGAAGCAGGTTTGCTGTGATTAAACCAAGAAAAATCTATGTTGAAAGGCAAACTTAAACAGTCCAGTGTGACTGTTCAGTGTTTAACAGGGTTATGGTGCAGTCTGGAAACATCTTGAATTTGATTTAGTTTTCCATCTCTGGACAAACATGAAAAAACTAATCAGAGCATGGAAAAATGTTTTTGTTGCTATTTCCTTCCTTCCTTCCTTCCTTCCCTTCCCTTCATTATTTTTTAAACAGGTTCCATATTACACCTAGTCACTGTTATAGTATTTGTCATGAATTCACGCAAAAAAGGCCATTAATAAGATAAGGTCCAGAAAAGAATACAATTTTGCCTCAAAAGCGGTGAAGGTACCATGCAGAAAAAGCTTTTGTTATCAGTCATACCGGAGCAAGCAACTGTATTGTGAAGGAATGTGAATAATGATGAATTCTCCGTCTTTTTGTCTTTGCAGATTTCATTACTTCTTCCCTCTGCTTCACGTGAAGCTCGCTGGACTGTGAATTAAAGCATTATTTTCAATGAGGAGGTAAGCCAAAGCATTTTAGAATTTGACACAATTGATGCAGCCGGATCACATATATAGCTGATATTTTCAGAAGGAGCAGCTTGAAGGAGAAGGCAGACATTTAGGAAATTATACACAAGGAGAAAATGATGAAGCCATGTGTCAGTACAATGAGGTTACAGGTTGGGTTAATTTTGGTTAAAGTAGATTCTTTTTTAACCTTTATTAATTAGAGTGAAGGGAAACTGCTACATCCAGGTCATAAAACTGTTACATTCAACTGTCTTGAAACTGAACTATAAATATTGTACACATCTATAATAAGTAGTCCAGTCCAAGGGTCTTAAATCGTGCTTCATTTCTCTATATTTCTCTTTAGGCAGTCAGACCTTCCTGTAATCTTTTAATGTGGTTTTGATCAATACTTCAGCAAAAACTTCTGAAGGTTTTTTTTTTCATTAAAAACTTCATTCGTTTTCAGTCCAGTACCTAATTGTTTTTCCAAAAATGATTTTGTTTGTTAAGCAGCTTAACTCTGTCCAATAAATTATTCACACATTAAAAGGCTTTCAAGTGATGAACCCGTGTAGTGTCAGCCTGGCAAAGAATTATTTTTAACTTGGATCTTTAGGGCCTTTGTTAGAAGCAGGCTGTCGCAAAGATGCAGGTTGCTCCCATTTCTTTCGCTGAGTCTGTTAAAAACTACCAGCTGTAGCACAGAACATCCACAAAATAGTCTTAAGCACCACTTAAAGAATAAAAAAATGAATGGTGCGTATTTTAGTTCCTGTGTCTGTTCTGTGCAGGATTATTTTCCTCTTTTTATGAAGATATACATTTTAGATATTGTTAATGTGATGTGGACAATTTTTTGGGGGGCTTACATTTTATTTCTTGTTGTCCACTTGCCTACTGTCTGCTTGCCCAGGACTGATCACTTTCAAGATCAATATTACAAGAAAGCCTAACTCAGCTGAAGGTCTACGCTGATGTCCCACTCATCCAGGAGCCACTACTGTAGGTGCTCAGGTGCTCTTGTTTCTTGAAGATTTTTTTCCACTAACTGAAAACCGGAGATGGGATTATCCCATGGATAACTCCCAAACATTAAGTCCGCTATATGATATATGCAGTCCAGTGCAGCAAAGGAGGTTATGACGTCTAAGATGGAGAAATTAAAAGGCAGCTACACAAACTCATCGGCCAAAGAGCCAGCTATTTATTTACATCTCAAGGGCAGCAAAGTGCAAATTTTAGACAGGGAAGGCAAGTAGTTTGAGAAAGGAGTGAAACAAGCTGTCTATGTTAAACATGAAAAAAACAACACTAAACAAAGGAAAAAGCTTCTGTTGTAATCTTTCCAACACCTACTTTGCAGCCACAAATCATCTCCTCAGGTGTTTCTTTAGAAATTCACTTGTTAAGGGTAGAGCCCTTGAACCCTGTTTTCTAACTGTCCCATTAGTATCTTCATTGGCCCTATTTGGGTGTTTGTTTGTTTCAATGCAAATGTAATAATATCCTTAGCTACTGAATAGCAAATATGGAGTCTGTATAAAAGGTGAGACTGATCACTTATCCTGTTCATTACAGATCTCTTATATGCATGAGTTAGCAAATATGAGGAATGGAAATATTTATGATCTATTCTAAATTCCTGACCCGAATTCAATAAAAAAAATGCAATGCATGGAAAGAGAAGGGTCTCTTAAATCAAGAAGACATCTCACAGAGAGAGTCCAGGACTGATGTCAAGAATATCTCTGCAGCCTACAAATACAGACCAAAATTTTTTTCCAGTACCAGATTGTTCCTTCCTTAAATAATAACCTGGATTTTTTTTATGTATGTACTTCACTTTTTTCTTTTTTTACTTTTTTCACTTCTGATTATGTTTCAGTTTAATTTTAAATGAACAATTCTTTAGCACCTTTTTCCTCAGTTTCACAGTTTCTCACTCTATTCAATTCAATTCTGTTTATTTGTGTAGCGCCGTTTTACAACAGATATCATCTCAAGGCACCTTATAAGAAGAGTTATTACAATACGATGTTTAATTTAGGAATTGGAATAATAGGAATTAGAAAACCACAGAAGATTGCGTCGTGACTTCTCAGCAATCCCTCACACTGAGCAAGCATGAAGCGACAGTGGAGAGGAAAAACTCCCTTTTAATAGGAAGAAACCTCCAGCAGAACCAGGCTCAGCATAAGCGGTCATCTGCTGAGACCGTCTGGGGTTTGGAGAAGGCAGCAGAGACACAGAAAGAGCAACAGAACTGATGCAGAAGCAGAAGTTGGTAGCAGGACGTGGAGAACGTTCCTCCACTGGAATGCCATCTTAGTCAGGGTCGTCAAGCAGGGCGGGTCAGGAGCACCTACTGTAGGAGACTAAGAGAAAACAGGTTAGCGCTTGAATTGACAATACGTCATGCAGTTGGAGAGAAGTAGGAGAGAAAGTAGGAACTGACTAATAATGTCCTCCAACAGCCTAGCCTAAAGCAGCATAGCTACTAACATTAACCTGTCCCCTAGCTACTAGGAGACCTAGCTACTAACACACTCTACCTGGCTTACTTACTCTATCTCTACCTAGCTACTCTACCACTTCCTATCTCTTCCTAGCTTATGACACTCTACCTGACTACTAACATTAACCTGTCTCTTCCTAGCTACTTGTCTAACCTGTCGCTAACTGTAAGCTTTGTCAAAGAGGAAGGTTTTAAGCCTAGTTTTAAAGACAGACAAGTTGTCTGCTTCACGAACCAGCCCTGGGAGCTGGTTCCATAGGAGGGGAGCCTGGTAACTCAAAGATCTGCCACCCATTCTACTTTTAGAAATCCTAGGAACTACTAGTAAACCTGCAGTCTGAGAGCGAAGAGCTCTGTTAGGAACATATGGAACAATAAGGTCTCTTATGTATGATGGAGCTAGATTATTAAGAGCTTTATATGTCAGAAGGAGGATCTTGAATTCTATTCTAGATTTTACTGGGAGCCAGTGAAGAGAAGCTAAAACAAGGGAAATATGATCTCTTCTTCTTTTATTCATTAGAACCCTTGCAGAAGTATTTTGGACTAACTGAAGACTTTTAATTGTATTCTGTGGACTACCTGATAATAAAGAGTTACAGTAATCCAGCCTTGAAGTAACAAAGGCCTGGACTAGTTTTTCAGCATCACTCGCTCTAGAACCCCAAACTTCAGCAGGCAGGTGCAGATGAGTGGGGTGGGGGTGGATGGTGGGGTTGGTGGTGGGGGTTGAGCACCACCCCTTTCCTTTTTGAGTTTTTTTTTCTTGTTTTATTTGAAGTGTGTGTGCATGTGGTTGCCTGTCTGTGGCCCTTGATAGTAACATTAAACGTATAATGCTAATCTAGATGAACAGGGAGCCAATGAAGGGAGACTAAACCAAGAGAAATATGACTTCTCTTTTTAATAATCATAAAAACGTTTGCCGCATCATCTTGGATCAACTGATGGCTTTTTATCGCTCCCTAAACCATGTCTGTGTTTGGGAGGAGGCCTTGACATTTTTAGAAGAAAATATAAAAATATATATATAGAAATATAGAAATATATATCAACACAATTTTATATCTAACTCCAAAATTTGTTATTTCTGTCATTACATTACATATTGTTATTTAATTCTACCCCTTTTTTCTTTCTTCGTATGCACTTAACTTGGATCTGATTAGGTTTTGATGTGCCTCACAATTAATACAAAAAATTATTTATGTGACAATATTCTTCCTGTTCTGAGTTTAAATTGAACAATGTGCTCATTGAACAGGCTTAGAAACTGTACTGATCCTTTAATTTACCTCTGAGCTGGACAATTAGCATTTCCACTCTGATGTCAATCATATATTTATTTTCAAATGTATCTTATTTTAGCATTCGTGTATCATCATCGTGTTAACATATGTTTTCAGAGTAATAAATCCCAGAGGGAGTCAGGTAATGAGCACTTTTAGCAATGAAAATGTACACAGACAAAGTTAAAACACAACTGCAGGCATGAGTCATTAACTCAATAGAGACTCTATGGAGGACGTTACTGCCTCAGCCGTTAAAGAAAATCTTTACATGGAACGGTTTGAGACAAATATAATGACACATTTGAGCCTTCCACAAAGAACAGTGCTGCAAATGAATGGCTGAGCTTCAGCAACTAATGAGATAACCTGCCTGTTGAAGATAAAGCTGAGGTGTTAGGGTCATCAGCAGCAGAGCGGCTCCACTTGCATGGCGTAAGAGACGGGGGTGCGCCGGCCTTTGAGAGTTTTGTAATTAATCAAAGTCCCTTCTTTTTAAACTCAACTATTTCACATTTAACTTTATCTGCTCGTCTCCCACATGCAAAGCCCCCACGTGTGATGTGAGCCCATATCTTAATTACTCTCAGATCACTGATACCCCCCGTACACACTCTCACAAAGTCTCCTGAAGAGACAGAAAATCATTTTACAGCTGAGGAGATAAGTCCCTGCGCTGCCTTTAACGCCCTCACCACCAGCAGCCACTCGCCCAAAAGCACATCAGACGGCAGCACAATGACAGACAGCCGGCGAAGGTCCTTGTTCTGATAATTCATCTGTTACACACGAGCAATGAGCCCCCCACCCCTGTGATGGATTTCAAACAGAGTCCTTGCATAAACATTTCAGTTTCAGACTACTGTACATCATTATTAAGTTATTAATGATGGTGGTTGCTGTATGTGGTCTGCTGCAAGAAATGTTGTTCATGCTGAGCCAAAGCTCATTACTGTACGTGTGTGTTTAGCATCAGAGTGCACGAATGCGAACTCTTGCTAATGCATTTTAGCAATTGCTAACATTTGGGGCTGCTAATCTCTAAATGATGTCCTGGGTGACACATCAGTCACTGGCTGCAATAAAGTCTGAAAACATGGTTCCTCTTCAGCTGCTGTGATGCTCTCAGCCTCCCTTTAAATATCGCACATCCTGGGAACCCTGTTAAAAGTTTGTCGATAAATGTTTAATGTATGCTGTTACAGGCGATTAAGTATTTGTACACCCACAGGAGCAGCTGCAGCTGCTGCAAAAGTGGCTTCACAGGAATGTAAGCTCCGCTCATGAATATCCAAAAAGGACGAGATCTGAACAGAGCACGTGATGAAATCATACCAAAAAACGTGCTTGGAGTTGGAAACTTCATGCACTGCACATTGGCTCGAACTATTTGTCATTTCGTATGTTGCTAGGCCTGACATAGGCATCTGTAAAAGGAAAAGAAAAAGGAATGGTATTCATCTGGAGCTTTTAATTATGCATTTAAACTGATCTTTTTTCAAACTGGAATGATGATTAAAACAAATAATCTCAATTAAGTTTGACCTACGCGTCCATTTTTTTTAAGCGGGTTTAAATGTTTACTCGCAAATATATACAGTACATAAACATTATTTAAAATTAATATTTTGATAAATGTCCTTGAGGAAGCTGCATGGTTCTTAAGTAGCCATCATCAAGCTTAGTTCCAGCTCTGCTCTTGAACAGACACGGTTTAAAAACTTAGTCCAGTAATACTTAACAGGGTGAAGGTCAGAACAATCTCAGAAGCTTCATTTTAACCCGCATTTTCATTCCGAACCAGTTTCATTGTCTCTGGGATCGCTGACCTTTTGAAACACCCAGTAGTGTACAAGTCTCAGTCATCTAGCTGTTATTTGAGGTGATGCTGAAGAGTTTGATATATTTTGTTTTTCCATCCACTTTGTACAAGGGGGGAAAAAGAGGCTCAGGGTTGAAAATTGATACCTTGTTTTGGGGTTTGAAAGCCTCACCTTTATTCTTTTATCTTGTGTTCTCATTGCAATCAAATACCTCATCTTTATCTCATCTGACCATTAAAGACCCAGTGTGTAACAAATTCGGCTTTTTATTAATAAAAATCAATTACTGCTGTCATAAATACGTATTTTAACGAGGTCTAATCACAATTGCATCTTTGAATACGTTAGCCGAAACGGGTTAAACTTTTTTGCTTGACACGTTTTAGCCAGTGACGTCAGGGGGAGGGGGAGAGGTGAAAAGAAGAAACGAGCATTGAAGATCATGGATCATAGTTTTCTATTTCAATGGAGGACCATCCGTACTCTTTGCCTCGTGAGAGGGAGGAAACCAGACCACAGAAAAGAAAAGGTACTAACCGAGAGAAAACAAGAATCTACATCGGTGGAGCGTTTACCAGATGGAGAATATTCATGAGGGACACAAACTTGAAGACGGACGCGGAGGTTGCAGGCTTTCTGCTGAACAAGTTAATTACATGAAACAATTAAGTTTATGTTAGCGTTATGTTTGACACAGGACAGCTTAGTCCAGCAAATAGTTTATCTTCCGTTTAACTCGGACAATTTACTCCACGACTTCCATAGTAGTAATGAAGTGTTATAATCTCAAGAAGCCAAAAAAAACCTCCTCAGTTGCTTGGATTCACTGAGCGCACCCCTAGTTGGAGGTAATTCTTACACGTGGGGGCTTTAAAAAAGACTCTGTCCAGAAAGAACCAACAGAAGGAAATCTTTTTGTCCATGTAAACCATTTTAACCAAGTTTATGTTTATTTTCTGTTAATTGCTACCCTTTGAGTGTTGATATTACAATCACTTCCTTGTATACAGTGACATTTATGTTTCAGATCCAGTTCATGGCATGCTTGAATATCTGTGTTTTATTGGATTGTTCCTCTTAATCAGTGGTGGTAGCATCAATCTGAAGGTCCTTTTGCTGCCACTGGGGCCATTAATAATGGTGGACTACACGAAATGGGTGGAAAAATAAGGAGGGAGCACCACCTCCAAATTCCTCAACGTCAAAGTAAATGAACAATAACGGTAGTATAAACTCTGGAATTTTCAGACACAAAAATGATCCTAAACATATCAAAATTGGTTTCAGAATTGGTGAATTATTGCGGTGAATTACTGCTCTGATTACTACCCTGAGCTTTCTTAAAAGCAGTCTTTCTTTTCAGGAAATCAACTAGTTCAAAAGAGCTCCTACATTCCTGATGACCAAATATCCCGCTCGAACCATGAAAGGGCTTTGATGATGGCTGCAAATGTGTATTTTTCTATTACGGTACGTTCCTCCAAATATTAGTGTTAGTGTGTGCATATTTTGTGGATTGAAAAACAAACCAGTCATAATTGTTCAGCAATTGTGTGCCAGTACCAGTCAGAGGAGTATGTAAACTTTTGACTGGCACGTTAAAATTGTACCATATGAAAATGTAACATTTTGATATGCAAAGCCTTGTGGCTCTTTATCTGCAAAAGGAGAGGAAAGTGCCAGAGGGCAATCCTTGGGCTTTGGAGAGTAGCTGGAGGGCTTTGCTGACAACACAAGCATGTGGTTAAATTAAATGTGAGGCTGAAATAAACACCAGCGAGCAACCTAAACTCAACCCATGTTATTAAATGTTGTAGACCTCCGCTTTCTGATCTGCCTCAGTAAATATAATGTCATAAAAGCTCTTCCATTTCTCCATGCCTTCTGGTTCACTCTGCAGAAATTAAAATAGTGAAACCACTTTTTATTGCAATTTAGGATTCTCATTAAGTCTGGCCTCACTGCCGTGAGATTAAACACCAGAGGACCAACTGTTACCGTGGAAGAGCGGCACAAATACTCACCTGCCTGTTTCCCCACTGGCGGATGAATCAGCCTGCAGTTGTCTAATCACCTCCTTTCACTCCTCCAGCTTGTTACGGGCTAATCACGCCTATTTGAATGGCTCACACGTGTAATTACTGCTGTCAAGCAGTCCTGGGCCTAACAGGTCAGCTTGCTTAGAGGGCCGGGCCCATTATAAAGACGCTAACTTATGATCATAGCTATAGGCCGGCTGCAGTAGTACAGCCCAGGGAGTAAATGTCAACCCAGCTCATTGGGGAAAATAAAGTGTTTGTTTAACACGGAATGAGGATGGCGTTGCTCTGATTAACATAAATTGCCATAACATTTATGTCTCATCAGTTGCTGCTGTTTTCCAATCAGCAGGTTTTGCTGAAACCCGAGGCTCTAATGGTCCAGGTGCAGGGCAAACACACTCCTCAGATTTGGCTTTTCACCCAACTCACGCTGTCTAGGTCAATCTGAATGGCTGCACAAGATTTTAGATTCACTTAAAACATTGATTTTTATTTATGCATTTGTGCCTGCTAGACAGAGGTTTAGGTTGTCTCTTTCCAAAGAGGAGTTTTTAACAACTCTTGTATGCACATGCAAGAACTGGATAGCTGGAGATGATTAAAAATGTTAAATAAAAACTTGTGCCACAAGAAAATTTAACACTGAGGTTGTTTTTATGATTCCTTATTCCATCTAACTCATTCTGTCTTGACTCTTTGCACTAAACTTTAATTATTAAACAAAAAGGTTAATGACCAAGTGGAAAGGGTAAATTATGTCTGAGAAATCACAAACTACAATCAGTGACATGCAGTCAGGGTACGCAGAAGAGGACTCCAACCATAGGCTATGTGCAAAACTGTATTTTTAACCAGAAAGCATGTCTGCTAATCTTATTTCAGACATGTTATAGTAATTTAATCACTTTATTGTAGCATGAAAACTCAACAGTATCAGTACATAACAGAAATAACTCAAAATATCTGTCCTGGTCAGCAGGCAGCTGGGTGCTGGAGTGAATCAGTCCTGTATTTTTTCTACCATCACAGCGCAGAAACACACAGCTCTGCTGTGCCTTTGCATCCAGAATGAACATGCTGGAGTCTACTGAAATACAAAGAACATTTTCACACCAAGCCTGCTATGCTGCCTTTTGAGTTGGCTCAGAATTTTATGTTGCCAACGTATTGTCAAATTTAAGAGAAAATGGCTCGCTTGCAAGCTGAAATCCAGTACGTCTGAATTTACTTCTTTATTTTATTTTCTGAAAAGCAGAAAGACAGAGCTCATTTTCAAATTAAGAACAGTTATCTTTACATTAATGTCAACTGTAGCGATTGATTTAATTTAAACATGTTTTTGTATATGGATCATGAAATGTCTCCTGCATGGTTTTGTGTACTAGTTTGAATTCCCTGGACAGATTTCAAGAGCTTAAATGTGTGATTGGGATGAAATTTTAAAAAACACTGAGCACTGAATCCAAGATTTTTGTTGGTCACATGTCTCATCCATGCCTGTCTATATTGTTTATGTCTTTTCCTCAGGCTGTTCTCTGAAAATTGGATGCTGTGGGGTGTTTGGGAAACCTTTCCTTTGAATTCTGCGTGATTATTTCATTTGACCATGTCACAAAGTTACATATGTGAGCAAGGTGAAACTGATGTCTGCTAGAATAGCAAAAATAGGTAAACCATAATGGGCCTGATTTATTAACAGTTTGTGCTTGTTAAAACCGGTGCAAACCGCAAAGTGTTGCACAAAAAAGCTCTAGCTGATTTACTAACATGGCACAGAGAGCATTGTGCGTGTTAAACCCGGAGCAACATACACGCAATCGGTTTAGCGCTTTTCCTCACGCTGAATATGCAATATGGGCGTTTCTGTCAGGAAACCCAAAGGAGGAGAATAGGTAAATGAGAAGGCATTCCAGAGACAGTGTGATTTAATAAACATCAAACTGTTTGTGCTGGCTATTTTA
Source organism: Apricaphanius iberus (assembly GCA_028564705.1). NCBI lineage: Eukaryota > Metazoa > Chordata > Actinopteri > Cyprinodontiformes > Aphaniidae > Apricaphanius > Apricaphanius iberus. The sequence goes on along the minus strand of JAPXFQ010001868.1, from coordinate 785,520 downwards.
GGACCTATTTTTAATGCTTCTGAAAGGCATGTCTTTCACCAACTTTGCACCACCACATTAAACATAAAATTATTACTGACAAACGAAAAAGGTAATTCAGACACAATAAAACATTAAAACAATAAAACAACACCCTAATGGCCATAAACCAAACAGTTATGTAGATATTTACCTGATTTTCATCATAACACTGTGCCCTAAGCACATATGCACCTGCCAAAGACACTCGTGAAGAGCACATCGTGAATTGTGATCCTCATAGATCCCCATAGTTTATAGAGTGGTTATAATCTTCCTGGGTTCCAACTAATAAAATGTAGTTATCATATACAGTATCACAATGACAATGGGCCATATATATCACATTTTAAAAACAAAATTCACACATTTGAGATTACACATTTTCAAGATAATATTTTTTCTACTGCAACTTGACATTTAGAGACCATGATAAAGTGTGATTCATTTCAACAACATTAGTAGAATATGGACATATTAGCGACCTTGTTCTGGACTTGCTTAAGCTTTAATAAACCTGACTCTGGATTACTATGCCGTCAAGTTTATTACTAAGAAACAAGAAACATAATTCAACACCTTCTGGCCTAATAGTAATTAACTCTGTAACAGCCATATAATTGATATAATATATCGTTTTTTCCCCTTTTTTTTGGCAAAAACCCAACATGAATCCATGCAGATATTCCTCATATCTAGCCATGGTACAGCTCACAGCAGCGGCCGCATAGTCCTCATTTGAATACTGCTCCTTGCACCTGTAATGAATTGCTCACACAGTCTTAGAAGATCAATCTCAAATGAAGGACAACCCACAATTTTTATGAGGAATCTTTATAAATCAGGCCCAATATCTTCAGTACTCAAGTGTAAAGTATCATCCTTTACTAAGTGGTTTTTTGTGCCCCATATAACTGCTCAGTGGCACAACTTCAAGATCACTCTCAGCGTTGTTGCCATATTAGATTGCAACATAGGCTTTATGTTGTTTCAGGATAGAATCTCCTATAGAGTATATACAGTACTGCACAAAAGTTTTAGGCTGGTATAATATGTGTTGTAAACAAAGAATACTTTCAAATTTGGAAGTGTTTATCATTTATTTTCATCAATCAGCAAAGTGCAGTGAATGAACAAAAGAGAAATCTTAAACAAATCAGTATTTGGTGTGACCATCTTTGTCTGTAAAACAGCATAAGTTCTGCAAGGTACACCTGCACACAGTGTCTGAAGGAACTCAAAAGCAGATGATCAAAGCTGATTTGGAACTTGCTTTTTTATCTCTCCCTTTTTATTTCTCTCTTCGCTTAAAGTAAATATAAACCTTATGTCTAAGCTTCAACTTGGCCATAAAATATCCCTTAAAAATATTAGGCTGCTGAACCAAAAATAATTATTTAGTTTTTTATTCATTCCCGACAATCATAGTACTTTGAGTACTTATTTTTTAATTAGTAAACCCTTCTTTAACAAGTTGGGTTTAGAGTAGAATGATTACCGGCACTATAAGAAGTCAGGCTTTATGAGCATTACAAGACTGATTGATTTCTGAACATGAAAAGGATCTCATGTAGCTAAACACTGCAAAAAAGGGCAGTGGAGAAGTTATTTAGTTTTTCTTCCGACTTACAAAAAAGTCAAAGCCAAGGATTTTTATAATTTTGTAGAAAATGGGCATGGGTGAAGAGACTATGTAAATAGGCTGCTTTTTTACTGAAGCTGCAAAAAGTGACACCTAGAGGATCAGCTACACTCTCAGGACACCTTCTAGTCTTTTTTCACTTTACCTTTAACTCCCTCTTCCTCCTCACGCTTCTCTTTTACTCCATCACTACGCTCCCAAGAGGTGAAAAGAACTGAGCTCTGAGCTGCAAGGAGAGAAAAGGAGAAGGAGGAAGTGAGAACAGGGAGAGCAGAAATTCACAAGTTGTTTGACTAAGATGTGTGTGGGGGGGTATGTGTGGGTGTGAGTGTGTGTGAGACAGCTGCATGTGTGGGGGAAATGTTTCACAGACAGACATCTGGGGATGCTCTGCAGCCAAGGGGGGCTGTGAGCCACCACTGAGTTGAAAATCTAACAGGCGATGCAGATCTGCAGCTGAACTGTACCAGCGTTACGGCTGGTTTATGGGCTAAGCCCGTCCAATCAGAGCTCTAATTAAACCAGCGCAGCAAAGGAATGGTGAGAGAGGGTTGTTTACTACAGTCAAAAGACTGCAGTGTGAACGTGTGCTGCAGTAACATGTTGACATGGCTGTTGTATCATGAGCAAATAGCTGGATTCTTTTCTTCTCCTTTCTTGCATCTTCCCTGCTTAAAAAGAATCTCGGTAAGGTAGACCCAGGAGGCTGCACATTCTATTTCACTTCCATTTGAAAAACAGCGCCGGGGAAATGACAAATGCGTGAGGCCTGAAGAGAAGCCTTAGGGGCAGTAATGTAAATAACAGAAATTAATCATCTTCGCCAAAGAGGGAGTAACACACCTCACAGTCACAACAAAGGTCGCAAATCCGGCCCAAGCTTTCACATCTTCCAAACAAGAAACGACCGACTTCTGACACTCCGCTAATGTTTAACTGTGTGGCATGTGGGTTTTAGCATGCGCATGTTTGCAAAGAGTGTGATTTATTTAGGATAGTAGTAGCATCTCTTTGTGCAGCTTTTTAAAATGTGTTATTTCATTTCAGGATTTCTCTGGATTCGTTTTCAGTTTCAGTATACCATGCCATGCAAAAGTAATCATAATTTTTTCAATGATCGGATGCCATGTGATAGACACAGACAAAATTGTAAGGCGAAAGTAACTTTATACATTCTATAAATAAAAATCAAAAAAGTGTGGCATGCATTTTTTTTTACTCCACCTCTCTACCCATAAATAAATTTGAATGCACCCAAAAGTATTTAGAAATCATCAAAATAGCAAACATCAATGGACTGGTTAAAGTCTAGACCTACATTCAGCTGAGAAAAATGGGCAAGAATAGAACAAAATATCAATGTATGCTTCTTTGTGTTGGTCTATCAAACAGAATCTCGGTAAAATACACTGAAGCATTTGGTTGTAGCTTGAGAAAATGGGGGGAAAAGTCCAAGTGGTGTAAATACTTTTGCAGAGCAAATTATTTGTGCACCTAAATCTTTATTTATTTTTGCATATATTTTGTGATAGCCTCAGTGGCCACAGAATGCCTTTTTCCTTTGAAGCTGAACCGTTCACTTTTACTTGACAGCAAATAGTTGAGCAGAACCAATTTAATCTTGTTTTGCAGCCCAGGATGACACCAAGGCAAAGTAAAGCAGTGAGCCTTGTCCCAACTCCTGGTGGAGGTAGTCACTAAAGGCACCCATGCACTGAGCAAAAAGATGGTAATTGCAATGTGTTTATTTGAACTTTATAGCCATCATGGGAAGCCGTGGCAACACAGTGTGGAATTACCATACCCAGGACGCAGACACGCTGCAGCTCTCTCCGACTTAGTTCAACAGCTTGCAGGGAAACTAATTTGCAGGTTGGGAAAATACCACCTGACAGATCGATTCACCGGTTATACTCACAATTAATGGATGACTCGCTCTCATGGAACCAAAAGAATCCCCCGGCTGGCCAGATTTGACACAGAGGAAAAGGGAGAACAAATGTTGCTCTCTTATATCTCATAAATGCCACAATTAAAAGTAACCACAAGGTCTGTGTACGTTACGAGTCCTCTCAGGGGACAGCTTGACATTTAGACAATCCTGCTGGGTTTCTCATTTTCAAGAAAACACTGTGGTTTTTTTAAGAGATTGTGCATTGCAGCACTACTGAATCTCATTTGCAGACAAAGAAACATTTGCATAAGGCATAAAGCATGGCAGAATGTTGTGTGTGTATTCTTAGCAGGCAGGAGGTGCTAAAATAGCTGTTTTCTATGAGAGCAATCTATACATAGAGCTGGTCTGAGCTGTAGTGTTGTTGCTGGAGAGCACACACCAGCTGTCAGTATGAGGAAAGTGAAGAAAATAGCTTTCATCGTGGAGGGGGAAGAGAGAAACGCTCGGCCACAGAGAGGCATACACTGAACCAGTCACAGATTTTTAAATAAATGCACATGGGCAAACCCAAAATCAATCAGAGAGATTCCGGAGATCAGCCTGGGTCTTGCATGAATGGCACCCTGGGCAAGCCCCTCCATATATGCTCCATATCAAACTATACTGAACCCATGGATTGCTTTGAGAAGCAATGGAGCTGCTAGCCCTGCTGTGCTTATCTATTCGCCCTTTATCTTTTGCTCTTCATGGCGGCTTTAATGATCCAAACATCCACAGAAACGTTTTCATTTAAGTCTGATTCAGAGAGTCCAGCTAAAAGAAGGGGAGACATCATGGGGTAAACCTGAACCTGACCCCATGTGGCCACTGTTTGATTGACAGGCCACTCTCCATATTCTCAGCAGCAAGCACAGGGCGTTCCTACCCAACTGTATTTGCATAAATGCAATAGAAAAAAATTGTTTTAGGATGCAACCAGCAAATACATAAGTCATAATTTTTATTTTCTCCCAGTGCAACAGAGAGATGCAGGATGTGTAACTTATCCAAACTGCTCATCATCCTGGGAGAATGTGCAGATGAACAGAGTAAAGATACAACTGACAAATCCATGCTTTTCCTAGAAATCTGCACAGTCTTAGTCAGATTAACTGTAGCTTCTCATCAAATAGTTCAAAGACCTCTGGGTTGTTTTATATAACATCTGTCTGGATGTAACCTCACTGCTGTTGACTCTGCCCTGACTCCCCCTCTCCTGAATGACTGAAACTGGGTACTCCATCATTGCCCTGTTGCTTGTGTTTTTGTTGATGGACAAAATTATGGGATTTGACTAAGAGGATTAAAATGACAGCCGTTAATGAGACACAGCTGGGACTGGATCACAACAGACGAAACCGAATTGCACCACCGCGAACGCACAGACAGCACGTGCTCACAAGGGTATACGCATTAGCACCCATGTGATCCCCATCGCACTTTCCTCCCCGTCCTAATGCTCACCTAGAGGTTAAAAGACAAGATGCCAATCACCTACATGTAAAGCGTATTACACAGGGTTTATTATCCCATTCAAGTGAACCGGATTAATTATGCCTTCTCTGATGGATTTGAAATGTTTAGCCTAACAGGACACACTGGGAATAATAGCATAATTGTAAGCTCTCCCTACCCCCTCCCATGTTGTGTAAAAAAAAGTTTAAATTTCTATAACGGATACGAGAACAAATTGCTGTGGTGAATCATGTTGAGCTGCATGACATTACAGACCTGAAGTACGTTCTGTGTAATAAAGTGATCCAACTCGTCTTACTGGGTAAAAGGGACAACAGAGAGCTTTAAAACAAAATCACATATGATGAATCTTTAATAATGTTGATGCCAAAGCACTTACCAGCAAAACCTTCAACAGATAAAGTGAATGCTCTTCTCAATGGCAACAGAAAAGTGTTGTAGGGGATCAGACACCAAATCGGCAACTTAAATCTTAAAGTCTATACTTAAGAAGCTGAAAACCTGGGCAGAGGTGTGGATCTCATCTTTGATAACAGCTTTGGAGCGATGTCTGGTCAGGTAAAGTCAAATCCGACTGGACTAAATCACAGCACCTTACAAAGGTATTACTACTCCTGTAACCTTTCACCATTTTGTCACATAACCATTATAGACAAAAAACCAAAAAAAACAATACTTTTTCTCATGGTTTTCAAACATTTTCCAGGAATACAAATATGAGAAGTGTGACATGCATGTGCAATCCTCCTGCCAGAGTCAATAGGTCTGCAGTCTGTTGAAGTATGTCACTACCAGCAGTCCACATCTACAGACTGAAATAGCTACCCATTCATCTTTGCCAAATAGCTTGAACTCATTCAGATCGAACAGAGAGTGTTTGTGAACATCAATTTTCAAACCATTCCAAAAATGGATTTAAGTCTCGTCTATGACTGGGCCATTCCAGCACATGAATATGTTTTAATGTAAAGCACTACATTACAGCCTCGGATGTACCTATAAGCCATTCAAAGATTTTCTTTGCTGCCTCTAATAGGGTTTTTACCCCTATAGTCTTGTATTTAGCTCAGTTCATTAACTCTCACAATCTTCCCTGTCACTGTTAAAGAATAACATGCTCAGAGCATAGTGCTCCCACCACCATGCCTCTGCCTTAAAAATGGGGGATTTGGGGTCAAATGCCAAACATTTCATCGGTGTATGTGCTCACTCTTATTGCTGTGTACTCTGTGTGGCATCTGGTAAACTGCAAACATGTGTCAAATGGTAAATGGCTTGTATTTGTATAGCCCTTTATTAAGTCCCTATGGACCCCAAAGCACTTTACACTAAATTCAATCATTCACCCATTAAAGCTATGTTGTAGCCAAAGCTGCCATGGGGCACACTGACAGAGGCAAGGCACTGGCACCACCAGGCCCTCTTGCAATGGGTTAAGTGTCTTGCCCAAGGACAAAACGACAGAGACAGCTGACAATTACCTGCAACCCTCCAGTTGCAAGACGAACTCCTAACCCCTGAGCCACAGTCACTCTGGTGTTATTCTGTCTTTATGATGCTGCCCACTGATGCTCTCTAATAATTTTTTATTTGTATTTTGTTGTTTGTCTTTGTACAGAGATTCATCTTGATACATTTTGAAAGTTTTAAAGGAAATTAGGGGCAGTTTACACAACAAAATTTTTCAGCAAAACAAAGGTTTTTCTCTGTGATTCGGCTTGTAGTTTACATGTGATAGTGATGGATAGTGAGGGGTGTTAGAGGAAACGCAACCTTTTGAAAACAGGTTCCAGAGTGGAAAATTCTGACAACACTGGGTGATTCATTGTCACGTAAACGCAACGCCGGGTACTTTCGAAAACAATGACATCACTGCCAGCTACTCACGGCATCTTGGACTTGCACACTCTGCAATTCAAACCGGGGGAAATCAGTTAACAATGAATACATGGGGTACACAGCCATATAAAGGCCAAGCATATGTACTACATTGTTTTTAACTAGATCAGATCGCTCACCCTGTCATGTAAACATAGTGTTGTTTTCAGCCACTAATTTTAACAAAAAACTGCAGCGTTGTCATGTAAATTGCACCTTAGATTAGATGGGATTTAAAGGTGTCAGAGAAAAGATATATATATATATATATATATATATATATATATATATATATATATATATATATATATATGCACACCACACTATTAAAATTTTAATCTGTTAAAAAAAAGACGTTTTCTGCATTAAAATTCTCCAATATCAGAATTACACACTAGTATATCAATTTATCTCACAATATCCCCAAAATACTTTGAAGTTTGGGGTCATAACGTGTAGGCTTTGGCATGCCACCGTATTTTAAAGGGGTATTCCACCCTTAAGTAAAACTTTGTCTCTTGCTATATTCCCCAGAGTTAGATAGGCGAAAAGTGGTTACAAAATGATTTTTCTCACTTATGTAATTTTTCTTAGGGTGGAATATCCCTTTTAGAAAGTGGTCGAAGGAGGAACAACAGGTGAATCTGTGCCTGCATCGTGGCCAAAGGGTGGAGGAGAGACTGCCCTGTGTGCTCAAATTTGAAACAGTATTGCTTAAGCATTCATTATGTCTTTGACAGAAAGTTGTCAGAACCTCTTTATATGCACAAAGTGTGCTCCTGCGACCTGATGTTTGTCTGGCTGTTGCTACAGGCAGGATGAGAACAAAATCCTAACCACCAGACAAAGAAAATGAATGAAAGTTACTTTTCTCCTGATTAAGAGAGGTCAGTGTAGACGGGTTAATCTGAAAAACAGATTAAAGCCATGGGGAAAACAGCAACTTTTTCATTTATTTCTGTAGTAGTTTTGAACAAATATTAAAAATCTGATTTACTCTGATGTGTTTCTGTTTTTCCCCCAGGACACAACAGCTAATATTTCTGAGCTTAGTGATGGCAAAAGATAGCCACAAAGTGCATAGAGGAGGATGGATTCCGACAGGTGTTTTCTGAATGTCACAGAAATGTTTAATAAGCTACTAAAAAGCTTAACGAAAGGTTGAAGGACATTCATTTTTTTTGAAGGGAAAGCCTCCTGTACTTTCTGCTCTGTTTGTGTAGACTGACATCAAAAGTCTTTCTCATCCGTAGCTGTTCTATACCACACACAGTTCAGTTACCATTGGTGGTGGCCTCTTTACAACACTGCTGCAATCAATTCAGGAACTTGACACAGAACCTAAGTGGAATCCAAATCACCAAGATCCTCATTTTGTCAGACATGGGTGAAATGTGCAAAAAAATTAGATGGATTATTAACAAGGGTTTCAACCCAGACCTTAAAAAATGTCCATATCAAATCTTACAGGTCACCTTTACAATTTCTCTTGGAGAAAATTTCAAGATGGCGGGGGGGGGGGGGGGGGGGGGGGGGGTGGAACACTGAAAGCATGTCAGTAAAGCAATTTAAAGCTCTCTAAAGAACTGAAAAGAATCAACACAGTTTAGGAAGTACTACATGTCAGCATATAAACCTTGCTGCACCATTGCAGACACTTTTTCTAGTTTGTCAAGTAGATCATCTTGAACAGAAACTGTGCTTTCAAACATGTGTCCTTTTAGCCTTTTAGAAGTTTTATCACTGAGTCAATTGACCAAAAATGTGATAGTAAGGAGGGTCAATGACACCCTAATTTGCTTGGACAGTGTGAAACAGTCTGGCTCGTCATTATATAAAAATAAAAAAAAACAGATGCTGATTACATTTAACCATTCCCATCTTTCTGTCAGGATTAGTGTATCTGATTGTGTGTCTGTGTTGTACTATTGTGGTTTCTCCAACAGGGGCCGCCGCCAGGAGACAGAGCTGTCCATCACCGTGGGAGGGTAAAGCAGCAAGCTGATCCCTCTGTCTCACCATCATCTGGCTGGCCCTTTAAGGAGCTGGCTATCTGACATCCAGTGCCTGAGTACTGTAGTATCTAGTCATTGAGGCCCCTTGTGATCTCTACTGCTAGTGCTTATGTGCCTGCATATTTATAACATTCTCATTGTATTCCTCCCAAGGTTCCTCCCTCGGACCTTCCGAGACTCACTGGATCAACATTCACTATCACCAAGCAGACTCCTTTTACATGTTAGACAGTGTTACAGCTCCTGTCTTCTCCATGCCTCAATCCAGCGTTTACCTGTCCACCCTTCTTCCTCTCCCACTGGTGTGCCGCTTACCCCTGGAATACTGTACTGATACACACAAAGATAACTATATTCAACTATATTCAACAAAAATATTTCTATTTAGATCTACCATCTAATATACCTGTTACTCACCTCTTGGCTTCCCTTCCTCCAGTCGCTTCTAGCTTTGTTAATACCTTAAAAAAACTCTTTAAATCAGCTTAAGTCTCTGCATTGTGTTCTGCATGTGGCTCAGAAAGGCAATAGAAGTAGTAATGCATGTGCTTATTTACTAATCAAACTGCCTACAAACAAATTCAAAATACTCATTACAGTAAGGATTGACACCCTGTATCTCATCTTCGATGCAAATGCATTAGGAATTTTATTGTGATTGGCCACCAATATACAGTACATATTTTAAAGGAAATCATAGATAAAATTCAGAAAAATGTGGAATGCACTTGCCTTCAGCTTCTCTGAAAAACACTTTCAACAGCTACAGCTTTTGCTACATTACAGCTGCAAGTCTTTAAGGGTTTGTGTGTACCCACTTTACATATCTACAGTAAAGTTTTATTCCATTCTTTCAACAAAAATGGCTCAAACTTAGATCTGCTCCATATGAACGCTGCCCTGCTTGCTGAGTCAGCACAACAATAATAAAACTGACGTGACTTAATCAGAGGCTTTTTAAATTAGGAGAAGCAGAGTCAGAAGTGATGAGGGAATTTCTCTTGTTAGTATGGAAAGAACAGGTGTGTGAACAAGCAGCCGTTTGGTCTGCTAAAACCTCTCTCTTTGCCCAAATTATAGTTTGACATGTTATATATATATACTTTTCTTTAAAAGTAAGACAGTAAATTCACAAAGCCCTCATTAGAAAAATAATAGGATGAAACTAATATAAGCCTGCATTTCTTCCCATTGAAAACAACTTAGTTGTTTGAGTCAAATATGTTTTCCATATCAAATCCACTAAAGTTTTACAGAATTATTTATTTTTATTTTTTTTTGCGACACAGATGCAACAGGTGAGATTAAGGAAACTGAAGGAAGTGTGAAAGGTGAGAGCAGAGCCTGCTCAGGGACTGATTACAGAGGTAGCAACTCAAAATATAGATTATGATATTGTTAATGGATAGGTTGTAAATTAAGATGAATATAAATACCTTTATGAAGAAATTAACCCCTTTTTGAACTCAATTGAACATTGTTAGAAAAAGACAATGAATTACAAGGCTTTACAGAACCATGTGCTGTTGTGGCTTTAACATATAATTACATGATTTTAATAATATTAGGATGTGCTAAAAAAAGGGCTGGTCTGAGGCATGAAATTCCAGGGCTGAAAATGAGTCCCTCTCAAGCATCGATGCAAAATGCCTAGAGAATATTCTTCATCAATGTAAGCCAGCTGAAATGGGGCATTTCTATGGTAACCATGTCAACCAAGAATCAATCAATCAACCATTAATCAATCAATCAGTCACGTTTTCTCTACATAGAGCACTTACTCAGCCAAATGTGACTGAAGCGCTTCACATTGAAAGACAAAAATTTAGTTAGAAATAATAAAATGTGTAGTGTAGTGTGTACTTTTAAAAAGTCTCAACCATGCAAGATAATATTAATTGGGGATAGAGCTGAACGGAAGTCCTGTGAGTGACACAGTGTTCATGCAGCAACATCATTAAAAAAAGGGAGGAATGATTACATGGTTCCAGTGGGTCTGTAGGTCTAACACGTGGCCCAGTTCAACTTACTAATAGAATTGCTTCAGGGATTCTACAGCGGCTCCACCCATCCAATTGCTGCTAGTGGCATGTTTGAAGCTCTACAAGTCCAAAAATGGTCTTAAAGTCACAATTTTGCCATCTCACCAGCTGTGCTGTCCAAAAAACATTCAAGGTCATCTTATTTACCTAAAGCTGCACAAATTGTTCCACCACTTTTTTTTCTGTAAATCCCAAACCTGGTGTAAAAAGTGGCTTACTCAGTTTTGACACCCAGTTTTGTGCATAAGTAAGCTTTATAAATGAGACCCCATATTTGTAAATATGCTTTCACTGTGTAAATAATAATTTTATTAACAGATTCTCTCACCGATCTTTGCAGCTCATCCAGAGTTACCATTACCCTCTTTTGTACTTGCAAGAAAAACTGGTGAATAATTTTTCTTTCACTTCTGTATTATGCCCTTGTTTGTAATATTGTAACATAAGATCTCAAAATATAATAAAGTATATGGTTGTAATGTGAATGGTATAAGACTTAAATAACGTGAAGAATGCACTTTTTGTTACTGAACACAAACATGAACCATCCAGGTATTTTCCTCATCTTTCCTCGATATTCTGATGCTTTTGAAAAAGATGATATAAGCGCTCAGGAAAAGTTCAGAAAAGGTAATCATCTTGACTATTCAACCATACTCTTTGTCCAACTTCCTTGTGGGCCAGAGGACATTTCCTTGTCAGACGACATCAAAGCCTCATGGGACTGAGGTGACTGCAGGTCAGGCAGACATGATGTATTAGAAAAAAACAAACAAAGTCCACATAAATCATGTGTATTTAAATCATAAAAATATGGTTTCCCATTGTTAAGTTCAAGATATTATTTTTAAAAAGAAGAAAAACTTCTGTAATATTCCAACGTCGACTATTTGGTTTTAAAGAGAACTGTGAAGTCAGTGTTATCAGTGTTTCCTGCTAAACTCAGACCCAGGCTGAGTATTAAACACGCATTACCATCAATAATGTTCGTAAACATGGCAATAAAGCTAGTTTCATAGAAAATTGTTAAAAATCATCATATTAAAGTGTGGGAAAATGTACTTACCATGTTTGTGATGCCTTCCTCTCTTTTTACCAACTCTTATTAGCACAACATCATCTCATATCTGCTGTGTAAATGTCAATGTGTGTTATTTAGTGCAGCGATTATAGTATCCCAGATATGGTAGCTTCGTTTCATTAAAAAGATTAGCAAAAGACGGAAATGAGGGCTTCTGTAGCCAGATTTGTCCTCCAGTCTTTAGCACAACAGTATTTATGCATCTGAGAAATTATGTCTCTAATGTCCTTCTGATAAAAATGTGTGATGTCCATTGAACATAAAGTGCCATCGAACTGTTGCTGCATGGGGGAGAAATCTGCAGCTGGAACACATAGCATGTGCTCAAACTCCCAGGGACTGTGACTTACACTTAAACCTAATGTGGCTTTAACACATATGATATGTATCCAGAGGTATCTAGATTGGAGATTCTATATAATGTAAGCAGAACATTATTAATCATGGTTAAAAGCGTGTTGAGGAGACAGAGTCTGCAATGCATGAGTGTTAATGCGATCAGCATGAAATCATTTGTGTCTGCATGCCCTCCGGCGTGGGTGTTTTAATCTATACCCACCTTGTGTCTCTCACAGACAGACAGAAAGCAGTGATGTTTACTCTTACATGTTCTCATGCAGCAACAGATAATGACATCCGTTTTGCATTGGCCCATTTACTGTTATTTCCTTCACAGTCTCAGTGTTCAGTTGGTGCAGTTGAAACCCTGATAACAGCATTTCTGGCTCAGTATCTTATTCTGTGAGGACAGAGGAAGCATAAGTAACGGTTTTAAGTTCTAGCAGGATTTTAGAGGAGGATCTTCTGGGAGAGAGAAATGTGAATTGGTGATATGCAGGTTGGGTTTTAGGGTGGATATGATTTCTGTAAAGTGTTTTACTGCTTAGATGCAAGGCCTTTTGAAATACTTTTATTCACTCAATTTTGTGGTAAGAATTTGGTTATGGTCTCTTTAGTTCCAACATGGAATAGCACAAAGAAATATTCATAAAGTTCTGGCAGTCATTTTGTATCTAATCCTACTGATGTAGAGCTGTGGTACAAAGAAAAATGTGCAACTCTAATATGAAAGAGAAATATCCAAAAACCTGCCACTATAATTACAGAGAAAGCAACTGTGATCTCTCTGAGAGATAGGATAAAGTACAAAAAGTTTCGAAGATCACAGCCGCAAGACTGACTGTGAGGTTGCATTGCATGGTGTGCATGTGGGCAGATTAGTGACCCCGCAAAATCAGAGCAATGAACGATTGGTTCAGAGCTCTCCTTTGGTCCATCCTTTATGATGGACACAGAGTCTCCCCACGCATGCTTTCATTAACATTCAGCAATTACACCAGGCACTCAGTTCACGCTGTACACGGACAGTATTCTGGAATATTTGGAATTGCATCGCCCTTTCAAAGCTCAAGGGCCACAGTATTATTTAGCCTGGCCTGACGAAGTGATGAATTAGTGAGTTTCTGGAAGTGTGCTCTGAATTCCATTATGCTAATATTAACAGACGGCACATTTGCAAGCCGCATCAAATGGGCTTGTATTCCTATTCATGTAAGCTATTTCTGCTCGCTGGAACGTGCTGCAGATTTAACCACCTGTGCACATGATCTAACACAACATTTTGCATGAGCTCTGTGGCTGTGACTACATTAATATTCTCTAATAGGAATTGGCTTACTCAGTGAAATGTAAAAATGCCATGTAGGTAGTACCCAATGACCCACAGGCCTCTGATATCATCTCCTCGGTTAAAAGCTGGCCGAGAGCAGCGACTTTGAGTCGTACAGCAGGGGGGAACAAAAAAAAAGAAAAACAGAGAGTTATGCCTCCATTTGAAATCGGCTTGAGTTCTCAGCCACCACAAAGGGTCACGCTTCAGTGGTCTGAAAAATTACAGGATACCACCCTTTTCCAATTTCACCATCGCCGGACCAAACTGTTGCGGGCTCCTGAAACAATTACCCCAAGGGCTGCAGAAGCAACCTTGTTTATAGCTCATTGAGTACCTACAGTTCCGATTTAGCGCCGGTAATTACAACGTCGTTATCTCCCCCTAAATCTTCTCCAAAGGTGTTACTGCAAAGTAGCTGCCTTTGGCTCTGCTGTTTGCCATTCGATCATTGATCAAAACAAACACAGCATCAGTTTGCCCAGGCCTTGCTTGAATGGCCTAATGTTCCCTTCTCCAGGTGTCTGTGACCCAGCGGTACCTGCTCACCCAGAACACATCAGTCACACTAACACGCATCTGTCGCCCTCCATCACAAAATATGGCCCCTCTGTGTGTGTGTGGGGGGTGTGTGTGTGTGTCTCTCTCTCTCTCCTTGAATGCCCCTGCCCTGCTTGAAGAGGACAAACACATCTACTGATTTGCCTCTAATCTGTAGTCTGGATCTCAGCGTGGACTGCCATCAGCGTCGCACATCCAGAAGAAACATTCCACTTGGGGGACTTACATTAGCATAGCACCCCGCCTGCTCCGTGGTGTGATAGGATGGGGCAGAGGGACACGCTCCAATTAGAGACAGAGACGTGGGGACTTTGCCCCTGACATGTCCCTGCTGCTCCACAATGGAAGTGCAAACACACCTTTTTCTTGTACAGAAGGAAAGCTTTCTCTTATCCTGCCGCAGGCTGTTGCTAGTCACAGACCTCATGAAGCCAAACCATTTCACATCATGCTGCTTCTTTCATGCATCTGCCTGGGTCAAGATTATATGTGTGTGTTTGGGTGTATGTATGGGGGGGGTATCTAATCTAGTGTATGTGTGCACACTCATTGCTCATGTGAAAAATACTGTGCGTGGGGGGGGGGGGGGGGGCATGAGGGTCTTTGGCATTCATCTCTCGTTCGAGTCTTCCATCAACTGAAAGCCGTCCCTCTCTATAGTGCAGTGTTTAGCAAACGGGTCTGAGGTGCACTGGATCGGCTTCATGCCTCGTGCATCTGCATGCTGCATGAACACAATCTGCTGGGGCCCGAAGGGAGCCCCCTTCTCATCCGTTTGCATTGTTTTTGCACCTCCACACGGGGAAAGCCAATTTGCAGCTACAGTCCATCTGATTTCTAATCAAGATTTTGTGCAAGAGAGGTAAGAGACACAGAACAAAGCGTAATGCAACAGCGCCGTAATGAATATTTCATCTTTGTTCTGTATGAATAAAACAAACATGGTCCCGTTTCCAACACGGGACTGAGTGGTTCTTGCTTGTCCCATGTGAATTAGTCTATTCATCGACAATAATCAGACATAAAAACACTCCTCTCTAACCGTGTGCTAATAGTACCTTGCAAAGACAGCAACATCTTTTACACCTCTTTTACTACAATGTTTTTTCAATTTTCATAATTCTACATACATTTTCTTATATACAGTTTCTTTTATGCTCCAATTACTAAATGTTTTATTTTCTTTTTAATTACTGTTTCAATTGATTCTTGTGTTTAAGAATTTTTTAATTTTCATTATTGTACATAAATATTTTTATATAAATTTTATTTTATGCTTTTGTTTAGTGATTCTGTTTTAATTTTCACACTTTTGTCATGCATTTAGTTTCCTTACCATTGAATATTTTAAAGCACCTTGAATT
Source organism: Apricaphanius iberus (assembly GCA_028564705.1). Lineage (NCBI taxonomy): Eukaryota > Metazoa > Chordata > Actinopteri > Cyprinodontiformes > Aphaniidae > Apricaphanius > Apricaphanius iberus. Next base: position 769,838 of record JAPXFQ010001868.1, on the reverse strand, counting down.
GGCTTTTGTTGAAAGTGCGCCATATAAATAAAATTGCTCTGCCTTGCCTACACTGTTTAAGGTCATTGTCCCACTCGAAGCCTCTGACCCAGTCTAAAGTCTTTTGCTTCTTCATGTATCGCTCTGTATTTAGCTCTGTATCTTTCTCTGCATTAATTGTGAACAGCTTTTCTTCCCCTCCTGAAGAAAAGCATACCCCAGCATGATTCAGCCATGACCATATTTCACCATGGGGATGACATTTCTTAGGGTGATGTAAAACATTTTACTTTTCCTCCACACTCAGCATCTTTGCAGAGAGGCAAAACGTTCCATTCTGATCTCATCTCACCAAAGCATGTACCTTTACATGACATCACCTTAACATGCAGCAAACTTTAAACAGGACATTTATGACTTTGTTTCAACAGTGACTTTCTTTTAGCCAACCACAAATGTCATAGTTAAGTTACATTCCCTCTTGATTTCTTTGAATAATGCTCTCCTTGTCTGTTAGCTAAGGTAGACTACCATGTCTTGTTTGGGTTGCCTGTTTTATCTTAGAGATTTTTAAATTATGGATTGGACATTTCTCTGTGGGCTAATTAATTATAACTTAGCCTTGCATTATATTTCTCCAAAACTCCATACATGACTTCTGTGCTCTGTTCCTTTATCTTAATGATGTTGCTTGTTCACTAATGCTCTCTAACAAACACCTGAGGAATTCAAAACTGAAATTATACTCACAGATTAAATCACTAACAATATTTTTTTTTTACAACAATTATGCTATTTCTGAAAACAAAAGATTCATCCGGATTATAATTAGGGGTATCAAGGTAAATGGGGAATAAAAAAAGGCTAACAACAGTTTTATTTGTAAAATACATTAAAAACTGTTAATCACATTGAATTTTAACCAAAACACATTAAAGTTGGTCATTTTAAAGTGTCATAAAGTGAAAGAGTTTGAGGCGTTTGATCACTTTTTCAAACACCGTAACACCAACTTCACCTCTGGCATTCAACAAGCATGTTTCAACATAGAGGATAAAATGTGTTTGTTTGGTTATTCAGTGTATCAACTATGCATGAAGCAATTATGCCCCCCTCCCTTTGGGCTTGAAATTAAACAGATGAATTCCTGGTACAGCGATCCCTCTTCCTTCACTGTCTGCACGTCCATTCATTAACCTGCTGGGCAGCCATTTGTTTGTGCAAACATTTATTTAGTCTGTGTGTTTGTCTGTTAGCTTAGCTATGGAAGTGTTCCCTTTTTTTCATCCTCTTCACGACATGTCAGCGTCTTATGACAAAGTCTCTAGGGACTGGATATTGAGGCTGCACTGACAGATAAAGGTCAGAGGTAAAACGGAGACTGGGTGCGTAGCCTGAGGTGACAGAGAATGTTGAGACTGAACATAAAGCACTGTATCTCCTGAAGTTTAGATTGATTGGAATTTGAGGACTAAATTAAATCTAAGGGAAGAGAGGGCGGGAAGAAGACTGGAGCAGACTGGATGGAGAGCAAGAGTCAGCAGGCGACAAAATGAGATTTTTGCCCTGAGAGCACAACCTTCAAAAGCTTAAAGATGCATGCCTTAACACAATGTTATTCTTAATATAATCCCAAATTCTTAGTGGGTGTGTGTGGCTGAGAACATGGGTTATAGAAATGTAGAAATGTGAGGAACACCACCACCTCATTCTTTTCACTTCTTCCATCACAAGAGGAACTTTGTATGTTAAAGATGCTATCTAACGGTGTTTTTTCTACTACAATTTGCTGTGGCAAAACAACACAGATGAGTATAGAAGAATGTATTTTGAAAAAAAGGATTTTACAATTTGCAATATGCCATTCAATCTGTGATGGACTGGCAACCCATCCAGGATGTACCCCACCTCTAGCCCCATCAGTGCTGGGGATAGGCACCAGCCTATGCCCTATGCAACTTTCAGGGCATCTTCTGAAAATTCATTCTGTGTTCTTCTCAGATAATGTTGCCTGAAATGGCAGTAAGATAAAAACGGATAAAAGGATTACATTTCCCATTTTTTTATATTAACTTGGAACAAAGCATTTTCTTCTTGCTGTATTTATATTTAGTGTTCTGACCCTGTATACATCTGATACATAAACAGACTGAACAATATTTTAGTTTACTTGCAATTTATTCTGTTTTAAAATAAATTGAATCCCTGGAAAAGTAAGAAGGTAACAAACTCACAAACTGATTTGGACCACAGTCTCTCAACCCATAATGTATGCTGCTGTTGATGGTAAAGCAAAAGGTGACTGACCATAGTAATCTGAAGAACTTTTACATAGATTTTCCGTCTGATTTGTTTCTTTTCATCGTTATCACTCATGTATCGGACAACAGTCTTATCCTTGTTAAAGGGAGAAGATATTATTTCTTCTATGACTATGGACATGTATGGATTTGATATTCTGTTGTTAATAAAAAATAATTTCATAGAAGCCTGCAATGGACTGCTGGACCACTGGAGACAGACCCATACCCCCCCTCCCGTGAACCCTTGAGGATAAGCGGTATAGAAAATGGATGGATGGATTCTGGCTGATACCTTTAATGGAGAGTATAACATAAAAGAAAACTTGAGCTTCAGCTATGATGCAGATATCTCAGCCTAGCACTAACTTATCCATCCACTGGATCTTCTTTTTGATTTTGATATTGGAAATGTCAGCTTTATCATCACCTGCTGGAGCACTGAATGTTTTTCAATGACATTCCACAGATTGTGTAGGATTCAAGGCAAGGCAAGGCAATTTTATTTGTAAAGCACACTTTCAACGACAGGGTAACTCCAGTTGCTTTACATGATTCAGTGATAGGAAGATAAGCTTATGATACATAATAAAGCATGAAAAGCATTAAATACAACATTAGAGAAAATTACTTTTGCACTCGCAGGACATCAGACAATCTGCTGGACCAAAACACAACCTGATCCTATCTTTACACAGTGCCGATACTGGGCAAAACTCAGGACACATTTCAGCTAAAAGGTGTTGCAGGGAAATCCGAGTATCATTCGTCCTAACTATTTTTGATTGAAAAACGGGAAAAAAAGTAATCTTTTAACTTTTTTTTATTTTTAAATCGGAAAAAAAAAATTAAAAACGTCTTTTTTCTCATGTTTGAAATGTTTGTCTCAGATGAAAAACACAAAGTTAAAAAATGGGACGCATGACAGAATTTGCAGTGCAGTTCCATTCACCTCACCTGTTCTAATTTTAGTGACCCAAGGGCACTTTCATACCAGCGCTCATTGATGTGGGCAAGTGTGAAAACTCAAAAAACATTGGTGAAGACAAAGCAACTACACTCTACTACAAACAACTACACAGTTCACTAACATGGTGAAATGTAAAAGTATACAGTAAACCAAAGAGAGTGGCAACATGCTGGCAAGCTTGCTGCCTCGCGTATTGCTCCTTCTTGTTAAAAACAAATTAGTTTAGAACACCAAAGTAAAAACAGGAACCCCAGGTTTATTGGTATTAAATTAGTAATTGTTTGTCTGTTGTGTTGGTTGAACAGGTTGGATTTCGTTGCTTTTCCTGCTTTTGTAATAAATAAACTCTGATTCTGATGTTTGAAGCCCTGTGTGATGTCATGGGAGGCAGAAATCTGTGGAAACTTGTCGTTTTTATATTGACTCAAATGCAAAAGAAAGAAAAACTCATTGTGACATGTTCTATAAATTATACAATACATCTCAAAGGAGATGAGCTGATTGTGGAGAAAAGCCTGGTGTGTAGCTTTAAGATATCTTCAGCTTTTTCTACGAACTAAATATGGGGCAATGATGGTTTCTTTTTTTCTTAGGTTACTTTTTAGCCTCTCTTAGAGTATGTGAATCCTATTGTTCCATCTGGATTCTTTAAATCCTTCTCATCTATCTTCCTTACTGTTTCCCTCCTCACCTTCATCCTCCCCTTCCTTCCTCTTTTTCTCTATCTCGCCTGGTTGATGCCTGCAGCCTGCAAGGGGAGGAGCTGGATCCTCCACAATTCGATTGGCAGGAGCTCGATGATAAACATGTTTTAGTGGACAGATGCCTGAGTCCCCGGTGCAGAGGAGCAGGATGGGGAAGGACAGACTGACATGGCTGGGTCCTGACCCTGCCCGGGTCTCCATTGTCTGCACATGCAGTATCAGGCGACTCCAGAGCCAGATGGTCCTGCTGGATTTGTGGCCCTTGTCGCTGTTCATCAGATACAGCCGGCACGCTCTCTCTGTGTGTGCCTCACCATGGCCCCCAGCGTCGTGTCAGAGAGGAACCAGAGAAAATTAGCACCTAATTATAGGCTCCTCTCTGTGAAGAATGGTACCGGAGCCCATGGAGTGTGTCACCATGCGGGGGCTGCATGGTTGACTCACTGTGGGACTTGGGCCTGAAAACAATGCAGAGGACAGAAAGAATGAAAAAACAAACACACACACATGCACACAGGTCATAGAGTGATTACACACACAGAGACAGAGGTGCAGAGATGCTCCGCCCTCCTCCTCCTTCTTCTTCTGGGTTGGTTCGTGCCTCAGCAGGGTCTCTTCCCCCTCGTGAGGGGCGCTGCAACAGAAACCAGTTGTGTTTCATTTGTGATCGAACAGGATTAATTACACACACAATGGAAGCTGATGCCTCTGGTTTCTGCTCACCACGAGCTCACTAGTGGTGACGATGTTGTAGTTAATCTTCACAGGAAAAATGGAAAAAAAAATGTTTAGGCATGTATACAGATGTGAGCTTGACTATGCTGCCATCTTGTGATTGCATCTGGACATGAATATAAATCATAGGACCAGTAGAAGATGTTGGTGAGTTCTTTTTCATAATGCAGCATCTAGTAGTAGAGGGGAATTAAAGATGAATGAAACGCTGCAGGAGATTCGGTGACAGATACAGAGTGAGGAGTTAAACCTGCAGAATCTAGCTACAATCGGTGCTTTGCAAAATCACTCACACGCCTTTAGATTTTTCACATTTTGTCTCATTAAATGTACAGTATGTCAATGGAATTTCATGTTATAAACCAACACAACAAAGCACGCAGGTGTTAAATGGAAGAAAAATGATAGATGGTATTTATACCAAGTGTATTTATGCTTAGTGCCCTTTACACTGATACCCTTTAATAAAACCTAGCGCAAATCCCACTACAGTTGCTGTATCAATTATTAGAATTTAATTCAATTCAGTTTATTTATATAGCGCCATTTCACAACAGATGTCATCTCAGGGCACTTTACAAGAAAAGTTATTACAATACAATGTTTAATCTAGGAATTAGAGAACCACAGAAGATTGCGTCGTGACTTCTCAGCAATCCCTCATACTGAGCAAGCATGAAGTGACCGTGGAGAGGAAAAACTCCCTTTTAACAGGAAGAAACCTCCAGCAGAACCAGGCTCAGCATAAGCGGTCATCTGCCGAAACCGTCTGGGGTTTGGAGAAGGTAGCAGAGACACAGAAAGAGCAACAGAACTGATGCAGAAGCAGAAGTTGGTAGCAGGATGTGGAGAACGTTTCTCCACTACCATGCCATCTTAGTCAGGGTTGTCAAGCAGAGCGGGTCAGGAGCACCTACTATAGGAGACAAAGAGAAAACAGGTTAGCGCTTGAATTGATAGCACATCATGCAGGTGGGGAGAAGTAGGAGAGAAAGTAGGAACTGACTCTAATAATGCCCTCCAACAGCCTAGATTAAAGCAGCATAGCTACTAACATTAACCTGTCTCCTAGCTACTAGGAGATTAATCTATCTCTACCTAGCTACTCTACCAGTTCCTATCTCTTCCTAGCTTTTGACACTCTACCTGACTACTAACATTAACCTGTCTCTTCCTAGCTACCTGTCTAACCTGTCTCTAACTACCTGTCTAACCTATCTCTAACTACCTATTAACCTGCCGGTAACTGTAAGCTTTGTCAAAGAGGAAGGTTTTAAGCCTAGTTTTAAAGATAGACAAGTTGTCTGCTTCATGACAACTTGGAACCAACTGGGAGCTGGTTCCATAGGAGGGGACCCTGATAACTCAAAGATCTGCCACACATTCTACTTTTAGAAATCCTAGGAACTACCAGTAAAGCTGCAGTCTGAGAGCGCATAGCTCTGTTAGGAACATCTGGAACAATCAGGTCTCTGATGTATGATGGAGCTTGATTATTAAGAGCTTTATATGTCAGAAGGAGGATCTTGAATTCTATTCTAGATTTTACTGGGAGCCAGTGAAGAGAAGCTAAAACAGAGGAAATGTGATCTCTTCTTCTTTTATTCATTAGAACCCTTGCAGCAGCATTTTGGACTAACTCAAGACTTTTAATTGTATTCTGCGGACTACCTGATAATAAAGAGTTACAGTAATCCAGCCTTGAAGTAACAAAGGCATGGACTAGTTTTTCAGTATCACTCCTGGACTGGATGGTTCTAATTTTTTGCAATTTTTCTAAGGTGAAAAAAGGAAATCCTAGAGACTTCTTTAATGTGAGATCTAAATGACATATCATGGTAAAAAATATCACAGAGGTTCTTTGCTTTATTACTGGAGGCTAATTTAATGTCGTCCAGGTGAAGGGGTTGACTAAGTAGTTTCTTTTTCAGAGCTTCTGGTCCAAAGACGACAACTTCTGTTTTATCAGAATTCAGAAGCAAGAAGTTTAGAGTCATCCAAATTTTTATGTCTTCCAGACATGCCTGTAGTCTACCTAACTGATTGGATTCATCAGGATTTATGGATAGATATAGCTGTGTATCATCTGCGTAACTATGGAAATTTATCCCATGCTGCCTAATGATTATACCAATAGGAAGCCTATATATAGTAAAAAGGATCGGCCCAAGCACCGAACCCTGTGGTGCTCCGCAAGTAACCATTGAGGCCGAGGAAGATCTATTGTTTACCTGAACAAACTGAAATCTGTTGGACAAATAAGATTTTAACCAGCCTAGTGCTGTTCCTATTATATCGACACTTTGAAGCCTTTCTATGAGAATATTGTGATTGACAGTGTCAAAGGCAGCACTGAGATCTAAGAGGACCAGAATGGTCACCAGTCCATTGTCTGAGGCTATGAGAATATCATTAGTAACCTTCACCAAAACTGTTTCAGTGCTGTGATGAGCTCTAAAGCCTGACTGAAACTTCTCAAACAGCTCATCATTGTTTAAATGCTCACCAATCTGATGTGCAACTATTTTCTCAAGAATTTTAGATAAGAAGGGAAGATTAGATATCGGTCTATAGTTAATTAAGTTGTTTTGATCAAGAGATGGTTCTTTAAGTTGAGGTTTAATTACAGTAATATTAAACTCCTGTGGTACATATCCATATACTAAGGATAGATTCAATATATCTAAAATTGGAGCAGCAATCAAAGGGAAAACCTCTTTTAAAAGTTTAGTTGGGACTGGGTCTAACATGCAAGTTGAAGGGTTAGATGAAGCTAATAATTTTAGTAGATCGGAAAGTTCAGCTGCATTAAAGCAGTTCAAGCATATATTAGGTTCAACCATTTTTGATGCTGCCTCATTAACTAAGGAAGAAGCAAGCATATTGGGAAGGTTCCCATTTATCTCATTTTTTATAGTCTATTTTATTTATAAAGCATTTCATGAAGTTGTTTACCTTTTAGTAATTCAGTTTGTGCATATGTATTCAATCAATACCAAATCGCTCCTACTACCTTGAACTGTAGCTACAGCTGTGGGTCATTTGAGGCGCTTTGGGGACCACAGTTGGTAGAACTGTTGCCTTGCAGCAAGAATGTCCTAGCTTTGAATTGCATGCTGGGGTCTTTTGGCATGGATTTTACATGTGGTCCCTGTGCATGTGTGGATTCTCTGCAGGTTCTCCAGCTTCCTCCCACAGTCCAAAAGGACAACTGTTAGGTTAAGTGGTCTCTCTAAAGTGTCCTTAGGTGTGGGTGTGTGCGGGGTTGTATGTCCTGTGTGTCTCTGTGTTGCCCTGCAATGGACTGGCAACCCGTCCATAGTTTACCAGGCTTCTTGCCCGATGACCACTGGAGATAAGTACCAGCCCCCCAGTGACCCTGCAAGGATAAGCAGGTATAGCCAATCGATGGATGGATGGAGGTATCTATTGGTGTCACCCACATGAATGGCCAGCTACAAATGGTACTTCTATAGGTTTTATTTAAAAAATGGCTTTACTCTTGCCCTTGACAAAGGCAAGAGTGAACATTTCTGATTAAACTATTAAAACCCACATCTTATGAAAAGTGTCTGTTGACCCTTCACTCAATCAAATAACTCCAATCATATTTGTCAGGAAAGTTAGTAAACAAATCTTTATTAGGTTTTCAAAAACTTACCAAAAAAGGTTAATAACAAAAATCAATCTTTCATTCTTAAACAATACAAAACAACATAACATCACACTTTAACTTCAGCATCTCTTAGCATTAATATGGCATCTGTTTACACCAAAACAGTAAATACAGAGAACATTTTAATAAACTAGCTTCACCTAAGCGCTCTAAGCAAGTCCGTGGATGTGGATGCATGGCTATGTTTGAGCGTATTACTCAACTTCTGGAGTTAATACGAAACTTTGGCACATCAGATTTTCAGCCACCGGGAAAGCTGTAAGCACAGATTTGTCTTGTGTTTTACTTATGAAGACCATGCGAAGCTTGACCGCCATTTGCAGATGTTCAGAAAGGAGTGGAGGTGTAAAGGTCATCGTGTTTTGTCATTCTTTTAAGGTACAGTCACTTTGTAGGGGCTCCCTGGGACGTTATCGTCACCCCATTTGACAATGACGGTATAGCTGCCCTTGTCCTTCACAGTGTAGGTGACATTGTACAGCTTGTTGCCCATGTGTTTAACATAAACCTCCTCACATGGAGCTAGGGGTCCGTGAACGCCCACCATCAGCATGTTGATACCTGTACAGAGAGACAAGATGGAGATTTTAAAGCTACCAACTTTTCTTTAAAATCAAAAACTCAGTTGAAACTTCAAATAATATTGAGTTTTCTGTTTGTTTTCCTAAATTGTTGTAAATCATTATTTAATCACAACAAAGTCTAAACTTCCTAAAACAAGCTCCCACTAATATGTGGTTCTGGTGACATCCCAGAAGGCAAATGGTAGCTGATCAGCGCTGAAAGGAAACACCTACTTGTGTTTTCTTTTCTTTTTTATCTGCTGATTTTTAATCTAATGCTCCCTGAAAGGTTATTCATTTGTATTGTTTATAACGGCCGCAAAACATTTTAGCTGTATGTGAGAAAGCTTTGTGGATTTAAAGAAAATCCGGAAACAGTGGAGTCAAATTCTTACTCAGAAATGTTGCTGAACCTTGGGCAACTGAAATGGACCTCAAATCCATCAACAACCAAAAAACATAATGAAATCTTCCAAAAGTTTGTCCACCATGTTTGGAAATGTTTTTTCCACCATGTCTACAGATTAGCTCAATCCTTTTGCCTCTTGTGATGCCATTAAGCCAAATACATACAAAGCAGCATTAGTAGTTATTTTTCTTCAGTTTGGTTTCTAAAACATGGATTGAGTAAATACCTGCAGTGGAATATTTTATTACTTAGATGTGTTTATATTGTGTCAGTTTATTAGTGAGAAAAAAAACACTGGTGGATTTCTTTAATGATCATCGTGACCATTTTATAATTGCTTGGAATTGTATCCAAGCAATTAAAAAAAATCCTCTCTTTGAAAGTTGTAGACAATTTTCTGATATCTCCTTAATATATTTTCTCACCTGCTTTGCTGCAGTCAACAGTGAAGTTATTTTTCTGACCGACCAAAGCCTTGGACAGCCCTGCTCCGCGACAAACCACCTTGCTGGCGTCGAACATCAGTTTGGGTGAGGTGGCGGACGAAGATGAGCTGTAGGCACCGCCGACTTTAGAGGACTTTGTGACAGTTTCAACCAAAACGGAGGATGTCTCATGGAGGCTGTGTCCCCCTGACAGCCTTACGCCTGAAAGAGAGGCGAAGACGATAAACTTTTTCTAAAACTGCCGTGGTTTGGATATTGCATAACCCACTCTGTATTGACAGAGATACAATGAAAGCACAGAAGCAGGTGCTCTTGGGAGCCGTTCACTTCCACACAAAAGAGAGAGAAAGTGAGCTCAATAGAATAATATTTATTACCACTCGAGGATAAAGCAAATTTTCATAACTTGAATCTTAACGGTATTTTTTTGAGTCACATTAAAAAAAATCTATTATCAGTGACAAGAACACACTGCTATAGTAAAGGATACTGTCAGCTTTTGTCAAATAGGAACACAGAGCAGCACAAACACACATTACATAATTTTTTTTTCAGAACTTCCACACTTTTTTCTGTGGAACATTTGTCTCATTGTAACATTTGTCATCCACAGATCAGATGGTAGAATGACTGTCGTGCAGACCTGTGATTTTGGCTTTGAAGGGGCTGCCCACTATGTGCTGCGGTCCGCCGTATTTGATGGTGATAAGATAGTTGCCAGGCGCCATCGGCGTGTAGGTGATCCTGTAGCCTTCTGGACACTCCCGGCAGTCCATCTTGACCTTGGAGGGGCCGTCGATGTTGACTGACAGAGCACCTGAGCCAGCGTTACAGGTGTTGACCACAAACTCCGAGGGCACCCCTAGAAGAACGAGGAGCAGAGCCTGACATAAGTGCTTATGTACCGAATGCAACACCCCAGTATCTCAGATGTACATGTGATATGTACCTGTGGTTCCTCCCAGCAGCCCTGCTCCGTGTGCAGTGACCATACCAGGATCGGCGATCAGACCTGGATCACCCACTCGTACGTTGAAGGGGCTTCCAGGAATGTGGCACCCATTGAACTTGACATCTATAGAGTGAACTCCATTCTCTCGTGGAATGAAGCGGATTGCACTCTTGTCTAAAAAAATATATATATATAATAATTTGATCCATTGGTCTTGCATCCTTTAACTGAAAATCAATTATCTGGCTTCCCTGTCCTTTCCATACCTCCGTCCAGATCAGTGACGTAGCACTCCTCAGACGATCCGGCGGGTGTGTGAACTTTGGCATCCACCACGCCTCGTGCACCGTTACGCTGCACCATGAAGGATGCCTCCTGATTTACTTTTAAGTCCTTCTCCTACAGCAAAACGAGATTAATAAAATATAAAATATAAAGTCATCATTGCATCAACATATTCCTGGATTTTACAAGGCATTTGATTTTACTGTTGGTATTCTAAAATGCACACAGATTAAAAAGTAAAAATATATACAAGAAAATTGCACTATTATTTGTAACAGTGTTGCTTAGCTTTTATAGAGAAACCACAGAATTTGTAACCCATCAACAAGTTTTAGAAAAAAAAATTATTGCTGGAAATATGCCCGCTCTCCTCATCAGTGCTTATGTTAAATTGGTCTGTCTCCTGGCACAGAGCCCACTTTTAATCATAGCCCATTAATTTTCTATGGCAATGAGGTCAGGGCTTTTGGGAGGCCATTTAGGAAGCTTAATGTAAGCCTTCCAAAGCTATTTCTGATTTGTGTTTAGCACTTTAGTGTTGTTGGAAAACACCGAACTGTATTTAAGTTTCAGGCATCTGACCCAAATTATTTTCAGATCACAGAGAATTGGTGGTAATGGCCAGAAAATACCCAGAATCCACCAAGACCGAAGCTAGACATAAGCTGAAATCAGCTGAAACACCGGTATCAGTGTCCAGGCAGAAGCCAGTTTAACATCAACATGGACTGAGAGGATACCACCTCTGCTCCAAAATCAATATCTATGATCTGCAGGTAGGAACAGTCAAGGTGAGGCTGTCAAACAGGTGCACCAACTTTGAAGCATGGTAGTGAGAGTATGATTCCCTGGGTCTGCTCAGTGGTACTAGTGTGTTGCACAAAGTGTATGGTATTTTAAAGATTAAGGACTACCTTAAAAGCTTGATAAAAGCTGGTGTTCCAACAGGACAATGATTGCAAACAGCAGTCATGCCCGCATCAAAATGGATAACAAGCATAAAAACTTAACCCACATAAACTTGACTCTATAAGTGGTCAAATATACAGGCAGAAAGAGAAAATCCAAATTTAATATGTTGTTCATGTCCATGATAACTGTATGGAAACTTATCATATTGACTGAGTGTGTGCACACCTAGAGGGAGACAACCTGTATGACTCATCAGTTCTAAAATAGCTCTGACTGAGTTATCAGGCAGCAAAAGTTAGAGTTTATAGTGAGGCGTTGCCCCCTAAAGCAAACAACGACTCAGATACAGGAAATGTAATATTCAAAACACTTCATAGGCACTTAAGCTGGCTTTTTGTAGAGAAAAGAGCTCTGAAGAGGCACTCAGATAACTGAAAAGTGCTTTTAGCTTCATGCTGGCATATAAAATAAACACTCCTCAGTGACTGCCGTAAACTTGTGAGCTGCTGCATGTATCTTTACCTCATACTACTTGTTTGGTTGCCTCTCCAAGAGAAACACATAAACTAACCGAGAGCCCACATAGCACAGCTTGTATTGCTCCACATTAGCGAGGGACAGTTAATCCAGCCCTTCATCGCCAGCCAGCATCGCAGTATTACAGTCATGCAAACTGCTCCAACACTGGCATTCAATTACACTTCAAGGGCAAAGTGCTATTAGACAGAAATATCCACCACAAATCACACTTACCATCTGCTGTTCAGCTCATACATTTTGTATATGTGTATATTTTATGTGGTAAGAATTAATTTGATTGTTAATAGCAGCATGTGTGTGTGTCTGTGTGTGTGTAGCCACCTGAAGGCTTGTCACGGTGAGCCTGCGGGCCTCGTCTGACAGTGTAGCGATTGGAACGATGAACGGGCTGTCAGGGATGTGCTCGTTGTTGAATTTGATTGACACCTCATAGTCACCTGGGAAGCAGGCATGTTATTTACTTTCACAATCAAGGGAACCGCGGGGAAGCGGAGGGAAAACAGCTGGAGAGCCAACTGGTAAGAGACAAAAATAAGCAGGCAAAGCATTGAAAAGAGGAGCATTGCACGGGGAGTTCTTACCCGGCTCCTTTACTACGTATGAAACGCCGCAGGAACCGTCTTTCCTATCCTCAAAGGAGATTTCAGCCTTGCTTGGGCCTTCGACAGCGATGGAGAGGCCACCAGCTCCTGCCTCACGGGTCCAGATACTAAATTCAGCTAAAGTGGGTAAAACAGATGAAAGGTAAAGATCAACGTCTAAAATAATGTCTGTATCTCAGCATAATAGAATGTTACTTCAGTATGAAATTATTTCAATAATTTAACTCTTAGAAAGATTGTAAAAATGTTATTCATTACACAAAGACTGCCTTTATGTCTGTTATTTTGATCATTTAGGCTTACAGCAAATGAAAACACCAAATTAAGTTTCTAAGAAAACATAAAACGAACTAGAAAACTTTTTTTATTACTTCATAAGTGGAATAAACCCTAACAGATTTTTACTTTGTTAGAGGGCTCTTTACAGACTGTTGTACCCAAACTTATTCACAGAATGTTAAGTGGGAGGAAAAAATTTGGTAAAACATGACATTTTAGTATGCTCAAGTAATATTCAGTATATGCAGTCAGTGCTTCCTGGAACAATAACTGCATGAATCAGCTTGTCAGAGATAGGCAGTCACCTTGGGCTTTGCTCTGTTGTCATGGATGCCTATGTTACTTAAATTAAGGTTTTAAGCATCTTTCATTCTGCTCCTCTGCTCTCTTCTCTCACCATGGATGTCAGTTTGGAAATAAATTAGCAATTCCTTGTTATTTATCCTCCAATGACTCTCCAGCAGACAGTTTTACCCATTTATGCATAGAACATAATATTTTATCTACCAAAGTATAACTTTTTGATGGTCTTATGCATACAGTATAGTCTAATTTTCAGAGAATTTGAATTGTTAGTTTTCACTAGCTGTGAGACAGAAATTGAGTTCAGTGATATTCAACTTCATTGGGATGCACTTGTGTAAGGAACAAACATAATTTTAGTCTTACATGGTGCTCCAGCCACGCCTCTTTCCAGGCCTGGACCTCCCGCACGGACCTTGTGGGCCCCACCTTCACCCATTGGACCCACAGTGAACTGGAAGGGACTGCCAGGCACGTGCTGCCCTCTGTATTTGACATTCACAGTGTGGGGTCCGATCTCCTGGGGTATGAAGCGGACGCTGTATGTGCTGCTTCCTCCGTCCACGATGTCTGCATCCACTGTCTTGCCACTGGGGCTTGTCACCTGAGCCGTCATGGCCTGGTATCCGCTCTCAGCTGCTATGTCAAACCAACAGCTTAGATGCAATCAAGATTTTTCACACAAGATAGTCGGGCTTAATTAAAGTTCGACTCACGCTCAGGTCTGGCAGTGATGCCGGCAAAGCTACTGAGGCTCTCTCTGCCCAGAAAGTCTCCAAACACATCTCTGAAAGGGCTTCCTCCACCTCCCATCTGGGTGCTCTCTTCCACTCGCACCTCCCTCTTGGTCTCCCCTGCACGGGTCTTGCTGATCTCTGTGCGCTCGGTGCGAGTGTATGTGTGGCTGCTGCGGGTGAACGTCCTAGTTAGCCTTTCCTGAGCGGAAACCATCTGGAACCAGTTTCCTGCAGAAAGGTTGCAGCGGTGAGAATACAGATGTACGTGTTGGGAATAGGCTTCTTTTATTTTAAAGTGGTTGAACACTGCTCACCTGGGATCTTGAGGTTGAGGCCGCAAGTGCTGCCCACTGAGGCAAGAGAGGAAGCCTGTCTCTTCCTGGTAATACTCTCCTTAATCCTCCCTTCTCCTGTCACCTTCACTGTGAAAGGACTTCCTACAGAAAATGCGAAGAGCAATGTTAGATTTGTATTTTTATTTTAAGGTTCTGATTTTTTTTTTCAGATAAAAGGTACTTATTCTACTACATGAAAAATACCCTTTTGTTTCCTATGCTTATATTTAACGTAAAACCTGAATTACGTAACTAATAATATAAAAAAATTAATATACATTAAAAACTAACTCTGAGCAGACACACAAGAAAAACAAGATGGCTCTCCCTTGTTTAATACATCTAAATATTGTCTATCTAATATGTTTTGCTTTGTTCTTTCGCTTTCTTGTTTTCACACATTTTTCCCTTTCTTTTGTCAAAATATTAAGAAGAAAAAAAGTTTGATTCTAACCTGGGATGTGCTTTTCTGCAAACTTGATGTTTACGATGTAACTTCCAGGTTCTGTTGGGCAGTAGGTCACCCTGCACGTCCCGTCCTCTACATCTTCACAGTTTATATCCACTTTGCTCGGACCCTCGATTGACAAAGCCAGACCACCATAACCTTGTGCACAAACGGAACGAATGATTAGATCTGCGTTTTGTCCAGAAGTGTGTGCCAAATAGTTGAAACGCCGAAAACTTACCAGCATTCCTCGTGTCCACAAAGAATTCTGCCATTTCGAAAGTGTGGGCCTCCACCAGCCCCTTCCCGAAGGCCTTCACTCGGCTGGCTTCGCCGATCTCCGACTGGCCCACCATAATTTTGAAAGGGCTGTTTGCCACGTGCATCCCATTTTTCCTCACACTAACTTCATGTTCTCCAACCTCTTTCGGAGTGAAAGAGATACCTGTTTTTGTAAAATCACCGAAAAGAAGAAACACAGTTACAGCTAGTATAGAAAAAAAGAGAATGACACTGCCTTGTAAATTACTACAAATTTTAACAAACTTCCTTGTGCTGGGATTATATAAATTAGACCAAGGCAGTGTCTTGGTCTGTGTTTAATTATGAGGATAAAGATTTTCTTTAGCAATAAAAATAAGAATACTATGGCATGCATTCATTTTTTTCCGTACCCGGTGAGAGTATGTGAAAAGCGTTTTTTTTATTGTTTTCAGTTTAGATCTTGAAAAGGCCAATCTACAAGTTGTCATTGATCTAAACTATTAATTTTGTTGCTCTGCAGGAAGATTAAGCTCCTCTCTGGTCTAAAGTATTTTGTAGTGTTTATATCCAAAGAATAAATCCCCCATTGAGGAAATGCTTTATAAATGCTTGGTTCTTTTTGTATTCTTCAGTTTGCTATGTCTGTCTCACCGAGATGTCTGTTGGGCAGTCTTTTGAGCAGGCAGGGCTCCTCGTTGCCTGATGGAGCTCTGATGCTGGCAGTCAGGGAGCTCAGATCAGTCTCTGCGATCTTCAGGGACACGTCGGCTGCGGTGCCGACGTTGAGTTGGGATGTTCTGGTTATGGTGTCATCCCCTAACATAAAAAAGTAAAATAAAAGAAACTTCAGATATTTTTCTTCCCCGAATGGTTTACAGCAGTTTGCGTTCACTTGGAGAAACTTCTGTCTGAGAGAGAGATGAAGTTTCCTCACCAGTGATCTTAGCAGTGAAGGGGCTGCCAGGAATGTGCTTGTTGTCAAACTTCACAATGATGTTGTAGTCTCCCGGAGCTGTGGGCAGGTAGGACACAGTGCAGGTGCCGTCTTTGTTGTCCTTACAGGTGATCTCTGCTTTAGAAGGACCCTCAACTGCAAGTGACAGACCACCTGTTTGAAAGAGAAAACAAGTTAGATCCACCTTTCACAGCTGCTGAAGCCTTAAAATCATGTACAAATATTCTACAAGTGCATCACCATCACCTTCTCCTGCATTTTTGGTGACCACTGTGAACGTGGCAGCTCTGTTGACCATTCCGTAACTCAGACCTGGACCATAGGCAGTCACTACTCCGCTGTTCACAGCATCCACAAAGAACTGAAGAGGGCTTCCTGTAGATGTTGAGATAAAAAATTATTAGTATGATTAAACAGTAGGCAAGGCAATGCAAGGTAATTTGATTTGTATAGCACACTTTCAACACAAGGTCATTCAAGGTGCTTTACATGATTTGGTGGTAAGAAACCAATTCTAGGGAGGTCTGATGGTTTGGTGACAACTGGTCTTTAACATACTTTAGTGTTAAAACATCTAGTGATTTATAAACTAGTAGGAGTATTTTAAAGTTTATTCTCTGAGCTGTGGGGTGCCAATGTAAGGATTTTAGAACTGGGGTGATGTGCTCTACTTTTCTGCTTCTAGTGAGGACGTGCACAGCAATGTTCTGGATCAGCTGCAGCTGTCTAATTGACTTTTTAGGTAGACCTGTGAGGATGATTTTGCAGTAATCAATCCGACTAAAGACGAACGCATGGATGAGTTTTTCCAGCTCCTGTTGTGACATTATTCCTTTAATCCTAGAACTGTTCTGATAAAAGGCTGACCTTGTTATTTCCTCTACGTGACCCTGGAGTTTCAGGTCTGAGTCCATTATTACACCAAAATTACGCACCTGATCAGTAGTTTCTAGTTGTATTAACTGAAGCTGTGAGCTGACTCCAAAGATAATTACTTCAGTTTTGTTTCTGTTTAGCTGGAGAAAGGTATGGGACATCAAGCTATTGATTTATTCAATCCATTCATTTAGGGTCTGGATAGGATCAAAATCGTCTGGTGACATTTTAATGGACGGATGAGTGTCATCTGTATAGTTATGGTAGCTAATGTTGTTGGCTGTTATAATCTGGTTTAGTGGGAGCATGTAGAGATTGAACAGTAGAACTGGTTTCCATTTATTGGATTTAAAATGCATAATGTGAGCAATAATGGACCTGGAATGTGGTTTCCATCGTATTTTATGTCCATCTCATGAAGGCCCCTTTCTGTGGGCTGGTACTTGATTGTGATGGTGCCGTCTTTATTGTCGGTTATGTGTGGGCAGGCAGTCTTGCCAGAAGGCATCCGCACCTCACCTGAAGTCATAAAGTGTTTAAATATCAGTGACCTAGATAAAGAAAGGACATTGCAGGTTTTTTAAATGTGAGTCTCTCACCTGTGATCTCTCCCTGCTGTGGCATGAATGGCACCAAGAAGTTAACTGGACGAAAGAGAGGATCCACCGGGTCACGGGGAACCACAGGCTCATTTGAGGCCTGGTGACACAAAGAGAATTTTTTTTTTTATGTTTTAGTTTTAGAAGTAGTAGAGGACAAATCTGTAACAGCTATTTGATATTCTTGTGCTCACCACCACATGGAAGGGGCTCTTTGGGATGTTCTCACCCCCGAAGCGGATGGTAATGACATACTTCCCAGGTTCTGGGGCCGTGTAGTAAATGTCAAAGGTACCATCATGATTCTCCACCACATCCATGTCCAACTCCATCCCCTGTGGAGTCAGCACCTTACAGGTCACCTTGCCCTTCCCAGCTGCCTTGGCATCCACCGTGATGACTGTATCCTCAGAGGTCTGCAACTTCTGGAGACTCGCTGTTTGGGGCACAGACAGAGAAGAAACAGAATTTCAGCTCTGCTTCTGAAATTAATATAGCTAAGCCATGATGTGATTTAGCTCGAAAGAAAAGGACAAAGTCTCTTTAACTTACAAACTCCATGTCCTCCAATTGAAACTGCAAGTTAAAGGAGCAAATGAATATAAGTGAAATGATCGTTTTTCTGTCATTAGAACTATTACAGATGCAGCACAGCTTTCCTACCTGTGAGATGACACTTGCTGGCGTCCCCTGTGGGAAGCGACTGGATTCGATATGGAGAGTAGGGAATCTCATCTCCTCCATATTTGATGGTGATTGTGTACGGGCCAGTGGAATCAGGCACGTAGGACACAGTGTAGGTCCCGTCCCTGTTGTCTTGGATGGTTGCGTTCTTTGGCTTGCCCTCTGGGTCCTGTGAATGTAATGCAAATTAAGTTTGTTATATAGAAGAGCTTATGGTTCCGATTATTATGGCTCATGGCAGCTGAGCTCACCAGAATCTGCACTGTGAGCAGTCCCTCGCCAGCATCCCGGGCATCAATCGTGAACTCAACAGGCACGCTGGCAGACACTCCTTTGGTGTCTAGACCAGGGCCACTGGCGCGGACCTTGCTGGCATCATGCCCAGGCTGAGACATTACCTTGAATGGGCTGTTAAAGGAGGAAAGAATAAAGAGCGTCTGAGACAAAAGAGAAATAAGGACAGAAAATTGCTGAAGCACACATTCTTTTTCTTAAATGCAAACAGGGGGCGCTTTAATTAAGACACATCTGAACATATAGCTTGGCTGGGTATTTTTTTATTTTTACAAACTCATTATTCTTATACTGAACCTGTGTGGGACTTCCTGATCTGCATATTTAACAGCTACAGTGTAGGGCCCATCCTGCGCCGGGGTGTAGTGAACTGTGTGGGTGCCGTCACTGTTATTCTTCACACCTACAGGCTCCAAAGTGCCTGTAATCACATTACAAATATTGCATCCTTAATCCATTTTATAAAGCAGAGGGCAAAAGTTTAAAGGAATAATTCAGAATGTTTAAAGTGAGATTCTGTGGAAAGGGCAGTTACTATCTTACATAAGTAGATAACAACTCTTTTCAGCAGAAGTCCAGATTAGTTGGTCCCAGGCACTGAAGCAAACTGCTAGTCTGAGAGGGACCAAAGCCAAAGCGGAATTAATCATATTTATCAAGTAATTTTATGTTTGTTTGGTTCTATTGCGTAGTAAACAATGGTGCAGTTGGTAGCACTGTTATATTGCAGCAAGAAGGTCCTGGTTTCGAATTCTACTTTGTAGCTGCATGAAATTAGCATGTTCTCCCTGTGAATGCATGGGTTCTCTCCAGCTACTTCAGCTTCCTCCCACAGTCCAGAACCATGACTCTTGGGTCTCTCTGAATAGTCCTTAGGGATGAGTGTGAGTGTACATTGCCCTGTGTGCCTCTGTGTTGCCCTGTAACTGTCTGACAGAAAAAGACCAAAATTGTGTCTTGTAAAAAATAAGGATATTAAATTAGTTCAAGAGAGTTATATTTTATTAGTAAAACCTCTCCCTTAATTTTCTGTTCGGAAGTCACTCTGATTGTAATTTCTTTACTAGTTTTATTTTCCCTAGTTTCATTGAGAAAACAATTTGTGGCACACCACCTCTTACTTCCTTGTCTTGTGTATAAAAATCAGCCACTTTTCTAAATAACCTGCTGAAGTTAACATAAAAAAGGCAATATGCTTTTCTAGCTGCAACAGTTTTTGGTTCAAGTCCACCTTGGTTTTTGCACCTCTCAAACTATATAATAGCTTCAGCCACCGAGACCAGCTAATCTGGATATAACCTTTTAACAGAACTTCGCAGGAATTCTGAAGTATCCCTTTAAAGATTTTTATACTTATCCTTATTTCTACCTGTGGGTCCATAGAGTTTGACGTCCAATGGCGCCTGTCCAGCCTGGGTACAGTCTACTGTGAATGTCTGAGGAACATGGGCCCTCACTCCGGTACCCAGACCTGGACCGGAGCACTTCACCTTGGTTGGGTCCACCGGGTCCTTCACCGGCACACGGAATGGACTACCAGGGATTGGTTGGCCTCCATAGTTAATATTTACATCATAATCTCCAGGAGTGAAGGGGACATACTCCACACTGCAGCTGCCATCTTTGTTGTCTTTGCAGGATATTTTGGCTTCTGAGGCTCCCTCGATCGTCAGACCCAGGCCTCCTGTACCAGCACCCCTGGGGGCAAGAAGCCAACATGTTTCTTTCTTTCTTTCGCCATTACACCTACTTATTTTCTATCAAAATGTAGATTGTCTAATTCACTAGGATAAATATAGAAGTATAAACTGAAACATCCATGCATATTGCATTCCTGCGATGGATGGTACCATTTATGCAAGAACCTCCACTACCCAAACGGAATGGCTACATCCAAAGCAGAGCCACTAGACTACTAAAACATCTTATGTGCTTTATACAGAAACATATATTTGAAAGGTTTAATCTATTTTATGTTGTTAGTGATTTGAGATTTCACATTATCAATTCCAGAGAAACTACTTGTTTTGTTGTACTCTGTTTAGTATTGAATACAATATTGCATTTTTCCTTTGTGTTAGACATTACCTGGTTTCCACAGTGAAACAGTTAGGCCTGTTGGTTATTCCTCCCTCCAGACCTGGTCCAAATGCACGCACACGGGTTGGATCGCATCCTTCCACCACAAACACTCTGAAGGGGCTCTTAGGCACAGGCGTGCCATCATACAGCACCTCAATCAGATGCATACCTGTGAATTAGAGAAAAGTCTTGACATTCTAAAAACAGGCAAAAAATATTCAGCACTTTTGCTTGTAGGCCAGCGAAAACTCCCTTGTAGGAAGATAAACATCTGTTTATTTATAAAAGACGCTATCTAGAGTGCAGACGCTCGGGTGAACATACAAGACGTTACATCTGTTCCCTTTTCATTATTCGTTTACAAAATTTTTCTGACAGAGTGCTCTCAGTAGACCCATAAGGCAGATTCCCAGCAACACTGCTACAGTATTAGAAGATGTCTGGTGAAACGAGAAGTGCTCTGTGATCTCTTAGCTTTGTGTTATAGGTCTCTATTAATATCCCCCCTGTCATTCCCTGTGTGCAGGCAACCTTCAGCACACATACCTGCATGGTTAAGAGCCTCTGTTCCACGGCACGCTATTTATAAAGCAGAGCTTTTCTGCCTGATCTCTGTCCCTCACATCATTACTTGACTGCATCATTCTGTATTTATACCCCTACCTTGCTTGCACTGTCTTTATTCCCAAACGGCACCTAAATCTAGAACCTGTTAGGATTTCTCTGTCTATCTGTGTGTGCTGCTTTTCTGTCTAGGTAAAATCCTCTGCATTATGTGGTATCTGCAAATATGTCTTGAACTCAGCTGAGTATAATTATCTTATTGAATAGTCATGTCTTCTCTTTTCACTTACCATCCTCAAAGGCTGTGTACTCCACTCTGTAAGTGCCATCTCCCTTGTCTGTAATGTAGGTGTCAGTGTTGGCGCCAGAGGGGTTGATAACATGAACCTTCACGCGGCTGCCTCCAACCTTGTTGAGGGAACGTGCATCCACAATGAAGTGGGTTGTGACTTCCCTGAGGACCCCTTGAAACACAAAAGCATTTCTGGTGATTTGCTGCCAAGCATCAAATGGGTTCAATGAAGCTAAGTCATCATGCACCTTTACTCATATTGATTTAGACACAAAGCTGTGGTAATTCCACATCCATTGTATGCTCAGTGAGGTAGATTTCAACCAATAACAAAGCTAATATTACCTCTTGGCTCCACTCCAGGCCCATAAACATGAACCCCACTGGTGTCCACAGAGGGTTCCACTTGCAACACCTTTGGGAAGTAAGGAATAGCGTGCCCACCATACTTGATGGTGATGGTGTGTGTGCCATGGAAGGATGGCACGTAGGTCACAGAGAAAGTCCCCTCCGATGATTTCTGGATGTGTACCTCAGCTTTAACTCCGGTCTCAGACACAATCTCAATGGTGAGCTCTGCTTCACCTGCTCTGGTGCAGTCAACGGTGAAGGTTGCTGGTTCACCTGCTTTGGCCTTCTCCAGGCCAGGTCCGCTAGCCGTCACTTTGTTGGGATCGAAAGCTGGGTGGATTGCAGCTTTGAAGGGGGAACCAGGGATGTGCTGCTCGGCAAACAGGATGTTAATGGCATACTCGCCCGCCTCCGTGGGAAGATACGACACTGAGCATGTGCCATCGCCGTTGTCTTGACACTCGATTTTTGCCTCACAGGGACCCTCAACTGTCAGGCCAAGACCACCTGCACCAGCTCCTTTTGTGTCGATGGTAAATGGTGCAGGTTTACCCACTATGCCACCCTGCAAGCCTGGGCCAAAGGCTCGGACCTATAATGTAAGAACCAAAGTGAGGACTTAAATAAAAATGCAAGTAAGGACGGACATATAACGTGCAAAGGACCTGTTACAACCACAAAATGTCTTGCTTAAACAGCTGTATTTCTACTGAGATTAAATTAATTTTACCAATTAGGTGATTTCTGAAGGCAGGTGGCGGTACTGGAATTTATTCAGGACGTGGGTCTCCAACTTTGGGTCTCTATAGTAATTGTCTTGCAACTTCTAAATACATCTCTGTTCCAACACACCTAAATCAAATGGATTCCTCATTGCAGAACTAAATGACATGCTGAGAAAGTTATTTGATCCAAGTATGTCTTAGCAAAAAATTATTCAAAAGTGGCTCGCAAAGACAGGAACTGAAAACCCCTGATTTAGATTCAACTTTCAGTTACTAAAAAAAAAACACATTTTAATAACCCTTCACTTTATAGCTATTAACAAGTTTATTAAGCTATAGCACGTTGAACGGTGTGGTAGTAAAGTGACAAAATATAACAAAGGGTGAAGACGTGCAAATACTTTAGCAAGGAAATGTGCAAGCAGTTATAACAAACTTCTACCTTTGAAGGATCAGCCGGCATGACAGCTTCAACCCCAAAGGGGCTTCCCATCACAGGGTTCCCATCATAGGTAACATCAACCTTGTACTGCCCCTCCTCTGGGGGGATGTACTTCACACTGTGAGTCCCTTTGGCTTTGTCTGACTCTAGCTTGCACGGGATTGGTCGGCCAGAGGGAGAAGTCATCTTAATTCCTACATTGCCCTGGCCACCTGCTCCCTTTGTGTTAACAGTGAACTCCTGATCCCTCCCAACCTCCACTTCTGCAAATGAGAATGCAGACATATAAGTAACTAGTACTGCTTTACATTAGTTGTGTAAAAGAATTATAATTTGGATGTTACTTACTGGTTTCTAACCCTTCTACTTTCACTTTTCCAATATTCAGAGCTGGCGCCACTGTGATGTGGAAGGGGCTTTTTGGGATAGGATCTCCTCCGTGAGTCACAGATATGGCCATGTTTCCCTTATTAAAAAACAGAGGAATGAATATTTACTACGGTGAGGCACAGTTATTAATAATGCCACTTGACAAACAGAGCCTCTCTATACCTGTTGAAGGGCCGTGTACTTGACAGTGTATGAGTAATCATGATTATCGATTATCTCAAAGTCACGAACTGCCTCTCCGGGGCCTGATGCTGTAAAGTGGACTTCAGGCTTGGCCTTTCCAGCTCCCTTTGTGTAGATGGTGAAGTGGGTCGGATTGCCCACTTCCACACCTGAAAGATCCAGCAATTTGTCAGTGCTGCCAGTCAGACTATCAGATTACAACAGAAAATCCCAAACAGACCCTGAAAGATCTCACCTGTCTTGTTGAGTCCAGGACCTTCAGCTCTTACTTTGCCAGCATCATGGGAGGGGTCGACCTTGACTTTGAATGGACTGATAGGAATTTCCTGATACAAGAATTGGAAATTGTGAGGAGGATAGCTCTTGGATAGATGGATAGATAGCCGACAGCTCTCTTGCATGTCAGCTACAAATAAACGTTCCTACCTGGTCAGCAAACAGCACCATGATGGTGTACCGGCCCGGACCAGGAGGAGTGTATTTGACAGTGAAGGTGTCATTGTCATTCTTAATTATGTCAAAGTCGATGTCAGCCTCTGCAGGTCCGACAACCCCTGGGGCGCACTTGATTCCGATACTGATGTCTCCTAATGGTGCATATAAATGAGCCCAGTTCAAAAAGTTTCTATCAAAAGAAGATAAACTAAAGTAGTTTCCGCCTTGCCTTAGGCTTTGTCTTTATTGCAATTATTTATTTCAAGTAACAATATATCGCTGCATGACAGAGTCACTAGTTTTACTTTTTTGCTTTTTGTTTTTTTAAATAAATGGCTGGAGGAGATTGTTCAGTCAACCAGCACACAGGAGATTCTTTTTAAACACCCACATCAGCTACTCGTGCACGCTCACCTTGGCCAGCCTCGCCGCAGTCCACGGTAAAGTATGTCGGCTCGTTTGCTTTGAGCCCCGTCTTCTCCACTCCGGGCCCATAGACCTTGACTTTGCCGGGATGACAGCCCTCTCCAACCAGCACCTAATGAATTCACAGTGTACTTGAAGCAGAGGCAGATGAGCTGAAGTGCAACTTCTTTAGTCCTTTAGCTTTATCTATATTTGGTAAAGTGTCATCACATTTCATTTAATTAATTTTACATCCCGTATCCATGGCTAGGCATGTGTCTTACCCTGAAGGGGCTGTTGGGCACATTGACCTCCCCCCAGGTTATAATGATGGTGTGTTTAATGGGCTTAACAGGAGTGTAGGCACACACGAACGTGCCGTCTCCCCTGTCAGTGATCTTGATGTTGAAGGTGCAGCCCTCAGCGTCCTGGGAAGACACAAAACCATTGAAGTCAGTTCAGCTGTGTGCTGCCTTATGCAATATAAATGACAATTCTCAAAGAATAGAAGATGAAGTCTCTTCATACTTACTGCAGACTCCAACTCCATACCTGTGCATAGATCTTGAGGAGACCCTTTCCAGCCAAGTGGGCATCAATGGTGAATTCAGTCGGTTTGTTAACGATGACTCCGGTCGGCTGCAAGCCTGGTCCGTAGGCTTTAACCTGCAAATTATCTCTTTTTTTTAAAAACGTACCGACAAAGGTTCCTGAAATGTCTCCTGGATAGCAATGAGCGGGAGTTACCTTTTCAGGGAAAACATCGTTAACAGCCGGAAGAATGTGTGCCATGAAGGGGCTGTCCTTGATGTCTTCATCATCACAGATGACGTGGACGGCGTAATCACCAGGCTCTGTGGGCCAGTAGCGCACATCGCAAGAGCCGTCGCCCTTATCATCACACTCGATTTTAGCCTGTGATGGGCCTTCGATGGAGAATCCTTAGGGAAATTTAACATTCAAAGTCTGAGTTGGCTTTGTGTAAAAACTTTTAGCAAAACTGTGCATGTGAACAGTTTCAAATTTTGTCTCATTTCAACAGCAAACTTTAATGTGTTTTGTTGGTGAATAATGTGATGACCAACACAAAGTGAAACTTGAAAGAAAAGTGTGGGGAAAATATATGACTTCCAACAAGGTTAAAAAAGTCAACAAAAATCTAAAAAATGTATGCTATAAATTGGTTCAAATAAAAGAAAAGAAATCCCAATGATGCTGTCACCACTGATTTTTAAGGTGAAAATAATTGTTTTTGATAATTTTCAGCTTTTTTTCTTTTCTTACCAGAGCAATTTTTTTAAACTTGCTTGTAATATCCCTTGAATGACATGAAAAACTGTAAAGGAGGTGATTTATGGTTTATTACTTCTCTTGTGCCCTTCCAAAAATTTGTAGGTTCAGTAACATTTTTCTCATCAGCAGATTCCCCAACCTGATATCATACACTTTACCATGCTCTCCTTGGCTGTTCTGTCAGGTTAGGACAGCCATGTCGTATTAGCCTTGCAGCAGTCCAAAAAACTGAAAGCTACCAATAAATGTATAAATCCCACAGATTATTGTGTAATATGTTCTCGAAAAAGAGGGGTAGTAAATATTTTTGACAGCTTCCAGGAACACAAGATTATGAAAAATGTATCTAGCAATTATAGAATAAATGTAAATTATAAAAAAAAAATTTCAGAGGAAACAGTTAAATAACTATTCTTCATTCAAAGCATTTGGACTTTGAAGGTTTGCAGTTTAGTGATAATCTTTTTATTTTCAGGTAATAGAGTGAACAAACCTCTTGATTCACAATATAACTCTGTTTTAAATATCTGTATAATTTTAATCTCTGAGTTAGCTGCTGTGTTCCTTGTTCTTCCTGACGCTGTTGGGTCTCTAGCAAACCTCTAAGGCCTTCATAGAACAGCCTGATTTATATCGAAATAAAGTTACTCAGATATAGAGTCTAGTTTCTAACCAATGAGGTCTATCCTTTTCCTTGCACTTTACAATCTATGCATTGAGTGGTTTTGTAGTCACAGAAAGTGAAAAAGTTTGAAGGACGGAAGTGTTTCTGCAAGACATTAAAAGAGGCTTCACACAAGTTTGACAAGCAAAAAGTCTTACCCAGAGTTCCAACTTCAGTGCCGATAGCTTCAACCACAAAGTCAGCTGATTTTCCCACCATGCCAGTCTTTAGACCCGGGCCCCAGGCTCTCACCTTCTGAAAACCAGCTTCCTCTCCGACCTCCACTTCAAAGGGACTGTGACGCACAGAAAAAAACCTCACTTGGCAGAAGTCGATTATAGATAACCTCAAAGTGGATGAAGGTGCTACTAGGATCTTACCTGCGCGCGATTGGTTGGCCTCCCCAGGTGATGCTCACTGTGTATTTACCAGGCCTCAGAGGGTAATATTCACACTCATACACTCCATTCCCAGCATCTCGCACTTTCACTTGCTCCTCCGCTCCAGCTGAGGATGAACACAAAGGATCAGCCCAGTTTGACTTTTCGCTTAAGACTGTATGATATGTAGATGTGAATTAAACATTTAGACACCAAGCTCAAACTACAGAGGACATTAAAGAATACAAGAAAAAAGAAAGAAGGATGGAGCAAAGAGGAGTCTGTGTGACTCACTTGGCCCTTTGACAGAGACGTTCAGTGTACCGCTGCCAGCTCCTTTGGTAAACACTTTGAAGTCTGCCACCTCTTTTACTCTCACGCCTTTAGGCTGGAGCCCTCTGCCAGTAGCTCTGCAAGCATTGGGGTTTATGGCTGAAAGGAAGAAATAGAAGAGAGAATATTTTCATGAGGAAAAGTGGGGATAGCAGTTTAACAGTAATGTTAGTATCCAAACTGAAACCACTGGAGAATCCTTAAATGCTGACGGACAACAACCTGAAAATAACAATGACGCTTTTTTTGAACAACACACTAGACCAAGTACACAATGCTGAAGGATAAACTGACACATTACAGTGCAGAAAGGGGAGCATCTGACAACATTTCAGTCATTCACTGGAAAATGTTGAAGGCAGGCTTTGAAAAGGAGAGCTGGCTGATGCAAACTTCAGACATGATGGAATACAAACATGTCAACAGCACAAGCAGAGATAGTGAAACAAGGAAGAACAGAGAAATGCAGAAACTCACAGAAATGCAAACTTAGACACTCCATGAAACTATCTTTACAACACTGACTCTTTCTGAACAGGACTGAGCCACCAAACAGTAGAAAGACGGATCACGCGAACCAAGCAAGGCATTACACCACGGCGCCCTTGAATTCAAGGAAAGCACAGAGTACAAAGCCTGGCATAGGAGGGATGGCGCTGGGATGGTTTGACAAGCCCCTCCTATCAGACGTATACTAACTTGGACGGCCAGGTTTGGGGGGAGGGGCCCCCTTCCCACCCTTCGCTCCAGGAGGGGTGCGGACTGACTGAGGAGCTATCTGCAGCGGAGCTCCTGGCGTAGGAGCAACTGCCGGTGCTAGAAATGACAGACAACGTGGGTTATGAACTGGAAGAGGAAGCGTTGGCTGTTTCCAGGGCAAAAACAAAGATGACAGCAAATTGTGACAGATAGATCGCCCTGACACCAGCAGCCGGCTAAGAAATCTGATTTGTCTGACAGTTATTTACAACACAGACAGATGGCTCACCCTCCGCGATGTTGACATTGAAAGGGCTCTTGGGAATCTCCTGGCCGGCAAACAGCACGTGGATGGTGTGAGGCCCCTCCAGCACGGGGCGATAGGTGCAACGGAAAACACTGTCACCCCTATTTTCCAGGATGAGCTCCACGGTGTCTTTTTTACCCTGTGGATCAACGATGACCACACTGACGTCACCAGTGCCGGCGCCTGAGCGTGCCAGAGACATACAGGGTTAGCACCAAATAATGATTTCTTTTTTGTAATTATACGGCTAGCTAAACTGCCTTTGTAGTGGTTACCAGCTGTGTAGATGTCAAAGTAGGTTGGTTTGTTGGCCACATTGCCTGTTGCATCCAAACCGGGGCCCCTGGCATGCACTTTGCTTGGGTCGCCCATTTCTTTAGACACATTTACAGAGTAGGGGCTCTTGTTGATGTCCTGGCCAGCAAATAACACCTTCACCTAGAGATGAAAAAGAAAGTAAATGTAAGACATGTCTAAAAATCTAGAGGCTCATAAAACCCCTTCCAATGAAGGGAATATTCCTGACCAATTCAAGGTTTCTTAAAAACATGCATCCATTTCTGGCAAGATAAGATAAGATTTAAAGGTTCTGGATTACTGAACAGGTTTCCGGACTGGCTAGAAATTTGTCGTCTACAAGATAATATAAAAGATGGTCAAAAAGCTTTAAATAATTTTTCAAACAATGTTTTCCTGAATCAATTTTGCCTTTTAACTGTCTTTTCAAATTATCGGTATGATAAAAAAAAAAAACTCATACAATGATGATAACATATTTCTGACCACATTTACATCTCTATAACGCGATAAAAAACAGAAAAAAACATGTATTCATTTATTTTCTAAATTATTTTTTATTTAAACAGATTAATTACACTAAACACTGAAAACATTTTATGACAAAGCTAGTTTCATTTTTTAATAAAAACAAGATTTTACATTTCAATTGTATTTATAAAAAGCATTATTCTTAGTATATATCACTGAATATAGCTATGTAATAATACTCTAATGATGATATTTATAAGAAATCTTTTTTTAATGATGATACAGTATAGTAATAGTATTTTTGTTGTCATTTTGCTTTTTTATTGTCATTTTAAAAAAGCAACATTAAGAATATTACTCAATATTACAAATCATCAGAGTTTGTTCGTACCTTGTGGACACCTTCCACTTTTGGGAGGTAAGTGACGGTGTAAAATCCATTTTTATTTCTGTTGGGCTTAACTTTAGCCTGCAGAGTAAAAAACAGCCAAAGACAGGCAGAATTAAATCAGGAGAAAAGATGCTACACTTTGCAAAAACTCAAAGAGTCAGCTGAACGTATTGTAAGATTTATGACTCGCCTCCTCTTTGTGTCCTTCAGGATCCTCGACAAACACCAGAACTTCCCCACTGCCGGCCTCCAGTGTTTCCACCGTGAACACGGCGGGTTGCAGAACTTTGTTGCCCTGTGGCTCAATACCTGCAATGGAACAGCAACAGAAATGCAGTGTAGTGGATTATTCACTGAGATTTTAGGCTATGCAGCTGATCAAAAACAAGAGGGTCACAACAGGATGATTGTCATATGGATGTAATATTTTTAATAAATGAACAGCATGGAGCCATTTTATGTGTATAAGGAGTGCATGGAGAGTAAGGAGTTATTGTAAGGCTCAGACAAAATAACTTTTAGAGTAATTTTAAACTTTGTACTTGGTACTTTTTTTAGCTTTTTACACATCACAACCAGAAACTGCAGTGTACTTTATTGGGATTTTATGTGACAGATTAACATGAGGTGATGCATAATTCTTAAGTGAAAGGAAAAATATACAGGGTTCAATTTTATTTATTTATTTATTGTTCTGTCTGTCTGTCTGTCTGTCTGTCTGTCTGTCTGTCTGTCTGTCTGTCTGTCTGTCTGTCTGTCCATTGCAAACAACTAGTTCCACTGTGTTAGTAAACTGATTCCACTTGCCTGCAACTTATTCTCAGTATAAATGCCACTGTTCTGTACATCAGTGAACAAGCAGTATGATGAGAATGGTCAAATGAGACCAAAAATTAACTTTTGGGCCTACAGGCAGAATGTTATGGGAGGCAGGAAGCTAACAATGCACATAACTCTGAACACACCATCCACATGGTAAAATACAGAAGAGGTAGCCACCTGCTGTGGGACGGAGAGGCTGATAAGAGGTAAGGGAATTATGTACTTGGCTAAATAACAGGAAAAATGGTTAGAGGCTGTAGAAGACTTGAGACTGGAGTTCATTTTCAATCAGCTGCAACTGCTGTTACATCTGATTATACAAAGAATAAGTATAGTAGTAGATGTCCAAGGGGGCATTCAAACATATGCCACTACTTTCAGATTTTTAATTTAAAATATATTGAAGTTTCTGTTTGTATGTGAAAAAATACTGAAAACAAATTCAAGGGATCTGAATACTTTTTGAAGACATTGAATATGCCAAAAAACAATGAACTTCTGCATTTGCATACTGAAGCTTATTTTATATCTGTTCTTCTGATGCTAAAGTTTAGGTTACATACCTGGTCCATAAGCTTTAACCTTGTCGGGAAAAAGCTGTTTGGGTTTAAGAGGAGCGCCGGGTTTCAGTTTGGCCTTGGGGAACTGAGACAGATACGTCATCACCGAGTGCTCGTCCACATCTGGGTCCACAATTTCCTCAGGGGCAATCACCTGAAACCCAAAATATGTTGCAGGGGTTAGCTCTTCAAACTACCCAGGATGTTTATGGGGGAAGACATGCTTCAGTTTTTGTTAAAGAGAAGCAAACAAAAACAGATTGTTAAACTTACTGTTTTTCATTTTCAATAAGGGTGTGGATTACTCTTTCTGCATAATAGAAACGGATTTAAGGATTAAACTGATTTATTCTCTGCACCCCTGACTTCTTTCTCTCTTAAGGCCCTTGTTTGCCTGAGCATCGCACAGTGGTTATATTTAACCTTAGGACAACAGGCCTAATCCACCATGGGGGATTTTATCCTGAGCCAGACCTCTCCCCACATCTACTTAACAACACCATGCTGGATTCCAGTCCCCCCCACCACCACCACCAACCCCGACCCAAGGCCTGCAGAGCCATGACATTACACCCTTGGCTATCTGACAAATGCAAATGCTTACTGGGAATAGATAACAACGTCTCTTAGTAAAACAAGTAAACAACCCACATGGTGCATATTGTTATTCTTGGCAAGGCTTATGAATGTACATGTTTTAGGCCCCGACATGGAGAGTGTTAGGAGATCTCCTGAAAAATTCATAAAAATTACCAAATACAACACAATCACCTACTGAGATATACAAAAAAGGAGAGGGAATGAAGAAAAAAAAGGCTGAGATGAGTAATAAATATTTCATGTCATCCTCCAGTACGATATCCTGGGAAAACAATTGCCTCAAACATAATTCTGTTTTCAATTAATTACTTTTTATAATTAAATGTTGTCTCACCAGTGTTTGCATTGGCAACCACCACTGGCTGCTTTGGGTTGATTTGTGCTTATTATGTGATTTAATTCTTGACTAGGAAAAAAATAAAGATCTTTGCTTCTGCCTGTTGTTCTTTAATGAGTTCACCATGCAGAGCAACAAGCTGCACTCTGTGCCTGGTGTCTGAGACGGATCTTACCTGAGGAACCCCCAGCCAGTCATCAGCCTGTTGCATGGCCTCCCTAGCATTCTGCACGGGCTGATTTGGGTCCCACTCTGCCCAGTCGGGACACAGACCTAGCAGGAACGCAAAGAGGCCAATTAGGAAAAGTGTGCACTGGTTCTAACGTAGGCAGGGCTAGACAGCAGCCGCTATAAAAAGACCACTTAAGCTGTCAGTGTTATCTCTGCAGCACCTCTAACTATAAGACTGCCTGACCTTACCCACGCTGCTCTGCTTCAAGCGATTCTGTATGTGTGACAGCGGATGTCTCTATCGAGAATTCACAAGAGGCAGCTTCGACAGACACAGCGATGCTCTTGCTGTGGCTGAGCCTCGCATGCTCTGGGCTGCTAATGCCTAAATTGGATTAGTGCTGGCAATGGAGTGGTCACTCACTCAGAAGACCAATGAAAGCACACCACCGAATGCTATGATCCAATCAATATTGATACAAAACCACTGAACATAGTTTAAAAAAGGAAGGAAGAAGTAATGGATGGATGGACTGACGGACAGATGAATCTCTACCCCCTTTAGATTTTAGTATAGGGAATAAATTCACGAAGAGCAGATATTTTATCAATGATCAAATTGCTGGGGGAGATACCTATTCCACAGTGTTCCAGACTTTGGCAGACTTTGTAGGAACCCTGTACAGATTCTGATTGTGTTCTAACACCAGCAGCTGAGACCAGAAGGACCTTGTATGGTCATTGGAGCAGCACAGTGTTTAAAAGATGCGTCTCCTCAGATCAATGTCTCATATAAACACAGTCAAACATGGTGTTCCAAATTTGTTACTCCCCCACTTTTCTCTCAGCGAGGCAAACCTTAGGGAGGACTCACTCTTTAACATTCATTGCTGGAGGCAAAAAGCCTCTGCTGGCTGTGGATCAACTCAGCGTCCTTGTGGTCATTGGATTTGAGGCTTAGGCAACCCACTATGACAGATTATTCTACATTTTGTTGCAGCCAAGCATCCCCTCCCTCCATTCCTCTCAATGGAAAAGGAGGAACAGTGCCCAAATTTGGGGGTGTTGTGTAGCACCGAGGCTATGGACACTAAACTAAATTTGGCCCTCTGGGCTTGTAGCATTGAAAGTGAAATGGTTGCTATTGTGGGACAGCTGGTGGGGACACTCTCCAACAAAACGAAAAAGCTCCTTTTACAATGCAATGAAACTCAAAGTAGGCATTCTAAGACAATGATATTTGAAACTTAATCACTGCCTACCTTTTTTAAAGAAACCTGAGAGACTCCAAAGTGGGCTTTAAAGCAAAGGCAGCTGCACCGTACATATTCTGAGTCAGCATTCACCGTGGCGAGCTCCTTACCCGGGGCGCAGTTGTCCACCAGGGCTCCGAGGGCTTTCCCGTCTCGCCAGTCACGGTTGAAGTTGTTGATTGGCAGCTGTGGAACCTTGTTCTGAATCCAGCCCAACAGGCGCTGCTTGGGGGTCAGCTTCTTGGTCTCCTCATCATCATCGTCGTCCCACATGGGCATTGAGATGGAGTAGTGGAGGATGAGCGTCCATATGAGACCCAGGATCAGCTTTAGATTCCCATCCACAATGGCTTTACTGTCTGTAGTCAGACAACAGAGGCAAAATACTACATGAAGGGGTGAAACGTGCCAACATGTGGAATATCAAGCAAATCTTAAAGCATTTAATGGGACCAACCAGAAAAAAAAATTTATATCAAGAAAATGTCTCTTCTTTGCAGTTGTTAAAAGATGGCCCGGCTATTTTAAGAAAAAAATAAATGATGACTGGCTGCTGAGGAGTAAAGAATACAGCACTACTCGCAGCTCCCCCCGAGCCCCTTTTCTCCAAGACAGCTGTCTAGCTGAAGACCCTCTGACAGTTTGTCATGCAGTCACAATGGTCCACTCTGAACACAGTGACAGCTGAGGATGTGTGGAGAAATGGATCCCCTCTCTCCATAAATGCCACTTGGATTTCAATTACCGCCCTAAAGTTGCCAGAGAGTGATAAATCAAATAGGTGCAGATCAGAGCCCCCTCACAATGTGCACACAGCATGGGAAAAAGTTTCCCAAACAAGCATGTTAAGATCCACTCAGCTATTAAATTCAGCTATTAAAGCTGAATTTCATCAACAGAATTTCAACTGAGGAGTTAAAAACTTTACAGTTTTTTTTATGATTTACACTGTTATTTTATCAGAGGGCAGTTATGGCGTTGGCTGCTTTAATTTTTTGGAGATCAGCACGCTCTATCAGAGGGTGATGTTTGATGTGTCACTGTCTGACTGGCAGAGGCAGGTGGCCCAATGTCTGTCCGGCTTTAAGGGTGACTGTGTGGTCAAAGAGGCATCCATCAAGCCATATCTAGTTACAAGCAGTGACACATGTGCAACTGCTGATTCTCTTCGGCGTCCCAGCAGGAGCAAGGCTCAGACTGTATTTTCAAAGGGCTTCCTTCGCCCACTAGAGTGTGCCAGGAAGTATAATACTAGCACTGTGATGATCGCACCATTTTTCCGTCTCTGAGTAATCTAACCTAGAGCCAGTTACGCTGTAAAGCAGGGATCTCTGCACCAAACAGCATATCAAGTATGACAGTCATTAGCCATGACGAGCAACGTTTCAGGTATAATATGTGATTATGACCTGGGCTGTCTTGTAATCAGCTGCAGGGCTGGAAATTGTCATTTACCATTTACATCTTGGGAATACACACACTAGAAATGGGTGGTGGATTGATTCACAGTCTGACAGCCAAAACCTCAACCCTGATAGGAATTTCACTGAAATGTGGCAGCATCATTACACACTAAAGAAGAGAAATACTGCCAAACTAAAAAAAAGGCACTTCCTATATATGATTACAGCAAGATATCCATGCTTTTCTTATCAGAGTTTTGATTCTGATACTTATCAAATAGAAAGAAAAGGTCCTGCAGGAACTTTGACGGATGTATTAGTTTTGAATTTAAAAGGAAATATCGAAAACCACATCCCAATCTTAACACCAAAGTATCTAAGCAGATTTTTTATATAATTATAATTCAAGTTAAAAAAGTGCATCAAAGTACCTGCTGTGGGTGAATAGGGGCTGTGGGTTTATTGACAATTAAGGGCAGGAGTCCTTAGTTGTGATGGATTTATTGAATGCTTTCATTCACTAGTGTCAGATTTTTTTTCTGAATTTGAACTGCCAATTTCTGATCAGATCCAATGAAGGACAAACTGACCAGATTAAACTCTTTGGGCAATTAATAGGAGTACACCTCATTCTGCACCCTATTAAGTCATGCCTGTGATTCTGTGTATGTTACAAATAATACAAATACATACAAACTTACTGCGTGACAGTCTCAATTTGTTAATATGTGTGCTTGAGACTAATGCCCATTTGTTTAAAAACTGTAGCATTCTCATTAGCACAGCCTTGATACATTTGCAGCCTGTAGCTCAGCACACTGCTGCAGCAGGAGTTAGTTCAAAGCTGGCAGAGCAGCCACTCGGTAAGGGACCTGATCCAACTCAGTGACCTCGATGACACCTTCTGCAGTATCTTTCCAATAAGCTCCTGACCCCAACTCAACAGTCAACATAATGGCTTCTGAAAACCATGCCTCTGCTGCCTGACAGCTGGATTCTACTTTTTAAATTATATTTCACTTGGAATTTTACAACTAATTATAGTCCAGTGCATGCTTACCTAATGTGACCAGTATGATTTGCATTCTGTCTGATATAAAACATCTTTCTGTAAAGCCTCTGAAAAGTTAAATGTGGTAGTGGCAGGATCATGCTGTGGGATTACTTTTATTAACCCTTTAAACCTTAGGCCTATTCTGAACCCTGTTTCTAGAAAAATGCTTACCCATGGAAAAATGATTATATTTCAGCAACCAAAGGGAGTATTTGAATCATTTTGGTGTAATTTTAAAGGTACCATTTAGTAGAATTGATAGATGTGTCATTATGCATATTATCTGTATATAATACTGCTATTACTATTAATATTTATATCACTACTCATTTCTGTGTCCCCCAATTGGGGGACGCTAGGGTCTAAAGGGGCAGGAAAGCAACTTAGAGCTGACTGGAAGATCAATTCTTGAAACAAACCTGTTAGAGACTCCAAAGGACTTGAGGTGGAGTTTCACCTCCCAGTAGTACATTGAATTTAAACTAGACCTACAATGGTATTATTTAGAAATATGGTTCTCCAGCTGTTTTATAGCTAACCCCGATGGTACTTGGCCTACCTTTTAGTGGAAATTATGCCATTAATTATTAAGGTAAATATAATGCATAGCAGCTGTGGTGTACTGAATGATAGTGAACCAGGAACTGGTGGGCTCTAATGCTGTGTTCTGTTCACCTGAGAAGTCCAAACTAGGATTTAGAAATCCTAGTTTGAAACACATAAGGTGGTTCCAGTGTTAATCAGTGGGACTTGTTACCGGACATGCTCTATGACCAACCTAAATGCTGTCAGCAATAAAAAACTACTAACAGGGTATTTGCTTCCATTTCGTATTTCTTAACGAGTGTTAAGCAAAGAAGGTTACATATAATAGTATGACTGGTTAATCTGATGTAAATCATCAGAAGAAATTTACTAAAAAACAATTTTTTAACCACTTTTTAAACAATATGTGACCATAGTGGATTTATAGGTCTGGGTTTTCTGAATTCTAGGCACTTTTCTAGCAATGTTATTGCACCCTGAACTTGAAATTTGTAACTTTTATGTAAAAATTTAACCCATAGTTAAAACAACATCCTTTAATAAAACCCCAAAAATGTCCAAGTCATGTTGCATAAAACAGTGATACTCGGAATCTCAGAGCTTGCTCAGGCAGTTTTTGTAATAAAAAGTTTGAGAAAAAGTGGTTATCATGGAAACGTACTACTATGTTAGAATGCCTCAGTTCAAGTCCAGATCTAAATCTGAATTAGATAACTTTTGGCAATACTGAAACATTAGGTCTCTGCATTCAATATGAATGAGATTGATCTATGTTGCTAAGGGAAATGAGCAGATGTATGAATCTGGTAGAGATATTGCTCCAAAGACTTACAAAGCGTAATTTTATGAAAGCAGACCTGACACCTGAACTAAATTTCAACTGGACTATCTATGTGTGTTTAATTTGTAATTACGTTTTTCATTTGCTTCTTAGATTCCAATAAAAGCACAGCATACTCTCACCTATTGAGACCAGTTTGATGTGCTCCCTATCCAGGAACTCCAATGCCACAGACACATTTTCCAGTTTCATCTGACGAAAATTGGGCCTGGTGTGGTGCTTTCTGTACATCTTCTTCTGACTCAGCACCTCCAGGAGCGAGATGAGCTTCAACCCGTCGCTGAAATCCCTCTGCAGGTCCGTGATGGTCTTGTTGACGCACTTCAGGTGCTCGTTGCACCACCTGGTGAAGGTGTTCTGCTGGATCTTCTTCCACGGTGCGTCCTCGGCCAGGTCCTTCTCCGTGGCTGGCATCTCGTCGTCCTCCTCCTCCCCAAAATCCGTGGCCTGGTAGTACTGAGGAGGCAGTTGCTCCTCGCCGTAGTTGTTGCTCATCATGATGGTCCTCTCCGTGTCCACTTTTATACCTCGGGGATGACACCAGTGTGTGGAACTGTGCTGGAAACTTTTAGCGGGTCGATGGCAAAGAACGACAGGAAAGTTCAGACGAGTTTTAAAAGCAGCACAGAGGTTGTTCGGAGGCAGATGCGAAGAAGACTTCTCGTGTCAAGGCAGTGATGAATTAAATGATCCGGTAAATAACATAGGAGACGATTTTCCTTTGGCACCTTATGGAGGAGTTATCCTTTCAGTATTATACTTGAAACGAGTTGATTCAGTGACAGGTGAGCTGGAACAGCGAACTGAGCGTATATAACTTGCATACAGAGAGGAGGAAGGAGATGGGTTTATAAAGGGGCTCCGGGCCGCGTCACTCAGCGTCTGTGATCATGGTCTATTTGTTAATCCATGAGGAAAAGTCAAGTTGGGTTCGGTTTTCACTGAGGACGGGGCTCTGATTGGTCAGACCCCGAGCAGCGCAACAGTTGTGGCATGCACCTTATTTTTAGGCGCTCCAATTTGGGCGACTGTGAGGGAGGGGTGCAGGGGGAACGTGGGCTGGGACTAACCGATTGTTGTGGATGTGTGTCATGGTGCGAGCCGAGGGGCGCAAGTGGATGAACAACTGGACTAAGAAAAGAAGAAGTAGTGAGTTCCTTGGGGGCCACGGGGTTGTCATGTTTCACTTCTGTTTTGGGTTTTTATTCAAGAAGATTGCGCATTAAAATCCTCCAGCGAGGACCAAAAGGTAGATGTTTTAAAGGATGAAGTCATTATATGAAGTGTCCGAATTACGTGTGTCTGACAGTTATCTGCCACCACAGTGAGATATGTATTTCAGCGTAGACAAGCAAAGGTCAGCATGCTCACAGTCTTATGAGATTATATTTTGGTCTATTTTAAAAAAAATAACACCCTATTTGGATGGGCAGATCTAGGGTATTGCATTTTGCCGTAACAGAACCCGAAAAAGGATTCATGCCCCCTTTGCACAATTCCACAGTGAATTTAGTTTAGTTTATTTGCACAAAGATAGAGCTGAAAAAAAGAAGTAGCTGAAGAGTTTGATATATAATATGTGTATGGTGTGAAAAACTCATCTTGTTAAAAAAATAAAAACCGATACCGATAATTTCCGATATTACATTTTAAGGCCAATATCGGCCGATAATGACTTCAGGCCGATAATATTGGACATCCCTAGTTAAAATCATTAACAATAAAATCACAGGGAGCAGGTAAAGGTACAAGAGGAAACTTTTTAATAACTTCAAGAAGAAAAAAAAAATCTTGGCATATTTTAAAAGCACTATTCTCTGTATATTTGTTCTCTAAATCCAGGCGTGCACTCTGCAAATATTCTTACATTTATAGTAAAAGGTGCTCTCGTCAGAATAAACAAAGACTTACGTTTTGGGGCATAAATGAGACATGCTATTTCTCCCAGAAAACTAAACCTACTTATCATTTTGAAAATCACATGGCTTCAGTGCAACATGGTGACGGTATCATGCTGTGGGGATCTATCTCTTTAGCAAGGCTGGGAAACCTATAATAGTTGATTGAGATGTGAATGAAGTTCAGGACATTCCAATGAGAGAAAAAGCGGAACCATTACACATGTCCTCTGCTTTTTGTTTGTGTGTTACACTTAAATACTTCAGATCATCAAATAAATTCTAATATCCAACAGAAATATCCTGAGGAAATACAAAAAACATTTTTGCAAATAGAATTTGGTCTCATGAGGGGAAAAAGCTATCCAAAACAACTTGGCTTCATGTGTAATTTACTCAACCTATGATAAACAACAAAGGTGGAGTTCAGGTTCACTAGCCACACACAGGCCTGACCAATAGAATCAAGAAATCAAATAAACAGAACATATTTAGATAATAATTCCTGCCCCGATGTAAAGAAATTTAAGAACAGATGGAAAGTTAATCCTTGAAATCCATCAGACTGGAAAAGGTTGCAAAGACATATCCAGAATTTTAGTATCCCAGAGACCTATAATTAGAGTCATTATCCAAAAATTAATATAAAATGTGTAATGAAGCTTCCCTGAGGCAGCTGGACTAATTAATTCAAAAAAATATATATAACTTTAAGTCACAAAAGAAGCTAGAAAAATGTTTACTTCAATTTAGCATCTCAAGATTAAGCTCACTTTGGCTAGGCAGAAGGACATTGTTCAGAAGCAACAAGTCCTCTTCCGAATTGCTGAAAAACAACAAAAATCGAGGTTTTAAATTAGTCTAGTTAAAATCTGGACTTAATGTAATCTTGATGTCGTGGCATGATCTCTAACAGACCGTTCATGCTTGATAACCCTC
Organism: Apricaphanius iberus; assembly: GCA_028564705.1. Taxonomy (NCBI): domain Eukaryota; kingdom Metazoa; phylum Chordata; class Actinopteri; order Cyprinodontiformes; family Aphaniidae; genus Apricaphanius; species Apricaphanius iberus. The sequence goes on along the minus strand of JAPXFQ010001868.1, from coordinate 729,863 downwards.
CAACTTGGCTGATTAAAAGAAAGACTTAAGCAAAGAAGAGGGTACATTTTCAAAAAGAACCAGGTTGGATGAGGTAAAATATTTTTTTTTAACAAAAAATTAACTAAAGAAAAAAAATGTTTTTTTTTACTCAGGTCATCTTTTTGTGTTATTACCATTTGCGTATTAAACTGCAACATTTAGGTGTGAAACAAAAACCGTGGAAATATGTAAGCAGGTAAATTATTTCTTTGAAACACTGTTGCTCAAAGCATGTTTATGTTTTAGAACAGCCAAGTCAAAGTTCAGGCCTAAACGTTTTGAAGAATTACTGAGCTGAGCAACTTATTTCCATCAAGTTTCATTGAGCTTGAGCTATTTTTTCCAAAACATATGGACAAAAAGCTCCTGGTATGGATGGGAAAAGCAGGTAGAGCTAAACCATTTTCAGTTCTAATTGAAAACTATTGAGTTAGGCAGTCTGATGCACGTCACAACGTAAAGAGTTGTATTTGATCATTTTTTGTAAATCACTTGTCGTTTTGTCCTTTTTGTGTTTCTGTCTCCATGTGAAGGACTGGTGATCCCACCAGGGTGTTTCAGAGGATGGGCCATCAAAATAGATGGATGGATGGATGGATGGATGCTTTGTTTTGGTCCAACACATGACTGTGGCTGTTGTATGACAAACGGTGAAATAAAATAAAAAGAACTGATGCTTAAGAATACTTTTTTGAGGTACAGTAAATGTGTTTGACTTAATTGAGAAAATTATGTTTTTTACAAAAGTAAATCAAATTTTCATGGTAAAGCCTGTGTCTGCAAGTGAAAGTCTCCTCTCTAGATCTGCTCAGTGAGAGCTTGATGAGCAGGCAGTACATCAGTTTATAGGAAGAATATCTCGAGGAGTCAGTAAATGTTGTTTGCAGTTGGTTCTGAGATTGTCTTGGTGTTGTGACTCAGCACTGGTTGACACCAGCTGCCAGCTCCAGCTTGGGTAAATAAGTGGGAGATAAGAATAACTCTGACACATGCAGAAAGCATTCTCAGGAGGTTGGCCACAGTTGGAGACCCCATGTGGGTCTCCTAACAGGTTATATGATCCTCTTAACATTTGAGGTGTTTCCTAAGCTTTTTTTTAGCTTTCTGTTTTACTTCCATCTTAAATCATGTTCAGTGTAAAGTAGTTACCTGATCTAAAAATAGAATATACAGTCACTTATACTGAGTCAGAGACTCTCTGAAGTCTCAGTGGATGTTTAGGTGTCATCCTTTTCAGAGTGCGTTTGCATCTAAACGGAGTACTCACCTCCTCACTTTCTGTCATGATGCAGGCTGAGCGGCTGCAGCAAGAAAGCAGAATATTTGGCAGTGACAAAAACCAGTTAACAAATAGAAATGTACTATCCACTATGCCCTGGAAGAATTACACAGCCAAGGTAGAACACTTAAAATGAAAACCATTCATAACTACTTAAAAAAATTAAGATTTATGTTAACATTCACAAAAAAGAGACAAAAATCCAACTTTATAATAAAAAAACGTATTTAACAGAATGTAGAGCGTTCCTCAAAACACAATATAAAAAACATAACATGTTTCCTTCATTTTATGCTGAATTGACAGGCTGAGCAAGGAGAGTGTTATTCAGAAAAAGTGAAACAAATTCATGGTAACTCTGCAGGAGTCCCAGGTATACATAGCTCAGGTTGGTTATCCTTCACACACATCATAAAACCTGTACAAATACATGGAAAGAAAAAAATATCATCAGCTGGGACCAAAAATGTGATTTTTGTCACTAAAAGCAAATGCTGTACATTATCCTAAAAAAAATATTTCCCTTGAAGAAACAGGTTGGTCGCAGCATCATCATGATGACGAATGTTGAAAAGTGTTGTACAATAATAAAAAATGTTCCCACGTTTTAAGACGTTAAGTCTTTGGGAAAGTTGAAATTATTTCAAAATTTTTTTCGCTACTATATTTTCTTAGTTATTAATATGTACTCTTCAAAAATTTTCATCACTTTTTTATCATGACAAACAATACATTTTAATATTTTCACAAATACAAAATTGTAATAATTGTGTTTTTTTTGTTGCACATAAGATGCTTCTCAGTGAGGTTCTAGCTCCTTTGTTAAAGCTAAATGAGCCGAAAGGTCTCAGTCTACAGTCTAAACTCATGCTCAGTTCATCCATTATCTTTTTTATCTCGACAGGTGTCAAAAAGTGCTGAAAAAAAAAGTAAATAAAAAAATTACTGAGCTACATCTGTTAATCTGGCCTTTAACATTTTATCTCTCAGGCTTGCCAATGACATTTTTACAATCTGCCTTACACCTTTTTAATTAGTTTTTCCCCCTGTTTGCCTGTCAGTACACTTTATTAATTATTTAAAAAAGGATTTGGCGTGAATTTGCTGCACAGATAGGCCCAAGGCCATAGCCTATTTGATTAGCCCATTAAGACACTTTTTAATCCTTTAGCTTTAACTCTGACACAGAATGAGAAAGGAACCTAATTCAGAATCCTAAGGGAGGTTTGGCAGACTTGGGAAAATAATTCACTTTAAACCTAGGCTAGCTTTTTACACAAAGCTCCACACCCAGGGTTCTTTTGGATAATTAGATTTCCCTAATCTCAGCAAACCATGAGCTGTGTGCAGTGCGGTAGCTTGTGTAGTTTAGAGGCCTCATCAGCAACGTTGACACACCAGTTCCTGCCATCTGCGTCAAAACTGCGGCTGTGAGATCATGTCACGTCTGTGGAGTGAAGGCTATTAATATCAGTACAACCCGTGTAACTGGACACCTTCAGAGAGACAGTTCTCACTCCGGCTGAATGTTTTTCATGAATGAGACTCCTTAAACCTTGTGACCATGAGGTGAGGTCAGCTAGCCAGGAAAGGAAGGCCCCTCAGACATCATGTGGGTTGGATACATTTATTTTTTTTTAAGTCATTTGCAGTGCAAAATATACCTTCAGATAACAAAATAGCCATCACTATATTGAAAACAAACAATGCAATAAATATGTAAAAGCAGCAAGCTTTGAAACACTGTGCAACACAGAGGCTTCACAAACAATGATAGGATCGCAGAAATGAACTCTGAAATAAAGACAATGTCCTAAACAACCATGTTGAAGCATTTACACCAAAACATTTTTATATAACTTTAGACTTATTTATATTTATTTTGTTGGTATTAGGTAACATCAACATAAAGTTTCCCAAAACAGTGAAGTGGCAGAAAAAGAACAAATGCTTTTTAAATGATTTTACAGGTTGCATTGGTTTTCAGCAAATTTTACTCTGTTGACCAATAAAAAAACCTAATGGCTTCAGAAGTCTATTTAGTGAATAAAGTCCACCTGTGTAATTTAATCTCAGTATAAATCCAGCTGTTCTCTGAAGAACTTGGAGGCTTGTTAGAGAACATTGGCGAACAAACATCCAGAAACCAAGGAACACAGTGGACAAAACAAGGATAACATTGTGGCGAAAATTAAAAAAAGTTTTAGGTTATAAACAATATGACAGCAAAACTGATAACCAACACTGCAGATCATCCTGAATATACCTTTCCCATGGTAATGGCAGTATTATGCCGTGGGGATTATTTATTATTTATAGGTAAACATAGGAAGAGGTGGAAAGAACAAAATATGGAATATTTATGGAGGAAAACCTGCTAGAGGCTGAGGTGGAGTACTCAACACATACACTTAGAGGTACAATTAAATAATTTATATCAAACTACGTTATTCTGTCAGATTGATCTGGTTAAAGTCTAGACCTAAAACCAGTTGAGAATCTCTGTAAAGAGTTAAAAATGCATGTCCTCCATTCAGTCTGACTGGGACTTTGGTATCTTGCAAAATCTTCAAATCCACCAATCTTTTTCTTTCCACTGTATGCAGCCCTTTGTGTTGGTCACTCACAAAAAATACCGAAGAAATAAAACACAGTTTGTGGTTTAAAGAGTGTCAACATGTGGAAACACTCAGAGTGAATGATACTTTTGCAACACAATATAGTAACAGAAAATAATAAGTCTTCAGAGTGTGTTACAAGTGAATCAAGTAGTGACATCTGCAGTCCTGTGGCACGCGTCTCTTTCATAAAATCTCATCAGAGGCAGCACATTCTCATTAAAATTCTGCTTAATGATAAAAAGCATTTTTGAAATTTAAAAGACTGACCAAAAAAAGGGATGTCCTCATTGTTGGCAAAATGCATGCAATGGCAACCGCAGAGTTTTAACAAAGAGCTCTGAAAAGTGGTCGTCTGGCTAACTTTACCATAAATAAACATTTACATAGCTTAGAGATTGGCTATCAAATATACAATGCTCTTCAAAATAGAATTCACTTTCTACAAAGCAAGTACAAATGGAATTAGGAAAGAACTTTCTCCTATTGTACTGTATGTTCTATATATTTACAGGAAATACAAAGGAACAAAATCCACAAAAGCAACATAAATTGTGCTTCTATTTGTTTCTAGCATGCTTTGAGTTTTAAAGATTGTCACAAAAAAAGAACCTTTCACAAATGTAAACAATGTCCTTCAGTACGTAGAGTAGATTATGTTTAGTTTTATGATGTTCTTTTACAAGTTTGAGACACAAATCACATTCATATCCTAGGTTTCTAATAGATCTTCAAGTAAGAACATTTGGTACTTAGTCAGTTCTTTATATTTAAAACTGGCAGTCATACTTTTCCAACTGTGTACCTTTATCAAGCTAAAGAGCTTTCCCAAACATTCAGCTAAAAAATCCTGACAGAGTAAATCTTTTTGTTTTTACGTGAAACTGAAATGTACAGGGGCATCTCAATAAATTAAAGTTTCAGCATATTTTGACCATGTTTATAGCCTACAGCTGTTGCAAACCTAAATTCAGTTTCTGAGAACATTTGTCTTAATAAACAAATTGCATGAAACCAATAAAAACCGTTCTTCAATACAGAGATAAAATATTTTGGCCTACATAATTACATAGAAGAGTACTGGGTTGTCCAGCAGTCAATGACAGGATACGTAAGCCAAAAAAAGGTTCTTCCTCAAAATGCTCACTGTTCACAGAGTGCTTTATGCAAGCATATTCATGGAAAATTGAGTGGAATGCAATGTGTGATAGTACAAGTTCCACCAGCAACTTTCATTTGGAAAATAAAGTTTCCAGAGTTTGGAGGAAGAGTGGCGAGGGACTGAATCCAAGGTGTGTGAGTAGAAAGTTTTAAGATGTAATGATGGTTTGGGGAGCTGTGTCATCTGCTGGTGTTGGTCGACTGTCAAAAAGTCCAAAAACAGCATAGATGTCTATTAGAAGATATTGAATTGCCTCATTCTTCCATCTGTTGACAAGCTTAGTTGGTGATTAAGTTTTCATTCCCAACAGTATTTGGCCATTTTCAACATTATCAAAGGTAATACTCTTTAAATCAGTCCTAGCTGATTTAGAGACTGTGACTGGTCAGCAAACTGGCCTGACTAAAAGTCTAGTGTGACACTATGAAGCGGTAATTCATGCACAAGGAGCCACAACCAAGTGCTGTACAGGAGACAGACAGTTTTTAATGGGCCGATATTTCTGTACTGAAAGCCCTTTATCACTCCAAAGAAATATTCACATTTTCAGAGAAACTGAAAGCTGTAAGCCATAACCATGAAAATAAACAGAAATAAATACTTAAAAGAAAATCAGACTGTGTAACTAATTTCTTTAATTTATGAATTTCTAAATTTTACAACATTTTTTAAATAAATATTTGATCCCATTCTTAATCTGTGAGATCATTTACTGTATCAGAATTTCCCCATTTAAAAAGAAGGAAAACTTCAGAAAATCGTTCTGTAGATGTACACTACTAAAAGTAGGGCTGGGTATTGATTTGAATGTCAAGAATCAATTTAATTCTTGATTATTATGATCCGATCCGATTCAATCTGATACGGTTCGATATTTATATTGATCAGTACTTTAAAAATGTATTTTTTGTTTGGTTTTTAGCTGTTATCTTAATCATGTGCCTGTAATTAAATCACTTAACAATGAGTGAGAAAATGGCCGTCTGGATTTTTCCTTCCTATTTTAGCTGTAAAAACTAATCTAAAAAAAAAACTAGATTTTTGAACTTGCAAACTGATTCAACTCGATTTCTATAAGATTTGACTTTGAGTCAATTTTCCAATTTTTTTCAACTTAGCATTAGCTGAAGGTGAATTTGAACAATGAGAAGGCAAGTAAAATAGCTCTATTTTTGTTACATGTTCATTAGTTAAAGGGGAGAACGAGCTGTCTTCATCGAAGAAGATCAATATTGGAGTTTGACAATCAAAAGAAGTGATGTATAAATACAGGGCAAAAAGTGATATATGGTTTAGAGTGGATGTCACTTTATAAACTTAAGTAGCTAATAGCTAACAGCTCACTTCATTAAAGATTTACCCTATTATCAGAAACACAATGAGCAATACAAGAACAAACAGAATTAATTAATCAATTTTACAAAATAATTACATCCTACCTAGGTAACAATAACAGACAAGACCTTAATTTTCTTACATATTTAAAGACAAAAAAGATCATATTTAGAGAGGACTGACACAATACAAGCATACATCTATTCAACTGTTTACTCCTCATTTGGGCTGCAGGACAGCTCATCGTCGCAGCGCTTAGACTGAGCCCACCGTTCGCAGGCTGTGTTTATGTGTGGTACCATCTCACTGCAGAACACACTTCCCACATGTTTTCAGGTGTTTAATATTGACACGATTCCAGTTCAGTCTGTTTATGTGGCAGGGGTGGGGAGCGGGGAGAACGCAGGCTGGTCCGAAGCAGACATCTGTCCCATCCAATCAGCACCGGACGAGAGCTCTCAACAAGCCAGCCATCGCTAGTAGCAGGGCTGCGGCTGCAGAGAGAGTCACAATGGAGTTCCAACCTACCTCACTCCCCTGATGGGGCAGACAAAAAGAGCAGTGTTAGGAAATCTCTAAAAGCTGGTAATTTACCCTCATTCCAGTGAAAATTTCACACACACCCATGATCCATGTGAACAGTTTTTGTATGTTGAGCTTTAACTGATATGTGTGAGCTGTTCATTTGCTGCTCATAAACTGCTTGTAGAAATCAACGAGCTCCAACATGATTCTGGCTGGATACTACTGGCATAGACCTAGCTTTTAAGCATAGCCAATACATTGTCAAGAGAGTTGAGGTCAGGGGCATTTCAGAAGCTTAATAGGCTTGTTTCCACTATTTGAATTTAAGGGTAATCTAACCAGATCTTTTTCTGACGGGGTAATCTGTTGGCCTTCTTCTCTCAGACGCTCTGTCTCCATACACATCCAGCCCTTTAAGGAATCAGCTAAAGGCATCCGCATTAGGGATGCACTGATACCAATACTGATACTGATACCGAAAAAATAATCAATGGAAGTCAATGGAGCGATAAAAGTTATTTTCTGGTCCGCTTTGTCTTACGTCCTGAATCACATATATGTTGGACCTCAATTTACATGATTACTAATTATGCACATTTCAACTGTGTTTGTGCAGTGGTTTAGAATTTATTTGATTGCAAAATGTCACAATATAAATTCCTACAAATCAGAAGTCGCATATACGACGTCACGCAGCTAGCGCAAGGTAGCACTAGCTATACCTTGTAAAACATTCACCAAGACCTGGTAGAGCTTCTCCTGCATGCTTCTCTCCCTCCAACAACTGCTTTACCCCCGACATAGCTGCTACTTTCCACATGGTCAGATTTATAGTGGTTTTCTCCGTGTTTAATGCTCTTTTCTTCGTCCGGGAGGTTACGACCCTCGTTCCCCTTTTTCTGCTGCAGTTGTAGTCCGCTAAACATTTTCACACAAAACCTAAAGTAACTTTTGCCTCCTGTCAAAAATCAGCGCTTTCTCTGGATCAAAATTAGTCTTTAAAATTCATGATATCATATGTTCGACCCAAGGCGCATTTCAAACAGGATCAAAAAATTACTTTTATCGCTCAATTGACTCTCATTCATTTTTTGGGCAGAAGAGGACCCATGGACAGGAAATAGAAGGGCGTGACTTAGGCTCCCCATTGCGTATCGGGGCCAATACCACTCTTATGTCCTGTATTGTGTCAGTTAAAGTTAACTGATACCATGAACAGATACTTAAAATGTGGAAACTCTTTAATAATTTCACAGAAAATGTAAGAAATGTGTGTTTCTTGGTCATTTCTATTAAGATTTTTTTTTAAATCTAATTCACCAGTATTTGTTCTAACAAGCAGAGAAGAAAATAAAACCTGTCTTTGAATTTAATGCATTTTTTGTAAGGTAGAAGTATCGGTATTGGTACTTGGTATCGGGAAGTACTGTTCTCAAATCCAAGTATCGGTATGGTATTGGTTTGAATGAAATGGAGACACACGGATATCAGGAAGGTCTTGTCAAATTACCCTGAAGTTCTGATAGTGAAAACACACCTAATGTTGGTCAGCTTGATCCATTTCAAGCACAGTTTTATGTGTTTGAAATCGCTGGAACAAGCAGTTGGTTACAAGTTTCAGGTAGCTGCTAGTTGAGTTGAGAGGCATATGAAACATTTCTGAGTTAGCTCTGTTTATATTTAGTAGAGCAAACACTATGTTGCCACCACCAAGTTTGATAGTTGATACAGTATTCTCTGGTTTAACAGCGTCATCTTGACTCCTCTTCTTGTCATTTTAGAGAGTTAGTTCAGGCTTTTTATTCCACTGATCATAAAAACTTTTCTGCAGAAGGGATTTAAATTGTATATGTAGGCAGTTGCAAATTGCGACCGACAATAATCATGTTGATTTCTGATCATAGGTTGCCTACTTGGCAGGAGCTCTCGCAGTTTATGGGGATATAAACCTGTGTCTGCTCATAGTGATAATGATGGTTTCTGGGTGGTTCTTGCACTGCAATCAAATCCCTTTTGTCACAGCTTGGGTTCAACACAAAGTCGGATAGAATCAGGTATTTGTATAGGACAGCTATCACAACATGATAGAATGAAAATAGCTTCTGTGATGCCCTTCTTAAAGCTTTTGTCTTAACCCAATTGATAATGTATTAACTATTCCTCAACGGGCAGCTCCATGCCAGGATAGAAACCAGAATGAATAGACTCTACCACTTCACAAGCTTGTTGGTGGCTACAAGAAGAATGTAGTAAAGGTCCAACTTTCTAAGGCAGTGGTTCCCTAATTGTCAAACTTCTGACTAACAAATAAAATATTAAGAGGCCCATGACCCCGACTCTTGGTGGATCATGCAAGGATTTTTGCATGTCAGTTAATAAAAAGTGGTACAATGGCCATAGACTGTTTTCATCAGGTCATGTCCTGTTCTTTATCTTCATTTACATTTATAAAATACTGATACTTTCTCATTACTATTTCTAGTATTGATGTTTTTTCCCAAGAAGATCTCAAGACCCTTCACTTACATGTGTCTGGCCCCAAGTGGGGGTCCCGATGTCCCGAGGGACATTTAACCAAATTGTTGGGTTAGTATCTACAAAGTACACATCTGAGCCTATACATATCAATTTTAATTATATATGGATTAGAGAAATTCTAAATAAGTCAAAGTGGTTTATGCTCCACAAGGATGTTAACTTCTCACTGGAACTGTATACATGTATATTACCAGGGCAATTAAACTGAAGTACAACATTTCAGGAAATGTGAAATTTTGTTGAACAAAACTGACAGAAAGGTTAAACTCTAAAGTTTGACATGTTACAATAGATTTCTAATGTTAAGGTTTCTGCAAGGTAGCTAAATGCCATAGCTGGCCCTGGTAGGTATGTGAAGGACTCTAATTGATCATGTAGTGAAATTAACCAAACCCACCATACATGAAGGGCAATTGGACAATAACACCACCAGGTCCATAAAGACACAATAAAATAATTTGGTTTTCATGAGAGCCAAATTGGATTTAAATCCACTCGTCCAAACGTAACTGTTTTTACCGGTGAGTATAGCTTAAAACGTACACGCCAAAAAACATGTGATTCGAGTGACCCACCAGAAAAACCTTTTACAAGGAAAATAATCCCTCCCACCGAGGAAATGTATTATTCATAGATGAGTCCGTATTTATCCTGTATATGAAACAGTACACTATTGAATGCCAGTATTTATTTTAAATTCAAATTTGGCATTTGACAGTTTTTAAAATATAAGTCATATTCATATTGTTGCCTGACTGCTCTGATTAAAAACTGCATTCAAGAAAAAAAGAAGTGCACTTTTTAATACAAATTCAACAAGAACTCTGGCTATGTTGTATTATTCATAAGGTCATTTCAGTGTATATTTTTGTCTACTAGGGGAACTTGAATAAACATTGAAATCTCAATATATTTGTTGCAGACAGTACTGCACACTGTAATGCAGACAGTAGTTTATGAGGTGCACCTGAAATGTTCTTCTAGTCTTTTGAAAGCATAATTTCAAGTGAGATAAGCACAAAATAGAAATGTATGAGTTCATAACTGGGGGCCACACAGTTGTGCCTCAAAGAGGAACTGAAAGAAATAAAAGGTCCAATTGAAACATACAGCAGTTAAATAAAAAAATACAAAATGACAATAGCAAACCTGAAAACTTAATCTGATCATTTTTGACTCTTCTGTTTTCAAAGTCGTAAAAGCATTTTTCAATTTAGAGCGTTTTCTAGTTCTAATCTGCCAAACTGCCCACCCGTCCTGTCATGTTGAGCTGTGACTAATATTTTTACATCATAAACTAAATCATAACAATTCAGCTGCTTTTCGAAGCTTAGACAATTTCAAACATGGTGAGCAAATCTAGAACACGAAATCTTCAATAAACTGTAAAACTGGACAAAAAAGGAGCCAAGTTAGGAAACTTTTGCAAATATAGTTGGACCTAAAATTATTAAATCACCACGAATTAGATTTATTGTTAGTATTAAGAGACCTTTGTTTGCTTTGAACATAAAAAATACAAATAAGTGCTTTAAGTATTTAAATGAAGGCGGTATTGTTAATATTAAAAGACAGGTTGTCACCTTGCACAATAAAGGAAAAGTACAGTGTTGGAAAAGGCCTTCAGTTTAAAAGAAGTCCTGGAAGATAACAGATGGGCAACCATAACTATCCTTAGCTGTCTAGAAAACTATGGGGGGATTTGAAAAAGGAGGCAGAAAATTCAGGAATATTAATGATGTGGAGACCTTTCACCATTAAAAGTAGGCTAAGAATGCTGCTAGAAGCTGGTGTCTGCCTATGAATCATGCCGCATGTTGGAACAGCAAGAGCAGCACTAAAGATGCATGTCATGAAGGGGTGGAATTTTTTTCAAACCTCAATATTCATTAATACTGTAATTAGTGTTTAATTTGAAAAACATACATGTTATATTTGATGTGAGCAATTTACATTGTTTAATCATTAACTGTGATTTATTAGTTTATTATGTATTTTGCAAACCTGATTTGCAGAAGGAATGTCTTATTTCTATACAACTGTCTCTTTCATCAATGAAAAAATGTGGTGTTATAATAAAATTAATCTGTCATTTTACTTATTGCTTTAAGCTTAATATATTCTCCTCACTTTTGCTGCCATTCAATCACATTTTAATTAGTCTTATGGAATTTGATGTTTATTTAGTAAATTAATTAGTCTGTTTAGCACTTGAAGATAAACAATAATTTTCTGTTAAGAAAGGGTGGGATTTCGACATCAGCAAAACAAAACAATAAATCAGGTAGAGATAAGCTCCTCCCATACCTTGCTCTCTGGGACGCCAGCTCCGACAACCAGCACCAAACCACAGCCACAATTATAATCATTCCTACGAAGGGGATGGAGAGAACAGGGTGCTCAGACGGATGGATGAATCTCTGAGGAGGGAACAGAAAACACACACAAGGACCATGGGGATGACGGCGGTGAATGAATGGATGAACTGAAAAGACGAAATAATAAATACAGACACACAGGCCTGTGACTTGAGACCAAACAAGCCAAATAAAATCAATACATGGAAATAAAAAGGGACATGGTCTAATGCTAGGGTTTACAGGAAAGGACGGTGATGGCACAATTTAAATGTGCCATTAAACAAACAATGCGTAACTTTATGATGACAAAAGCATACGGTCAAGATGAGGATGTGTGCTCAGGAATGTGTTGCTTTTGTTGTCAGCGTATGATGGTTTGAGCAGCTAGAGAAAGAAAGACGAACAATGTGAGGGACTATTTGGAGTTGTTTCATTCTCTCTCCCTCGTTATGCCGTTAATTTGTTGTCTGACAGGCTGAGAGGTCATGGACATTCAGAGAACAAGGACAGCGTCAGAGACAGGCACGGGTAGACAGTTTGACACAAAGCAGACACATCGCTTCAAGTCTGTTGAAGAAAAAACACGTTTCTTTTTTTTTTTCCTGTTCTTTGTTTTGTCTTTGAGCATAAATTGATTTTATTCCAAACTGATGCCAGATTAAGAAGATAAATAAATATGATGAGCAACATATGGAAAGGAAATTTGTGTTTTGTCGATTAATTCTGTGTTGTGAGCACTGAAAAGCCTGCTCAGTTCCCCTTAAGTGGTACCATATTTGTAAGGTTGACACTTATAGGGCCTTAATATCAAAGGTTTGCACTTTTAAAACATACACAAACTTCATGGTGGGCACAAAAACATTCAAAAGGTGATTTACTAATAAGGCGCCAGAAGGAGTGCACCCATTAAAGGTGCAGTAAATGTCTACAATCTATTTAGCGCTTTCACTCTTGATTGAAATGAAATATGGGTGTTTCTGTCAGAAAGCGCAAAATATTCGGAGGTGCAAATTCAAATAAGTAGGCGTTGCATACACAGAGTGATTTATCAGAGGTGGCACAGTTTGCGGTGGAAAGCATGTCTTAACTTTGCAATTCGATACAGGTTTATCCATGACAAATGTAATAGAAAGTCCAGACTATCTAGCCTAAAAGTAATTTACAATCTGACAGTCACGAACTTGACAGCTACGTGAGTTCTTCCCCTTTTTTGTGAGTCATCACGGTCCTTGTGTCTTGTGGGAACCAGATGGAGCGGGAATGCTGACATACACAATATTGCATGCAAAGCCCCCAATCAAAAACTTTTCCTTGCACCTGATATGAATTATGCGAGCAATCTTAGTAGATCACCCACAAATTAAGGACAACCCACTTGGATTTATATATTTTTTTTTTTATTTTTTTTTTTTATTTTTTTTGGGTGGCGGGGGCGGTGCATGCAAGTTTGTGATCTTTTTTTAATATTGATAAATCAGTGGTGTGAAGATGTGGGCCAGCATTGCCAACACTGGAAAAACATAGCATGTCATCATTGGAGCCAATCTCAATGCAGGGAGATTACATGATAAGATTCTCCAACCAGTTACAATGCTGTATCTCCACACTAAGGAACTGAACTCCATCCCGTTAAAGCACATCCCCCCAAGACCGTAGGGTTTATGAGGAGCTCCAGCATCTGGGCGTACTGCTGCCACACCAATCAACACAACACGCTGGTTGAGGAACAGGATGTCATCCCACAGCAGTGTTCATCAGGCTGCTGACCAGTATGAGAAGAGCATATTGTGGTTGTGTACTACTTAGGCCACCGTTCTATTATTTAATTGGTTAATACACAACATGGCTTATTTCTAGAAAAGTCAATATCCCAAAATATTAAACAGGACAAAATAGTAGGTAATTATTTTCCCTTACAAATATGGCTCCATTTGAAGCGAGCAGTAACCAAACAAATGTGGGAGGTCCATTTGTGTCTGTTAAGGTTATCCACGACTATACTTCAAAATGGCCTGCCACTATAGCTGGTTGATGCAGATGGACTATTTTTTATATCTTATGGCAACATATTCATTGATTAATTAAAAACTTTCTTAAAATGGAAAATATTGTGTTCTAAGTAGTTTGTCTTTCATTAACCAAACTTTGTCATTCATCATTGTAATTGTATCCTAACAAACATCCAGCAACTTTACTAAAAATTTTGCAGACTTTGGCGCAGTAGTTCATTAAAACTTGCTAAAAAATATCAAGCATGTTTTAAGAGACATCCATATTCCATATTTGTTACTGAAAAAAAATTCTAGGCCATTAAAAAGTAAATATTTAACCCCAAATTCTTTAATAAATTCTGTCTTTTAATAATAAATATCTACAATAACAACTTTGACTATAAACCATGTTTCTTTTGATAAAATATAGTGTGTGTACTTGATTGTTGTTGCAGGTAAAGATAAAAAAAAATCCACGGTGAAAACATTTTTGCATCTCTGTTTAATAAAAATGTGAATTTGTAGCTCAAAAGTTTTGGACATTATTGCCCTAAGGGAAATAACCAGGCTTTTGCACACCATTACAATTATTAAAGTGAAGTATTATTAAAACATAGCATTAATCAACCAAAAAATTAAAAAATTGTTAATGGCTTTTGTCATTTTATATGAATACGTCTTCCCTTAATGTAGAAGAAAAATCGGACCACTTTTGCCTTATTGCGGTACAAGCTCTGAACTTTTTTGGAAAGCCCTACCCCCAACAGCCCCACCCTACAAAATACCCTAAATAAAAATATGTAAGAGTATTTCTACATTCTAAATATGATCGTTCTCAAACTGACCAAGTAAAGATCCAGTTTAAATCATCTGCATTAAAATCATTTATTCATGTAATTATTGTGCAAAATATGATATATTCACCAAACGATTGGATCCAGAAAATATTTTGTTTATTTAACCTTTTTCTAACTATCCATAATAGACCGTATTTCTTTGATTGTGAAAGTCTTACTTTCATTCAGTTGTGTTTTTGTCCATCAACAGCATTTAAGCACTTTTGTAACAGAGAGGTCAGGACACAGACGCTGTGGACGTGAGGGGACGATTTCTCCCCGGCCCAAAGAGAAAGGCAAATGCTGATATGAGTTGACAGTGCAGGTCAGTTCATATCAGGACACATATCTCCACAGTATGGGACATATAAAAAATGTGCAACACACACAGGATACAACGAGGTGTAATGTGAGTGTTATGTGTTAGTTGTCACTGCAGAGGAAAAAGCATTGTTTTCATCATGCAGAAAAAGTCTTGTTTGAAAAACTAGTTGAAAATACATCCATGTCTTAAAATAAGTATGAACATTTAAATTTGCAGTAATTGCTTATTCAAAGCTGCACTGTACACTGCAATGTAAACACATTCATACACCTTGAATGTTTTCACAATTTCTCATATCGCACCAAAATCTCAAGATATTTTGCTGGGATTTTATGTAACAGTGGAAACAAAAGTTCATAATTGTGAAGTTAAAGATAAACTATAATGCCATTGAAAAGTGTGCCTTGAATTTCTATTCAGATATAATCACTCTGATGCTCTTAAAAAAAATCTGGTGCTGCAAAGTGACGGAAAAAGTAAAAGAAGTAAGAAGTAAAAAGTCACCCTACTAGTAAATAAACAGCACCTGTTTTATAATATGTTTTTTCACCAACATTAGTGAACAAACCATTTCATGAAGACTAGGGAACACTAGTTATATTCTGGAGCTGTGTTGAAATAATCAAAAAATGGATTCTGAATCGATTCTTATAGAAATCGAATCGGTTCACAAGTTCAAAAATCGATTTTATATTTTAGAATAGTTTGCTCTTTTTAAAGTTGAAATGGGAAGCAACAGTCCAGATGGCCATTTTAAGTTTTGTGTCTGACAGGGTTAATACAATTTTCCATGGTGAACTGTTACTCACCCAGTGTTAAGTTATTGAATTTCTGGCATTTAATTAAGATAACAGTAAAAAAAAATAGCTTTTAATAGCACTGACCGATATCAATATGGAATTGAATCAGATTCAATCGAATCGAATCGATTCCAAATCTTGAGAATCGGAATCGAATCGATTCTTGAAATTTGAATCGATACCCAGCCCTATTATATTCTGTTGTGGAGAAGCTTAAATCAGCTTTAGGTTATGAAACAATATCTCTTTAGGAGCTGTAGGGCTGCCACGATTTGTCATGACAACATTGACAAGTAAAGTTGTTGACAAAAAAGTTTTTGAAATCAATGTTATCATTTATTTTTTAAAGCTTTCTTTTTCTCTTAAAACGGTTGCTGTCTCTTAATCTGCTCTATCTGCCTTTTTGTCACTCACGCACATGTGCAGTTGTAGTTATTATTTGTAGTCAGGTAGTTAGTTAGCTTGTTAACTGCTAACATCAGCATCAGCAGTAGACCGACTTTCTCATTTCCCCCAATATGCTGGCTTTTTACCTTTTCTCCTAGGTATCCAGGAGTATACATAGATTGATGAAAATGTCCAGATTCTCTCATATGACGTCCTCTACGGCTCAAGCTGCTGCTTAGAGGCTGATTCTGATCTGTTCATACACAGTTCAACAGCACCTCAAGGTGCAGTTGTTGCAACAAAAAACTGCTGCTTGTTATTCTTATTATTGCAAAAAAACCCAACGTATTTTGTCATAACGTTATGTTTACTCTGACTTTAGATGTTAAATGTCTGTGGGTGGGAAGGATCTTTCTGTAAAGATCATTCAGTAGTTTAGAAAAAGCTCCTGACTGAAGAGGCTGTTGTATTACAACATTATCTTTGTTGATGGTAATTTCACTACATTTAGCACACGTCATGTGTCTGCTGTAACACTGTTTTATTTTTTATATGGTTCATGTTGTTTGTCGCAGCCCTAAAGAGCAGCTTAATCCAAGCTTTGGTAAGGAAATTGTCAGTGAGACAACAATTAATCAAACACTCTATGCACTCAAAAAAATAAACTTGTTGAGCGAACATAATAAAATTATGTAAATCATTTCCACCCAACTGATTCGGGTTAATTTAGCATAATGAATTTTCTTGAGTGAACTAAATGTAAAAATGTTGGGTCAAAATTTTGGTTGCGATAAGGCGCGAAAATAAACTAGGGCCTCTGTTTTCCAACCACCAGCACTAACCACTTTGCTACTCAATAACTCAGTAAATTTGTATATAATAACACATATGACTTCATTTCCAGTGTTAACTGATACTCATTTCACGTCGTGCATGCATAATTTTTATTTTCAGTGCCAATATTTCTTTCAGTTATCATTCTAACCCAATAAAAACTCTGACAGCACTAAATCCTACTTGGAACAGGATACTGGCAGCATCACAGTGTGAAGATTTGTTTTACCAGAAGGGACAGGAAAGAAAGTCAGAATTAATGAGAATATGGACGGAGCTAAACACAGGGCCAAACATATGTAAGAAAACCTGTTAGGGGCATTAAAAGCAGGAGAAAAACTATAGAGACACAACCAGAGATATCAAATCATATTCTGCTTTTAGAAAAACCCAAAGTCAGTCCAGAAGCAAATCTATGACAAGAATTTATAACTGATGTTTATAGTTGCTTTCTACCCAGAGTGGATGAGCTTCGGTTATTGAGCTAGAAGAATGGGCAAAAAATTCAGTATCGTGATATGTCCAAAAAGATTGACCTGTAACTGCATCAAAAGATAAATCTACAAACTATTGACTCGGGGTGATAAACAGAAATACATGGCACAGTTTTCCAAATTTTATTTGATGAGAAACCTTGAAATCTGTTTATTATTTTTCCTTCCAACTCCCAATCATGTCTGTCTGTTACATAAAGTACAGTACAGACCAGAAGTTTGGACAAACCTTCTCATTCATTGTGGGGTTTTTTCCATTTTTTTTTCACGATTGTTTACATTGTAGAATCTCACTGAAGGCATCAAAACTATGAATGAACACATATGGAATTATGTAGTACTTTTCAAAAAAGTGTGAAATAACCTGGCCTCCAAAGTCACCGGACCTGAACCCAATCGAGATGATTTGGGGTGAGCTGAACCGCAAAGTGAAGGCAAAAGGGCCAACAAGTACTAAGCATCTCTGGGAACTCCTACAAGACTGTTGGAAAACCATTTCTGGTGACTACCTCTGGAAGCTCAAGAGAATGCAAAGCAGTAATCAGAGCAAAGGGTGGCTACTTTGAGGAATCTAAAATATAACATGTAATCATTTATTTCACCCTTTTTGTTTAAGTACAAACAGTAATTCCATAAATTATGTGTTCATAGTTTTGATGCCCTTAATTGAGAATCTGCAATGTAGTCATGAAAATAAAAAAACACATTGAATGAGAAGATGTGTCCAAACTTTTGGTCTGGACTGTAAATAAAATACACAGAAGTCAGTGTAATTTGTTTGTAATTTTTGTTGTAAGTGTAATGCCCCAATAAAATAAAATAAAAACAGTTATGAATATCTTTGGAAGACAGGTTGTTAATTACTTGATGCAAAGTTGACACTGTTTTGTGATTCATATTTTTCCCACTGTGACTGTGAAATCTGATCACTCCTCACCTGAGTACCACCGGACAGCTTCTGCAGCTCCGCCTTGCAGCGCCGCAGCTCCTCCTCTAGCTCCGCCCTCTCCTTCTGACTGCTGTCATACAGAATCTGTAGCTCCTGCAGCTCTATCTTCAGACCCTCACACTGGACAAAAATAAGAAAAATAATCAAAATCTTTTCTTTGCATTTTATGTCATGCCTCTGTTCAATATGAAGATATCATATGTTAATATGAACGTATATACCTCTCTCTGAACCTGTGAGGCCTTCTCCTCGGCCTGTTTCAGCTGGTCTCTCAGCGAGAAGATCTCCCCGATCCCTCCGTTCCAGCTTGTCGGCGTTACTGGCTTCCCATCAAAAGAGATGTTCTTCTGGATAGAGGCATCGACCCGGCGACAGTTCTCAGACTGGCTCATGGTCATGTAAGTCCCGGTCATGACCTCACCCGAGCCAGCCTCGCCCTCCTTCACCTCTTCACCCTCCACCGCATCCTCCTCTTTGAGTGAAAGGTAGACACTGGAGCTGTGGAGAAGTGATTCAAAAGGCCATTTTTCATTTTCTTGTGAAAATATGTTAAATATATATATATATATATATATATATATATATATATATATATATATATTTTTTTTTTTTCCGTTTACCTCTCATCTTCTCACAAAACAATATTTTAGCATTTGCACATCATCCTTTGTATGATATGACAAATGTGCAGCAGTAAATAAACAGGTGGTAAGTGTTTTTTTTACATGACATATGGCTGTGCCTCGGGGTGGTATTCCAGAGGGTATCCCCACCAGCTGATGAAATGAGGACAGCTCATGATTGAGCAGCCGTTGACCTCTCACCATGTCCTCTGTCTCTGCAGCAGCTGCAGCTTCTCTGTGAGCCCCCTGTTGTTTTCCTTCAGAGTCTGACACTCCTCCCTCAGCATACGGCACTCCTCCTTTAGAAGGTCCACATCACCTAAGAGAGATAATGGTAAAGGGTCGGAAGGTAGAACTTCTCAGATTATGCTTGTGCAAGAACTTACTGATTATATTCATGTCTATTAATACATTGCATGCCTTAGTGTTCAAAGAAATGCCTTATTTTTCACATTGAAGCTCACAAAGATGGGTTGGACGACGATTATACTTGGGACAATTTTCTATACTATGTAATAAAATATACAGAAATATTTGCCTCCAATGCTTCATATGCATATTTCAATTATATTATAGTTCTATCAAGGCAACTGCTGTTAAATTTTGTATCAAGCTATATTTATATGCACTTTATATGCATATTATATGCATATAAAGTGCATATAATATGCATATAAATATATGCAATTTATATACACTTTATATAGCTATATCATAGCTATATAAAGTGTAATTGATTGATTGATTGACTGATTGATTAACCATCAACAGAGGTAGTATATGACTCATTCCTCAAATCACTTTGATCATTTTATTGAATCCCTTTCATCAGCAGGTTCACTCTTGCAAAGAATGTGAAATATATTTAGTACAAGAATTATCTGCCTGATGGGAAATCCCTAAACAGATCTTTAACATTTCCAAAACCTTTGCAGAACTGGCTCAAGGGAGTTTGGGAATCTTCTATCATCCTGTAGCAGCTAACTGTGCTGCAGTGTTAACCCTACCTTGTATGTAAACAGAAACAAATGTAAAACAAGCTAGGAAAGAAATGCAGAAACAATAATAATAATAACAACCTGCCCATTCTTCTTTGCAATTTGTGTCAAATTCAGTGAAACAGGATAGAAACCTCCGCCCCAGTCTCAAGTCTGTTTTCTAGTAGGATTACTTAGTATTTAGCTCCAACAATCTTCCCCTGAACCTTGACCAGCTTCACTGTCCCTGCCGATGCAGCCCAACAATATGATGCTACGACTCCTACTATTTTGTTACAAGGCTGCTGGAGCTGAAGGAGCTGCATGACGAGGAATTTTTTTAGGGTGATGTACTGTGTTCGTTTGCTGGCACGCAAAGTAATTTACATTTGTTTTCATCCAAGCAGAACACAGTCTTCCACAAATTTAATGGGTCATCTGTCTGCATAAACATACAGTTTAGCTTTTCATCGAGAAAGTGAAACAACCAGTTAAAAACATGAGATGCCTTTCCTCTGGCCTAGCTATGGCTCAGCTGTTGAACCCACTGGTGAAATCATGTGTTAGAAGAGTGTGTCCCTTCCTGTCATGACTTCATTTTCCTGGTATCCAAATTACACACAGACACGCCACTCCCTTAACAGCCCTTTGCAATCACATCTGTATGATGTATTATTTATTGAAGCCCAAAGCTGATTAATGTACTCCACAGTAGTATGCTACCATTATACAAGGGAAGACTATCCATTCAGTTGTCGGGTTTTCTTATCAGGCATGATGGCTCATCAGAGGTTCTTTGTGGTTTTTAGAAAATGTAATACATTTGATATTAAAAGCATATCTTTCTCTATCTCTCTCACTGACAAGAGATCCATTTATGAATTATTTGTGGGGTTTTTCATCTTTGTGTACCACAATGATCCCTCCTCACCCTCTCTCCTCTCTGCCTCCCTGCGCTGGCTCTTCATACTGATCTCAGCCCTCAGCGTCGTGATCTCCAGCTCGTACTCCTGGGTCTCCTCAGTCAGGCGCTGCAGCTCAGCCCGCCGCCGGCACAGCTCCTCCTGCAGCGACGCAATGTCGTTCTCCCGCTCCGCAGCCGCCTCCTCCGCCGCCTGCTGGAGGAAGAACACCTCCTCTTGGGCCACGCGCAGCTCCTCCTGGGCCTCGGCCAGCTCGCTCTCCTTCTCCTCCTCCAAACTGTTCATCTCCTCCTGCACGGAGCGCAGCTGGGCTGTGGCAGAGCAGGAAGATCTTATTGTTTATTTAGAGGAGGTGTCTGTGGGTGAGGCAGCAGTGTTAACCGGAGTGTTTGTGTGTAATCTCACCTGAGCTATTGCTACAATGTGTCTGTGTGTGTTTCTGTGTGGGTGGTGTGGGTTGGCTGATCGCAGAGCTGATGTAACTGAAGGCAGCATTCTTATAGCTTTCTCAACTTAGAGTTAAGATTGTTAGTTGAGTAATTACACGAAGAGGATAAAAACAGAAAAAAAAAACATATGGTTTAATATGGGCTAAATCACATGTGAAAGTCTTTGACCCATGTGAAATTCATATGTGAAAACATATTATAAAACATGTGAGCACCTGTGTTTTGCACACATTTCCCATGTAAATTAAATTTAATGGTAAACCGTGAAAGCCATGTGCATTCACATGTGAGGCCCATGCGATAACATGTAATCCACATGCGAAACATGTTATTTTCCACATGAAATCTACATGTGAAAATAATGTGTGAAACCCATGTGAAGTCTATGTCATTCCCATGCGAAACATTTGTGAATTATGTTTGCAGGTCCAGTTTCTTGAAAAACAACAAACTTTTTGGGTTAGCAGGGTTCGGTTATAACTCTTTAACCACAAAGGAAAGAGTATGTCACTCTAACCTTCCAAGACATAGCTGACATAGCTAAACTGACATGCTAGGAAAGTACAATCAGATACAGCAGCTAAGAGGCTCATGGTAACTCCAGAGGAGCTCCACCGGTCCACAGCTCAGGTGGGAGAATGTTTTTGACATGTAGGTAAATCGAACACTACAAATTTGTGCTTTCTGGAATATCAACCAGTATTAAAAAAAGGAGACAAACCCTCATTTTTTGTTTTCCACAAACCATGGAGGTGACACCACAAACCTTTGGAACTAAACTTTTTGCTCAGATGAGATGCAAAATGTGTGTGACAGATATACAGCAATTTCTGTGAGCAATTTCTGGGGACAGCATCATGCTGTGGGTACAGTATATCATTCTTCAGCAGAGACAGGACTAATTTAACCTGTTTCTCAAATAAAATCCAGATAAAAAACACACCACTTTGTGGCCGTTATGAGACATAGTAGGAAAAGGTTTAACCCTTAATGGTCCCTTAAATAAAAGCAACACTAGGGATCCTAAGCACAAAAATAACCAATGGCAAAAAGGTATAAATAATATTATATTTTTCACACGTCTAATTTTTAACATAAATTCCATCCTTAGCTTCAATCCTCATATAACATAATAAAATATTTGTTTATTTCTGAAATGTAACCCCTTAATTGCCTTTTTTTTTTATGTGTGCTGTTAAAAAAAAAAAAAGTTAGAATTGAATGATTTTTCGTGCGTTATATTCAGAGGACTTGTTTTCACAGTGAATTGTTGGGGCTTTGAAGTGTAAGAAAAAGGCATTAAAATATTGTTTTTTTTTACTTAGTTTTTTTTTGTTTTTGTAGAATTAGATTTTCAGAAAAAGTTACATGTTGGTCCATAATGTACCAAAAAAAAAGCTCTGGAGCACCGAGCAGATTTCAAAAAAGTTAACTAAAATGTATCTTTAATCAGTGCTCCGTCATTTATAGAGAAACCAGAAAAACTACTATTTCAATATTTAGTGGCTGAAGGAACACAGGAAGAGTAAAGAAAAAATTATGTAAATGGTGATATTTTGGCTTGTTAGAAAAATGTTGTTTATATGGGAATCAATGGTACATAAAAATGACAAAGGGACCGCTGTTTCTTTGTTGTATATGCAATGTTTTAAATGGAGTAAGAGAATAATATATTTAATTTTGGTAAATGTATCCAAAAATGCACATCTCACGAAAAACTTAAAAGAATTGGATTAGTACAGCCAAATTTATTTAAAAAAACACACACACATGCCTGCATAAAAATACAGGGACCATTAAAGGTTAAAGGGTGTAAAAGCTTTTTCAAGAGACTATCTGTATTCTAAATGAAATTATGGTCAGGTTCGTCGACATAGAAGCCAACGTTATGTGTGAGAGGCTGTAACTTTAAAAGTTATACTGTTAGTTCATTTCTGGTGTGAATGACATGAGCAGTGGCACCATTGCCACAACTGAAGAAGTTCATCTACCGAAGTTTATACTTTGGGGATACCTTGTAGATTGTGAATCTGTCGAGTAAAGGCCTCGGCCTGATGGGCGCTAGCCAGCCGCTCATCCTCCAGCAGACCTGCAGAGGTGTAAGAAAGAAAGAGATGAATAGTGTGTGGAGAGGTAGGAGAAAATAAAAAAAACATCACATCAGAATGCCAAAATAGAGAGACTTGGTAAGATGCATATCCCTCTTTTGGTATTCTTATTATCCCAGCTCATAATAATATTAAACAATTAGTTGTTTTTTTTCCTCGTTATTTTCACGGCTTAACTTCGCTGCTATTTTTAGGATTTTTATTAGCTTTTTGGTTCCTGTTAGTATGAATGATGCCAGCTATGTTTTTTTTTCAACCAGAATTATTGGCTTTAGTGCCACCACAGCTAGCTGAGGACAGAGAACAGACTGCTAAGGCTACAGTGTGAAACACAGAGCAAAACAAAATGCCTCAGGACTGTGTAAACTCTGTATAAATGTGGCAGGTATTATAATCCAACAAGTATTGAGAACCCCGACGCTGTGCCTTAAACTCTTCCTGCTGGCCGTCTCATGTCTCAGCCAAGGTCTTTTTTAATGCAACCCAGTGCCATTTTTAGATTATTAACAAGTGTGTTGAGTTTCAAAATCCTTTTTAGTCATCCTCATCCATAAATTCCAGGCCTGTCCAGTTTGATCATAAATATATATATATATATATATATATATATATATATATATATATATATATATATATATATATTTAATTTTATTGTTTTTTATTACAGTTTTTTTTACTTTATTTCATATCACTTGATTTAATATTTTGTTACATTTTATTTTATTCTTGGATTTAATTAATTTTTGAAATGGTTTAATGAGTTTCAATTTTATTAGTAATTTATGAGAGCTCTTATATTTATTTCATGCCTTGATTTTTACCCCTTTATTTTATTCTTACACAGCTCTTTGGGCAAACTTTCTTTTTGTAAATGTGTTTTGTAAATAAATTGGGTTTGAATTAATTTACTGTCTTTTAGGATGCCTTTTTTCACTTAAAGTTTTAAACTTTCAAAACATTTTTTTAAAGATTTTTTATTTTCAGAAATGTCTCTATGAAATGTATTTCCCAACAGCCTTTCATAGATAAAGTTTTAAACTGGTTCAGTGTTCTTAATTCAGTTGAAGACAGAATTTTATGGCTGCCGATATATTTTTAAGAGAGATCAGATACATTTTTAATACAAAAGAATACCTAAAAACTACTGCTTATATAACCAATCCGAATAAAAAAAAAAAAAACAGAAATTACCCGGTATATCAATTTTAGCGTTCCAAAGGTATTTAGGTATAACTCCAAGAGTAGCAAACCAAACATGCAAAGGCGATCAGGTTGCCCTTTTTTTGTGCGACTGCAGAGCCAATTTAACCCAGACTAAAAGGTTTGAGCATCACAGCTGCAGAAAAAACACCTAGCTTTAATTTTCATAATGTCACATCAAATACAAAATAGAAAAGCAAGAAACACTTTTTTAGACAGAGCCCGTGTTTAAAGTATGACAACGATAATGATGAAGCAAGGCTGCAAAAATATCTGTCGGGGAAAATCACAAAAGTTTGAATTTGTACTCAGCTTCTTTTGTCCTGATACACATAAATAAAATCCATTTAAACAAATTGCCTTTAGAAGACAACTAAATTGTAATGAGATCGTATGGATTTAAAACCAACATAATAAATTCAGCTGTTCTATGAGGTTTTGTTAGAGAACATTAGTGAATAAAATGGAGACAGTTCAGGGATTAAGTTGTGAAGGGGTTTAAAGATGGTTTTAAAGATGACCAAGCACCTTTGGATAACTCTACCAAACCTTGAAGACACTATGGTGAAACATGGTGGTGGCAGCGTCATTCTGTGGGGATGTTTTGCTTCAGAAGACACAGGGGAGCTCATCAGACTTCATGGGGTAGAAGATTTACTTCCAGCAGGACAAAGACCCAAAATATTAAATTCAGACCCAAGTCAAAATACAAATCTGTACAGACTATCCACAGATACATACCCTAAACCCATTGTTTTTCAACCCTGCTCCTCAAGGCACGCAACCCTGCATGTTTTAGACATTTCCCTGCTTTGGCACACCTGATTTCAATTCATGGCTGATAATTGGCTTTTGATGATTTGCAATCATTTGAAGCAGATGTCTTAAAGTAAGGATGCTTCTGAAATATTCAGGGCAGTCTGCCTTCAGGACCAGGGTGCAGTAAATTGGGGTTGAAGTACCGACTCAGCTTGCATGCCACACACGTCTGATTTTATTTAAAAACCATGCATCACTTTTCATCATCTTCATAATTATGCACCACATTGTGTTGGTCTATCAAGGGAAATCCAAATTAATTACATAGACGTTTGCGGCGTGAAACTGCTGTGAAGAATTTTCTGAGGCACCAATTATGTAGG
Source organism: Apricaphanius iberus (assembly GCA_028564705.1). NCBI lineage: Eukaryota > Metazoa > Chordata > Actinopteri > Cyprinodontiformes > Aphaniidae > Apricaphanius > Apricaphanius iberus. Next base: position 703,987 of record JAPXFQ010001868.1, on the reverse strand, counting down.
TTAGTGTGAAATTTAATGGCCGCTATTATGATCTGCTACAACCAATATAAATCTCACTGACCCATTACATGTCAGGTACTAAAAACAGAAACCGTTTATTCAGAATGAAAAATCTTTCTCCAGACTATTTGGGGGCAAAAATTAAAAAAAAGACATTAAAATACAATTCACTCGACATTGAAACTTGGTTGCCATGTCCCAATCTGCACAGATGTGCATTAAAAAGAAGATGAAGCCAAAACATACAACACAGTCTAGCAAAGACATAGAAGCTGACAGTCTAAGGAGGTGCACTTTTGTTCCTTTCAAACCTCTAAGTCATTTGTTTTTTGAACTAAGTTTTGAAAAATTAAAAAACATTTAAAGTGTGTCTGATTAGCTTTTAATTGATTATACTAGTGAAAAAAGCATCCGAATAATTCCCACACTGACTTAACCATCAGCAATTTGTCATTGTGGTCTGGGACACTTAGTCTAGAAGCTTCTCTCCACAAACACGCAGTTGTTAAAGGAACGCCCCCACCACTGCCAGACAAACCACTGAGCTCATGGTGAACTCTAATGCTCACGCTCATAAACACAAGCTGAGCTCAGTGCGGCCTCATACCTACGGACTTAACTCACTGCAAGATTCCCTCAGCATTAAGACCGTCATTTCTAAGGTCTGATACAACAACCTATCCACAAACTATGAACAATGGACCCGGTCACCGACTGTATTTTAATAACTGTGTTCATATCCACTAAACTGTCTTAATTTGAACTGTCTGGGAATTAAAGTTAAGATGCTCACAGAGGGGAGCACAGTTTCTGTATTTTCTGTTTTTTAGGTCTTTTCCTTAGTGGTCTTGACATGCAGACTTAGATGTATCGATTTAATTAAACAAGAAAAGCTGAGTGAAGAGAGTTGGATAAAGATCTTTTTGTATAGATAGTGTGTAGTTTTAAATTGCAAAAATGTTTAATCGTAAAGGCCATAAACTGAAAATATTGTCCAAAAATATTTTATTGATTATATTTTTTTAAGAGGAGAAAGGAAAATTATTGGCAAAAATGAAATTTCTTTCTTTCTTTCATCTGGGTTTTTACTCAAGTATTTCTTAATAAATAATTTTCAGAAGTCACCCAACAGGTGTCCACCTGTGTGTAGCTCCACCCGTCTTCCTACTAACTCTAACCTGACCTCCATAGCATGATGCTGACACCACCATGTGTTCAGGATGGTGCACTGTTTTCTTTCTCACATAGGTGGCATTTTGCATATGTATCGATTTTAGTCTCATCCGACTCTTGAACTGTTAATGGTAATTTTCACAGCTTTCATTTAACAATGGCTTTCATAGTGTATGTCTTCCATATTTGTGGAGTCCTGCTGAGAGATTGTTTAACCTGAGCTTTAGGTTTCCGCAGTTATTCCACAGATACCACAGCCCTCTTGGCTTTTTTGATTAAAACAGTATATTTCACTTAGTTGTATCAGAATAAAAAGGGCTCAAGACAAATTCACATATTTCAAACAAATTATGTATCTCTTTTTCCACTTCACAGTTTTGTGCTGCCCTGTGGTGGTCTATCACAAACAATACCAGAAGAAAAATATTTACGTTTATCATGGTAATAAGACATTTTTTTGAGAGGTATGAATACTTTTTGAAAGCACTGTTGTTTTTAACTCCTTGCTTGTTATCTGACTCATGGTTCTCCACATGATGAGGCTTGAGTATAAAATAAAAAATTCCTGTATAAAGGCTGAATCGCTCACCTTGCAACTCATGGAAGCTTTCCTGGTGCTTGTTGGACGTCTCCCTGGCCTCCTCCAGCTCGAGAAGCAGCTGCAGCACCTGGGCCTTCAGCTCCTCCAACTCCTGCTCCTCCGTCAGAGGCTCGTGCTCCTTCCTCTTATTCTCCACCCCTTCCTCTTCCCTCAGCTTCCTCTCTTCCCCCTCGTCCTCCTGGGACTGTTCCTGGTCCATCTCTTCCTTCTCGTTGTCTTCCTCCAGGATGCCTCTCTCCTTGGCTGTCATCTCGTTGTCCATGCTCAGGCTGCTATCGGCTTTCAAATCGGCGGGATCATCTGATGGAAGGATGCGCATAATAGAAAGAGAGAAGAAAAGGAGAGGTTGATGTGTTAAAAAAATCTCTGTTATTCTCTAGATCCAGCCATGCTCGAAACAACAGCACCATCTTGTGTGATCCAAGGGGCGCAAACTGTTTTGCACACCAACTCTTACTCCTCTTATGCCATCTAAAAATACAGTGTGAATTCTTTATGTGAAAAGAATGATGATGATGATCTGCTTGCAAATTCATGTTTTATAGGGGGGGGAAACTCTCACACTTAAAAAGCAACTTACAGCATCACATTCGGAGTGTAGAGATAAATCCATTGAGCTGTGCTCGGAATACAAATTTTCAGCCAGTAGGTGGAGTGAGTTAGCTGACACATTGCGGCAAAGAAAACTAAAGGGAGGGGGTGTCAGTGTGCTGGAGCAATCACCATGACTCACCACTCAGCAATGTACCTCAAAGTCCATAACAACGCAAGCTACCACTCATAGTAAGAGATGTGACTCTCACAATACACTGTATACCATTACACGGCCCTCTAAGAAGCTTTCGTTGCTTAGTTGGTAGCCTGATCCAAGCATGGCTGTTTATGTCTAAAACTGCCCCAAAAACATGCTAAAACTGATGTAGTGCAATGCAAAAAGTAAAATGCAAAAAGAGAATGAATCATGACTTTTCAAATTAGTTGGCTGAGACTCTGTGAAGGGGGTTTTTCTTCTCAGCCGCAACTTTAAAAAGGAACAATTATACTTATGCTCCTGTTCAGTATCACTCCAAGAAACTCTGCTCACACCACAGATGCATTGACCTGCCATCATTTTCCCCTCAGCTCTCAATAGGATGCTCTTTTAAGGTCGAGTCCATTTCACAGCTAAATGAGAATCTAGCGTTACGAATCTGTGTCTGAGTGCCACAGAACTGCTGGTTAAACTCAGAGAGAAGTGTGAAAGGGAGATGTGCAGAGGAAAGTGGGAGCAGCAGGGGACAGGGTGGCATATTAACTACAGATCTACCTAATTAAGAGCCATGCACACCAGTGTATAATCATGACTCTGGGGACGCTTTCGCTTTTTGAGATAATTATTTCTCCCCTTCCCTCCTGACTGGATGTAACTACAGTGCAGAGTGGGAGAAGTTTAGTCAGGGTTATATAATAAAACAATTTTTTGACCCTCTGACCTCTTACAAAGAGCTTTACTAACCCTGCAAATTGTCCTGGGAGACATGGTGGTGGCACCATCATACTGTGGTGATGTTTTTCTTTAGCAGAGCCAGAGAGGAAGCAAGACAGTCCTACAGTAGTAATTGAAATTATCCAACCTCTACTTCAAATCAGGTTTATTTGCAAAATTCAAGTTTGTCATCTGCATTTAGGGATGGGTACAGAAACCCGGTATTGAATTAGCCCCGGGGCTGATTCTGACGGTCCACCCCGGACCGATAAGTTTCAGTCTTATCGGTCCTCTTAATGGTAAAATTAAGGTCATATTCAACAAGCCAAAAACTGTATTGGCAGCCCGTTCTTCCTTAAAAAGCACACACGCCACAGAGACTGAAGGTGGGAGGAGCGACTGCTGCGCTCTGACTAGAAGTTCTGTGCACCAGTAGTTACACAGACACGATGGCAGAGAGAACGAAATGATCCAAATTTTGGCTTTGTTTTACAAAAATAGAAGCCGACAATGCTAACTGTCACAAATGCAATAAAAGCTTTTTGCTTGCAAAGGCCAGAACATGAGTAATTTGACCAAATAGCATGCTAAAATACATTAAAACAAGAGTTTTTTGACCGCCTGAGTGCAGCAGCATTAGGATGCCGCGGTACAGAAAATGGATGGGTGGATGTTATATTGTTGTTCTCAAAGTTCTCAGGGCTTATTTTGCAATGTACACTGGGGCATTAAAAATCTTTAATTTTGGTTCTTAATTGCATTGTTTTATGGGGAAGTTATGTCTGATATTTCTTATTTGAATACCTTAAACTTTTTTAAATAGACAACATAGTATTTTTAGTTTGACATACAAAATAATTTGTTTAGATAGTGTTTTTATTAAGTTATTAATACTTACTTTTTATTTCGTAGTTATTTATTTCCTGTGCTTTGCTGTTCCAATTATTAAAAAATAAAACAATTATAGTTCATTATCTGTATTTTTCTGATTTTGTTTTAGTCTTTCAAAAAAAAAGTACCGCTAAGGATACCGATAAAGTACTGGAGTATCATTAAGAGTAGTAGTACTGATAAATCCTTAACGATACCCATCCCTATCTGTATTAAATAAATTATACACAAACATTTTAAATAGTCGAAAACAAAAATAAATCAAATAAAATATAAAAGTAAAAGCAAAAGAATTAGCTTCAAATACAAAACCATACGAAGGATTTTCAATTACTACTATAGTCTCCAACATTTTCAGCTCCCTTAAAAATTATTTTTCATTACAGCAAAAACTTTGCATAGTTTGGTCTCAGACACAATCTGAGGTTCCATGGGTTGCATGCAGAAGAAGTCTTGGACCATAATTGGAGGAACTGCTAAGGACAGGGCCATACCCGTCTGACTTAAACTCTCTTAAAAATCTCTGATCAGACCTAAATCGAATTAAGAATCTGTGGCAAGACTTAAATGGTCACCTTCACAGATACTCTCCATCTACTCAGACTAAGCTTGAGCTATTTTGCAAAGAGAAATGAGAACATGTTCAGTTTTTAAATGTGCAAAGCTAACAGAGACATAAAACCATTAGATTTGCACCTGTTACTGCAGCAAATGGCTGGTCTACAAAGTATTACCTCAGGAGCCGGCTGCTTGTTGTAGCCGAAAAAGATCAAGCTAAAGGGGTGTGAATACCCTTGATAGGCAGTGCCTTTGCATGAGTGCTGTGCACATGCAATTCCTCTACAAGCCCCAGTTTCTCTTTTTTCATAATATTGTTAATTCAACGACCGCAGCCCCTGAGTGGAATGTAAGAGGGATCATGAACAATGGGCTATTTTGTCATTAAACTTTGATGCTGGTGTAATGAGTTAGTCATAAAGAGCCAGAGAACAGTAGCAGGCAGGGAGAGTTAGCTGCTTGTATAGCCGGCGGCAGATAAGGGCCTTTAAGAGACTGAACACTTCTCACTGCATATCACTCAGATTCTCTAAGATGTATGATTAGAAGAAGGATTTATTTTCTTATTTATTTATGTCAGTTTCTGAGAGTAATGTACTGTAGATTCAATCAAGTTTTTTCCATCCATCCATATATAGTTCTCTTGCCAGTGGGACAAACCAGTAGAACCTCCAAAGGGAGACGTCTCCTTTCGATACAGAGAAGCAGAGGCTCTACTTCAGGCTACCCTTGGAATATGAAGCTCCATACCCTGCCGCTCTTACAGAAAAAGCTTGTTTCTGCCCCTTGTATCAGGTATCTATTTTCTTCCGTTTGTATTCATATCTCATGAGTCTAGGTGAAGGTCAGAATACAGACACGCCAACAAAACAAGAAACTTAGGCTACGTCCACACTAAGCCGGATAAGGTTATACGGGGAGTTAGACGCCTAATGTTATCCACTCAACACGAGCATTTACGCCCCGTTTAAGGTCCGTTTAAGTTCCCATGATTGCGCAATCCCATACCGACCTGTGCAAATACTGGGCATATGTGAAAAGACGCGTATAATCTACGTGACGCCAGCGCCTGCATAATATATACAAGAAGCTCTACAGCACAGTACATATCTGCATGTCACGTTAACCGAAGAGAACAATAGCTGCTCAGAAGAAGAGAGAGTTTTTGCTGTGGACAGACGACGAGATTGATTTATTACTCTTCGCTGTTGTCTTTGTCTGTAGTGTCGTATTGTTATTGACGCAGCAATCACTGACGCCACTTCCTTTCATTATCCGGGGAAGCTGTCCACACTAGGTCGTTTAGCCGTTGAATTAAGATTTACACGGCTCTCTTACCCGGCTAATAGTTATCCGGCCAAAGACCTTAAACGACGCCGGGTTGGTCTGGACGATAGGGGGGTGTAGACTAAATAATTATACGTTTAAGGCATTATCCGGCTTAGTGTGGACGTGGCCTTAGACTCATGTACTTGAGACAAAGCCTCATCTCCAACCCAAAGGGAGTGGTCCACCTTTTTCCAGTCGAGAATCTTTGCCTAAAAGGCACTGACTCTCATCCAAGCTCCTTCACACTCAGCTGTGAAAAGCAATGAGTGAGATCCTGAGGTTCCTGAACCAAACACCCTACTCTCCACAGCTACGCCTTGAGATCCTATCCATGACCTCTGCAAGAGATAACCTTCCTTCATACCTTCTCTGAATTCCTGCCACAGCCAATGTGTTAGTTTCAAAACCAGAGACCACCTTGCCAGCTGCTACCTATCAGCTATTTAAGGAGTTCCTAATGACAAGCAATCGCTGCAGGAGTTCTATAACCACACTTTATACATTTCTTTAGTACTTCTTAGCTATTTTAATCTGTTAAGTTAGATTTTTTCTGGAAGAAAACATCAAACTTCTTGAAACTCCATAACACAATTCTTCAACAGTGCTATTAGAAGTTCCTTCAATAGAGCTGTTGCCAACTGGGAGGGCATGTGATGCAGACATTTAATGGCTCACTTCTTTTTCTCACTTCAGGCAACATCATTAAAAAACAGTAATTGTCACAGCCTAGCTGAAAATAAGATACCTTCAACACAAAGTAACTGGAGTTTATACGTTTCAGGGGGGTTCTGTCCCCACAGCTCTCACTCATCCTTCCTCCACAAAAGTGTCCGTCATAAAGATTTTAAACGACTTTCTCTCTTTAGTAATGATTGAGGGATGGCATCAATCTTTCAGCTATTAGATGTGACTAGTGTGGCATTTTGAGTCCTGGGAAATTTGAAGATTTAATAAGTGAGTACAAACGCAAATTGTTTTAAGATAATGAAATTAGAAACGTGTATGTGTTAAATAAATGAAAAATAATGAAACAACGGTTTTAACAAAGAAAAAAACAAATGTCTATGCATGGTAAAAATGTCAATGTTCACTATTAACTAAGGCCTGTAAGAATCCAACAGTAATACTTTTAAATGCTTTTTGAGCATCACATCTTAAAATACAAGACTACAGAGTATTAAAAACAAGTATGATTTAGGAATGTAAGATTAGTTAAACTATTTTACTAACTATGAAAACAACAATTGCAACTCCTATAAGCCAACCCGGTGATATACTTTATTCATTATGCAGCACTGTTTTCAATTATTGGCATTTGCCAAATCACCATTTTCACAATAATTAAGACTTTAAAAAGTTAATATAAATTACATATAATCCAAGCTCTTTTAAATTTAAATTGTACTTATTTTAGCATTCAAAAAAGTTTTAACAGTCAAGTAAATGCATGTATCTGACAAGAACTTTATATCAGCAAATTCCTAATTTGAAATGACTTAAAATCATGATTGTGACATCCTTAACATTTATCAAATTTGTGTAACCTTTTTTGTGTTTGAAAAGGGGGGAGGATTTGTATACTGAAAGTAAGAAATCAGTTAACTTTCCAACTTTAATTAACCCAAACAGTGACCTATCGCTGGTTCAGAAAAAATAATGTATTTTTAGAAAAAAATCCATCTATACCTCATTACTTCTCTTTTTAATTTGCTCCTGGGCACCCAGCAGGTCCTGTAATGAATCTCTGAATCTTCTGACTTCAATAAATCATTATGTACAGAGTACAGGCCTACTGGGTAGTTTAGATCTGGCGGAGTCCAAACAATATGGTTAAAAATGTCATTAAGCTGCTCTCTGCTGGAATCAGGTTCCCGACTTAAATAAACGTAAAAAAAAAAAATGTTTTAAAGAAATCTATTCTTCTTCCCACAGCTTCTGAACTTTTGTGTATTCCTACTTCAGTAGTTATATTAGCTAAATAATTCGTTTTTTTCTTTAATAATATATTTTCATAGTGGATTTAAGCAATGTTTGCTTTTAATTTCAATATTTTCCAGCTATTTTTCTTCCTATTGATTTTTGTCCACCTAAGCTGCCCTACAAGGCCTCACCAAGGGATTCATATGGAACTGTTTAACCTTTTATCCTGTTGCATCCACAACTTTTGGGGGGATTTATTGGGATTTAATGGAATGAACACAAATTAGTAAGTAGTCCTGAATTGGAAAGAAAATGGTGCTGGCTCTCTCCTGGTTTCAAAGGGTTTTCCAAATACAAAACTTAAAAGGGTGGTGTGTTCTTGCATTCAGACCTTTTTAATTAGAACAACACCAGAAAAAAGGAAAGCAAAAATAAGAGAACCAGCATGGTGAACCTAAAGGAACTTAAGAGATCCACAGCTTGTGTGGGAAAATCTGTTGACGGGGAACTATTGTGTAAGATGGACGATAATAAAAATAAAATACTGGTAAAATAAAGCCATTAGAATTCACTTTTAAAGCCAACCAGAAACAACTGACAGCAGAGCAAGGAGATCTTGTCAAGCGAGATGAAAAAATTTTAAGTTTTGACAAAACACAAACTTCTAGAAGAATTCCGTTTAGATTTATGGAGGAAAATCTAGGAAGAAACCTAACCCTGGACATCACTCTAAAGACAGCCTCCCCACCATGAAGAATGGAGATGCTTTTCTTAAGCAGTGGCAGGGGAGCTGGTCAGAGCTGATGAGAGGATGGATGGAACTAAATACAGGGCAATCCTGGAAGAAAACTGGTTAGAAGCCGCAAAAGACTCAAGACCTGAGTGGTGTTTCCCCTTCCAGCAACACAATGGCCAGGATGTGCTAGAATGGAGTGGTCAAAGTCCAGACCTGTATCCTATCCAAAATCTGTTGGTAGACTTTAACGTTGCTGTTCACTTAAATATACGCACCCTATTTAATCTAACTAAAGTTCCGCTATGTTGCAAAGAAGAAAAGCCAAAAAAACTGGAGTTCAGAAGTGAAAACTTTGCAGAAGGAATCTAAAAGATATTGAGATGTAGGTGCTGCAAACATTTTTGTTGTTGTTGTGTTTTTCATTATTTTCTTTTGTCATTTGCAATCAGGCACCCTTTTATGTGGAACCATCAAATAAGACCAATAAAATACATTAATGTTTGTTGGGAAGGAAACGTAAATAAATAAACTTTCATTTCACTATCTAAAGACTTCACCTCACCTTGAGAGTGAAAGTCAAATCAGCTGTGGTCGAACCTACAATGCCTGCGCCGCTGGTCCTCGGTCACGGAGCGATCGCGTTAGACACGGACGCAGCACGCATACAGGAGCAGGGATGGACAGCGCAGTCATCTCAGCAGCTCCAGGCAGAGGACAGCTTTATCTGTGCGTGGCACATTCTCTCCTAATCGCATTGCAGCAGGACATATTCACCACATTGGAACAAACAAGCTGTCACACTGGAAAAGAGGGAAAACAACCAGGTCAAGTGCTCTCTGTGGGTATTTCAAAAATACCTGTCCGAAATTAAATTTGCACATTAATGAATCAACACGGCCTCTTTGTTTTGCCTCTGATTGGGCGCTCAGTGCTGGAGCAGCTAACGTAATGGAATTTGCACTCTGAAAATTTGAATAGAAAAGTGGAAATTTGGCAACCAAAAGCGTGCAGTGAGATGAGGATGTGACGCATGAAGACATGCTGTTTAGAGAGGAAGGTGCTATTCTGCTGCTGTAATGCACAGGGCAAATAAAACCTTTCTAATAACTATTCTAAAAGGAAACATCTTAATGAAGGTTTTTTTTTTCTTAAATGCAATAAATCTACACGTTTCATATTTAATAGCATCCCACAATTCTCCAAGTTGGTAAGAACAATCCCAAACACTGCGCTCTCACTAAACAACAAACCTCATGAAAGCCACGGGCAATTTGACAAACGGTCAAAATGTAACCAAGCATCTCAGTGAAGAAATCTCAAGACTCTTAACAATCTGGCATTCAAGACCTACATTGCCTTGCAAAAGCATTCTCCTTCCCTAGCTTTTCCACATTATGTCACATTAGAAATCTAAAACTATATGTATTTTGTTTATATTTTATATGGCAAAAAGCAGATTGAACGACGGGAAGTTCTAATTAAACCGTGTCAATAAGTGGCATTATGTCACATCACATGTATTGCTCTGCAGTGACCTGAAACAGGATAGATTATTGGATTGTAGTTTGATCAGAAGTCTTGCGTCTGAATAAAATGACCTAGAAGACTATGGCAAGCTAAAGGTACCACAATTCGCACCTTTTCTAGCTAAAGAAATCACATAAAAACTACAGAGGATCTCTGGAAGATCTCTTGGAGCATCTGCTTCCAAACAGTGGCTGCCTGTATGTGTTTTTATGGAAAATAACAAATAATAGATTTCTGATGTGCATGTGAGGCTACAGATGTGTGTTGACATAATTATTAAAACTACTAACTGAAATCCAGTAAGCACCTGTCTCCAGAGGTTACCTTATTAGTAAACAGAGCCTATCTCTAATTTATTGTCACTAAAAATACATTTCATTTAGGTTAGGTTAGGGGGTTGAGGTTCAGCTTCCTAGGAGGACAATGACCCTGAAGTCTTATTTTGTCAGATTTATTGATCTTTCCATCAACTCTAAGCAGTTCCGCTATCCTGGTTGATGAAAAGCATTCTAACATCATGATGCAGCCACCGTTATGTTTCACCATGGGGATGGTATATGTTCAGGATGTTATTTTTTTCACTCAGCGTAGTATTTTACACACAGGCTAAATAGTTCTTTTTTTATTTGCAACAATATATTTTAACGTAATCCTGCTTTAAACTTAATCTGTGACGTGTCAGCTGGTGCTCTTCAGGAAGCTCTTTGTTCACGAATGTTTTTTTGTTTTTTTTTATCAAACCACTAAAATCTTCACAGAACAGCTGGATTTTTACTGAGATTAAAATACACACAGCTGGATTTTATTAAGATAACTTCTGAAGTTGGGTACAATGGTTTTCATTTAGTAAAGTCATACACTTTAGGTTTGTATTTGTAAATCATTTTTGCTGTGGTAACACATCACATGCATTGTTCTGTAGTGTACCAAAGAAGGATAGATTATCAGACTGTAATTTGATCAGTAGTCTCACTTCTGAATAAAAAATATTAGAAAAACATGGTAAGACAAATGCGCCACAATTCACTTCTTTTGCAACTAAAGAAATCCCATAAAACCTTGCTTATACAATATTTGCATTGATGTTTTTCATAAAATCTACATCTATGATTATACCATGACAAAATGTGGAAAACACCGCTTGCAAGGCGGAGGGAACATTTTAAATAGCCACAGTGGAAAACAGTCAGTGTGAGCCAGGTGCTTCTAAGGCTCTAACAGATTATATATTAAATATGGATCAAAATTTGCAGAGGAAGAAATCAGAACTGAGGACCTGCCATTTCACCGTAACTTCTTCTGACAGCCTTTATCTCAGAGCCAGGTATATTATAGTCCCACGTAGGGTGCATAATATTCATTGAATGCCAGTGTTTACCTTGACAATTTCCCCAATTGAATAAAATCTTATGTTGCTGTAGTGAGAGCAACAGTTGCCTGCAAAAAGCAACAACAGCAGGCTGAAAACTGGAGCTGCAGGCTTTCACAGGTGTGGTTTGATGGCACCTTCAGCTGAAGCATAAAAATATGATGAGACCAGTGTTGGTGTCAGTGATGTGTGTGTGTGTATGCCACGTATGTGTCTAAATGTGGGAATATGCTGTTTGCACTCGCTTGTGTATGCTCTGTAACCTTCCTATAGCTGTGAAAATCGAGCAATCCAGCATGAAGGCATGTGTGTGTTTCAAGGAAGGAGGTGGTCTCAAATCTGATGAACTTACCCAAAACTTCATGACCTAAAATGATGGCCTAACATTTAAGAGATTTCTACAGGGACATATGGCAAGAAGGATTTTACCAAGTATTGTAACCTGAGGTTATTAAGAACCTCACTTGCTTTCCACAGATACTGATGGATTAGTATCTGGAAAGTGTGGAGGCTAGATAACCTAGTGGCTTTTTTTGTGTCATTAAAGGCATTCCTCAGCATTTTCTGTTGCCCCACTGCTTTCCTTTTGGGGGTTGGGGGCTGCTTTTGCAGTGACATTCATGTGAGAACAAGGATACAGGTTTTCAAGCAAAAACATTGCCTTTTTAAAGGATACATCGCAAATTGGTTTTTCTCACCCTTAAATGTTTTTTTCTGTCATGTTACAACTACAAACCTTAATGTTAGTAGAACATGAACGACTAAGCAAGTAGCCTGGTTCTGGACGAGCTGTAGTTTTAATAAGTGAGACTCTGGAATTCAGGGCATGCATTAAGTTTATAAATGACAAACAATAAATTGACATACATTCAAGCGTAATAGTAAATAACGTTGACCCCCCCCTTTTTTCTTTTTTTTTTGCCAAAGACACATCATGAATCCACTGTATCGATTCCTTCTCTCCCTGGTTGTGGCACAGTGAATGGAAATATCATGGCTTTCTTTTAATAGTTGCCTGTTGTCACTCTTCTATAAGCCTACATTTGTGGAGGGCAGGACTAATACTTGGTCTGTCAACAAATTCTTCAAAATGAGTTTGGATCTTTGCAGCTCCTCCAGAGTTGTTGTTGTTCTCTGGTCAATGCTCTCAGTTAAGGTGAGTGCCCGCATCTCTTTAGTTCAGCAGTTGTAACATACTCTTGTAATTTTCAGGTGATGGACTAGTTCATCTCTATGAGATGTTCACATTTTGAAAATTTGTAAATAAAATAGCTGATTTCTAAAAGCAGTTGGTTGAATCAGGTTTTTTTGTAGTATCAGAGTGAAAGGGTTGAGTATAAAGGCATGTATACATTTCAAATTCCTATTTGTAAAAGGTTTTGAACTATTGAAGTCTACGTAAAAATTATACGCTGCTTTGCATTTCATAATAGGTTCACTTAAACTGGAAGAGGGAGAATGTAAAAAAAAAAAACATGATTTGGATAATTGTGCTGAAAAAAACAATTTTCCACCTACAAACAAGTAAGAGTTCTGGCCCTCACAGACCTGTTGCTTCTTCTTTAAGAAGCTCTTCTATCCTCCCCTCATTACCTGTATTAATGGCACCTGTTTGAACTCATTATCTGCATAAAAGAAAGTGAGTCAGACCATGGCAAAGACCACAGAGCTGTCAAAGGACACCAGGGACCAGATTGTACACCAGCACAAGACTAGGATAAGCAAATCTACAATAAACAAGCAGCTTGGTGAGAAGAGCTAAATTGTTGGAGCAATTATTAGAAAATGTAATAAATACAAGATCACAGACAATCTCACTCAACCTGGGGCTCCATGCAAGACCCCCATCTTGAGAATGGTGAGGAAACAGCCCAGAACTATACAGGGGGAGGGAACTAGTTAATGACCTTAAGAGAGCTTAGACCACAGTAACAAAGTTACAATCAGTAACACACTACATCATGATCGATTCAAATCCCGCCGTGCCCCTGCTTAAGCCAGCACGTGTGCTGGCCAGTCTAACGTTTGCTAAAGTCCATCTGGATAATCCAGAGGAGGACTGGGAGGATGTCATGTAGTCAGATGAGACCAAATATAAAAATTGTTGGTAAAAACGCCACTCACTGTGGTTGGAAAGGGTAGAATGTTCAGTTGCACCCCATGAACATCATACCCACTGAAGAATGGGGGTAGAAACAATATCCTATGGGGGTGTTTTTCTGCAAAGGAGCAGGATGACCGATTCATATTAAGGAAAGGATGAATGGTGCCTAGTATCGTGAGATTTTGGGCTTAAACTTCATTTAATCATTGAGAGCATTAAAGATGAAATGTGGATTGATCTTCCTGCATGACAATGATCCCAAACACACCGCCTGTTTAACAAAGGAATGGCTTCGTAACAAAGCATCTCAAAATTCTGGATTGGCATAGCCAGTCTCCAGATCTCAATCCAATAGAGAATCTGTGCAGAGAGTTCAAAGTGTGTGTTGCCCAGCAACTGCCCTAAACATCACAGCTCTAGAGGACATCTGCAGGGAAGAATGGGCCAAATACCAGCTACAGTGTGTGCAACCTTAGCGAAGACCTACAGGAAACGTTGGACCTCTGTCATTGCCAACCAAAGTTGCCATTCCAAGTATTGAGGAGGGTATTATTTTATTTTTTACATTCTGTCTCTTACTATTGATGTGTACCTACAATGAAAACTACAGAACTCTCATCTTTTTAAGAGGGACAACTTGCACAGAGGCTCCTAAATACTGTTTTACCCCATTGAATACTGTGGATCAGTAGTGCATCTTAAAAGCAACAAGACAGCAATGTTGAAGGTACTTATGTTCAGCATGTGCATTTAAGTGCTGAATGTCTGTGTAGGAGGTCATGCATAATGTACACCACCCCCCTCCTACCCCAGCTCTTAAACCAGCGCTGCTCGCTCTCTGACGTCATACCCTTTCCCCATCGCTGCCTCACTTCCTCAGCAACACATAATACAGAGCGCTGAGGTAGGAGGGAGTTAGGAGGGGGAAAGGGAATTGTACAATGAATGGGAGCGACAAGCAAAGACAATATGAAACATGGGTGAAGAGCCCTGATTTAAATCCAGGCTTCACATGCTGCTTCCCTCTCCATTAAACTGTAATCAGGAGCAGCCATGTGCTCAGGTTAATCCCCACTGTGACCCCTTCAAACCAGCAGAGAAAGCTTCCACATATGGAACGTATCCATGGTAATTCACAGAGTTTTTGTTCATAGGATGGTGTACCATGGAAACCCTTCTGTCAGTCATTTTTAGCTTTTTTTTCTTCCCACTGCCTATTCCTGAGTGATCTTATCAGGAGCCTCTTCACTAGGGTCAACGTTGCAGGGGATTTGCTGAGTGAGCAGCTAAGAAAATGGGTGGAGGTCCCATGGGGTTAATGTGAGACTGTCGCTCTCTCTTTTTTGTGCTGGAGGAGAAGAGCGAAGGAACAACTAAAATAATAGGGACTAGAAAAGACACACACAATAGAATCCACTTATTTAGGCGCTGCACGAGTTTATATAAAAATCTATGTTTGCACTTTCCAAAAGAAATAAAGTTAAAGTGGGTCAGTAGAAGGGAAAGATGTTACGGAATGTGCCACAATTTGGCCTCATTAAACGAGCATGCAGAAAAATTGTGTGAGCCCGGTTGGGTGATTTCTGCAGGGATTGTGTTTCTGGAGGAATGTGTACATTTTGTGTGTCTGTGAGTTAATCCATTAGGACATATGTATAGCAGGAAAGAACAAAGCCTGAAAAAAATGGATGCAGCAACAATCTGTTTAATGATAAAATAAACACATCCAACCTGAAAGCAAATTCTCTGCAAGGTTTAATTTTATCACAACGTGATAGTATTGCTGCAAAATATCAGACGAATAAAGAGTCTAATGGTGAGGAGGGGTGCACTAATGATACCTCTATAATATCAGGCACTTTTCCCAAGACGTTGGGAAAATGTGAAATCAGCATAACGGAGCTGCGCGAGTTTCTCAGTTTACTTGAGAGATTAAAAAAATTTAATGGAATCAAGCAAGAACAAAACATGGTCCATTTAGTTTTGAATTATATTATTCGTAATAAAGCAAAATTAGACAAGGAATAAGTACAGAAGATATGAAGGAAATCATTGAGCATATCTACCAACTAGGATAACCATAAAGTGTAAAGAACATTGCTTTCCCTCAGACAGACCATAACCAGGTGCTCCTTGCAATATCTTTGACAGAAAGTAAAAAAGAGCAAGAAAGATTCGTCCAACAGCCAAGGACCACTTGCAGAGAGTTTTCTTTCTTGGTCTATTTAAAAAAAAATGCCAGCATCAGTGAGCCTTTTGGTCATTCATAAGAGGTCAGCTTGTGACGGCAATGATGTGTGATCAGGTATTTTTCCCAATGCAAACTTCCATTTTATATAATGTTGCTGGCCGGGGCTCAGAGCAAATTCTGCAAGTCATCATGATATAATGTCTTCACCCTCTGTTGCGCCAAGTCATGATCTTCATTCAGCATTGCTGGACTATTGCTGTAATATTACTATCAAGCTTGCCAACACATATGCCGCAATATTCTGGCATCGCCATGTTGCCACGGCACATTCATAAGACACATTGTGCCGGCATAATTACCCTAGTAGGCCCCCACAGTGAGTCTTTTGAAAAATTAGCTTATGAAAAAAGTGGTATTCAACCTATCAAAATATTTTTGAGACAGAAAATCAAGCCACAGTCTATCACTCAATTCAGATCTGATTGAAAATGTATGGAAGAATAAAAAACATTTTAATGGTTAAAAACATTGAGAATGTTCAAAAGTTAATTAAGCTGCCTTTATTCATAAGGATTTTCTTCTACATAATTATTCATTTTAGTATGCATGTTCAGTAACTATATCCTTGTCATTCTACCCTTTGACCAATATCTTAATTAATAAAGTGATTTGTATTTTTTTCTATATATGTAGCCTAACTATATTATTGCTGTTATCTGCCATGAATTTCATATCAATAGCATTATTAGACATATACATCATGAGAAAACAGTTTTTTCCCACCAGAAATTCTAAAGAGGTCAGTACAGAGTCCAAATGAGTCGGGACTGAGAATGAGGGATCAGGGACGCCCTTAGGCTTAAGCATGCAAGATATGTTTTCCTTGTTTGTGTCATTCAGAGCTTTCCCACATCCACAAAGTTTTTCTAAGGCAGCACACTGTGCTGTTTATTAGTTCCAGAGAGCCTTAGAGGATTCCTGTTTGTGTGCCCTTGGAAAGTTTCGCTGCTGATGAGGGAATTGTTTTATTTTTTATTTTTTTTGTACTGTGTGGAGAAAAGCTGCGTGGGTTGAGGACACTGTCAGGTGCAAAAGAGTTTATGCGTGAGTGCATGGGTGTGTGTGTGTGTGTGTGTGTGTGGGCACTGGAGAGAGCAGAGGATGGTAGCGGTAAAAGAGGGGGAAGAAGGAATCGAGTGGGAAGGCAGAGAGAGAAACGTTTGGCGGCTTGTGCAAGTGGGAGGACCAGCAGAGGATAATGTTTTTAGACACCTGCAAATGTCAGCTACACGTCTGATGATGTTTTATTGATTAGTGACAGCATGTGTTTGTGTAAGGCCTTCTGCATTTTCCTTTAGGTGCATGTGGAGTAAGGAGCATTTTTCCCCAAAAGGATTAGGTAATTTTTCCAAGCATAATAGAAAAACAAGAAAAATTCCCTCTCTTCAGATGCCAGATTGATGACTGACGTCTAGCTAGAAAAGACCTCAGCCAGAGTAAAGCCACATTGAGCGATTTGGACCCGCAACTATGTGTAATTCTGAGCATGCGTTAATACTAGCCATCACTCTTTCCACTTTTCTCTTGCTTGACTGTTATTATAGTGAAGCAGTCAGGATGGTTATTACTGAAGAACACACACTTGCCATCTCACTACACGCTGAATTTCCCGCGTCAACGGCGGGCCTCTGGCTATGATGAAAGGAAAGAGGTCCCTGGAGTCACGATAACAGGAACAAGCTTGTTAGAGAGGAAAAATGTTCTCCTGAGACAGCATCCATGTGTTTTGATGGTCAATACACAGCCTTCAGCAGTGTATTAACCAGCATTACTGAGTATAAAAATGATTCAATAAGTCTTTTTTATAAATTTCAGACACTTAAAACGCTCCAGGATTTTTTGTTTGTTTAGATAATATATTTATTGGAAGGTAAAACTCTTTTGATGAATGAATCTGATCACAAATCGTTCGCTTGTATCACTGGAAGACATGCTCTGGTGCTATGGCCCTGGTCGTAGAACTCTGGTATCGTCTTAGCGTCGCATAAAGAAATAAACCAAGCATTATATCGAATTAGCATTACATCACAACAAAACATTAGAAATGTAATGACCGTTGGCAAAGAGAGAGGTCTCAAAACCTATGAAACTGTGACAAGAATTGTAATGGCTTTATCCAGTATGTGGCTTTCTAATATGAAAATGCATTGAGGATGCTTCGTCATTGCACAAACCTAATGTTATTTATTCATGTAATGAATCATACAGCAGCAGAATATTCAATTTGTACAGTGATTTCATTAAATTATTTCACATTTTTTCCTGTTACAACCACAAACTTCTATTTGTTTTATTGGGATTAAATGTGATAAAAAAGGAGAAAGTAGTGCGTTTTTTCAACAACAACAAAATAGGAAAAAGTGGCATACATTTTTATCTATGCCCAAATAAAGTCTATTGTAATCAGTTGTCTTCAGAAGTTCACTGAACATCAGAGACCATCTGGGTGGTTACTTAATCACAGTATGAATACAACTGTTTCTGGTCCCAGAGGATTTGTTAGAGAACTAGTGAGCAAACAGCATCATGAAAACCAAGGAACACAGCAGACAGGTCAGGGAGAAAGAAGAGGAGAAAGAGTGTTTAGCTGACAAAGTATTGCCCCAAGCTTGGAACATGACTGGAGGTGGATGCATTATACTGTGGGAATGCATTCATTTGGCTGGGAAAAAGAAACTGCTCTATTCTAACAGGACAATGACTCTAAACATACACCCAGAGCTGAAATCATAGACAAAAAGCATATTCATTCTGCGTGGCCACAGAATGGCAAAGTTTAGACCCATGGGGTGTTGCGTCCTGTGTACGGAGGTCTCAGTCCTCGACGCAGCCGAGTCTCATCCTGGTGAACCTTTGCTGAATGTCTTCCCCCACTTCTCTCCCCTTTTCTATTTAATATCCACCGTCAAATAAAGTCTGCTGTGGCCACAAAAGCCCATAAAATGGTTCAGACCAGTGTCTAATGGGGAATGTGTGAGAAGATATTAAAATGTATCCTTTTAGACTCAACGCTGGAACTAGTTTGGAAAGAAGAATGCGCAAATAAGAATCTCACTCAAGACATACCCCAAAGGTGAGTCTACAAACTATTGACCCAGCAGGACCGAATAGAATACATGGTCACACTTTTTAGATGTATGATTCATGAACAAGAATAAATATCTTGTATTTTTTTATGTCCTCCTATACATTATGTGCTACCTTGTGGTGGTCATCAGATGAAATCCCACAAGAAGTTTTTTGACAAAATGTATAAAAGTTGAATATCTTTTCAAGGCAGTGTGTGAATGACTTGTGTCTCCTTCAGTTCACAATCAGAAGCAAACCCCTCTAAAGTTCAGCTCAAGGCAACAGTTTCACAGGAAGCCTGAACTCAGGCGGACCGGCTGGCCTCTAGACCTGTGCTTCTCTCAGAGCCCTCACTGCGCTGATAAACATCCTCCATGCAGAGTTCCTCACAGGGCCGCCCTGTCTGCACAACCATTCAAAACATGCAAAACAAATTCTTCCTTGTTTGGAGACACACAGAGATAACATTCCAGAGATATTTCTCAGTAAAAAGTACTGAATTAGAAAATAAGGATGCTCTGTGTTTAATGTGACAACGCTTTGTGTAATAAAGTTGCAGCTGTTCAGTACCACCTTTTAGAGAAAAATGACTATTCTCAGCCTGAGCATAACATATGCTACATATGTAACAGAGCCAACTCTAGGCCTGCATTACTCCATGCAACTGGCTGGCTAGCCATGCGCTCTGCTTCCATCAAATCTCTGCATATGCCCACAGATGACCCCCAATGACCACTCCTCAGTCAGCTCATAATGAAAACAATCATCCCCCTGTCTCTTAGCGCATGATCACCCCTGGAGTATAAACACTTCCTCAGCTGAGATAAACATCAAGCCGCTACCTTTTTTTCTTTCTTTCTTCTCCTGATCCTACGTGATCTGCGAAAAGCACACACACAAAAAACGCTGACTAAACGAGCAGCACCGACCTGTAGAGTCCAGAGCCTCTTCTATGAGTGGAGGCAAGCGCAGCCCATCCATATCCCCCCCACCTCTCCTCTGGAGAAGGCGAGTGGGCGAAAGAGGGTCAGAGGACTCCGCACGCCCACCTCCGCTGCTGCTGCAGCTACTGCTGCTGCTGCCGCGGCTGCAGGTAGACAGACACACGGAAAGTATCGAGCTGCGCGGAGTGAAGTGGCTGGCTCACACGGAGAAAGCGAGCTGAGCGGCGTTTGTGTTCCCCGAGAGGATCCGGGAGGGTCCGGGGGGCTGAAGGCTGAGCGCTGGAGCGTGGGAGAGATGCCGAGAGGACAGAGGGGAGGAGCAGAGAGGAGGGAAGGAGGATGCTGTTTTGCCAGACGGCAAGCTGCGTCTCCCTCCACACGGTTCCTCCCTCTCTCTTTCTGTCTTCCCGTCTGCACGGTGTTGTCGCTGTTTACTACATGAGCACTTTTTCTTTCGACTTCATCCCTCTTTTCTCTGCTTTTTTGCTCCTATTTGCTTCACACTACCCTCACTTCTTATGAATGCGTAATACTATACTGTAAAACAATTTCATCCATTGATCACAGCAACCGGGACGACGAGGCAAATACAACAAGGAAACTGTTCATGGTTTCCATTCATCAGAATCAGATGAGAGTATAGACATGCATGAAGCATTATCAAATCTCAGTATCATTTGTAAAAACACGATGTTGTTTTTTTTTTTCTTGTTTGGGAAGCTATTCTGATCCAAGTGAGTTCAAGAATGGCTGCTGTACACTGTCAGAAATAGAGGTACAGAATGGGTACATTACCGGGCCCCAAGGTACAAAAAAGAAATTAACAGTCTGAGGCCAAATATTGGACCTTGGGGCAACTATCTTCACCTTTTTCAATGTCTGAACGGTACATACTTGTTCCTCAGTACTAAAAAAGTACATTGTTGTACCATATCTTGGATAGGGTACAATTTCTAGTGATCATCTTTTTTACTAAGAAATACACTTACTAGCAAATCTAGATTGATGCAAATGGACTTCAGAGTTTTATTGTAAACACATTTTCATTTTTACTTTTTTTATCAAACAAGCAAGGGTACTAAATGGTACCTTTGAGGGTACCACTCAGTGACAAGACATTGTAACCCTAAAAGTACAGTTCTGTACTTTAATTTCTGAGTGTGTAGATGTGGAAAATATTGGAAGATATGCGGAGAGACAGGATGGAAATGTGGGACCGAATGAGGATCTGCTCTGTCCTCACAGGTCGGATCATACCGGATTAATATGCTTAATGGCTTTTTCTGCTTATCCCTGATTTTCCCCACAAAAAAGGAGACTGCACAGACTTAACTAGTCTGTGTAATACAAACTCATTTAACATTTCTCATAAACCTCTGCAAGCTAAAGCTGAATAAGGCTTGAATGATCTTTTCTGAAGCTATCCGGTATGAGCAGCATGGCATACCGGATAGCTTCAGACTGATGTAAGATATGAGAGAGATAAAGTGAAGAGGATGCCATGATTTGCTGATAAGAGTGCACTTATTCAGTGTGAGTTGTAACGATTTAAAAATTTTCAGATCACATATGTGTCGGTTTTGTCCTGGAATGGACTTTGCGATCTGTCCAGGGTCTACCCCAACTCTCACCCGCTGACCGTTGGAGATAGGCACCAGCCCCCCTCCTGCGACCCTTTTGAGGATAAGCGGCATAGATAATGGATTGATGGATATTTTTGCTTTCAGATGGATCCCTCTTCTTCAATGGCTGTGTGAAATTGCTGAATATTGGCAGGAAATGGAACACGCTGCTGTATACACCTATCCAAAGTATCCCGAACATGCTTAATGGGTGACATGTCCGGTGAGATTTCTGGCCAATGCAAGAACTGGGATGTTTTCAGCTTCCAGGAGCTGTGTACAGATCCTTGCAACATTGGGCTGTGCATTATCATAATGCAACATGAGGTGATGTTGTTGGATGTATGGCAAAACAATGGGCCTCATGATCTCTTCACTATATCTCTGTGCATTCAAAATGGCATTATTAAAATGCACTTTTTTTTATTGTTAACTCACGCCTGCCCATACCATAACTCCACCACCATCCTATCCAGAACGTTGACCTCAGCAAACCGCTCACCCACATGACAGTGAAAAGTGAAAACCATGAGCTATCCACAAAGAGAAGCCCTCTCCAATGTGCCAAACACCATCAAATGTAAGTATATGCCCACTCAAGTCTGTTAAGCAACAAACCGCAGTCAGGTCCAGACTCCGACAAAGACGGCGAGACGGTTTCTCACAGTTTGTGCAGAAATTCTTTTATTATGCAAACCAATTGTTGCAGCAGCTGGTGTCTGACGATCATGGTGGTGAACATACTGGAACATGTGGATGGTCCTGGGCTTGTGTGGTCACACACGGTTGTGTGTAACCAATTGTTACAACACGTGCAACACACGGTTGTGTGTAACCACAAATTATCCAACACCTTTTGAGATGGCTTATGGTAGAGAAATTAACATTGATTTCATGGGTAGCAGTTCTGGTAGACATTCCTGCAGTCAGCATGCCAATTGCGCTCTCCTTCAAACCTGCAACATCTATGGCATTGTGCCCAAACAGTCACCTTTTATTGTTGCCATAAGGCACACCTGTGCAATATCCATGCTGTCTAATACGCACCTTGATATACCACTGCTGTTGAAGTTGGATGGATTATTTCAGCAAAGGAAAACTGCTCATTAGCACAGATTTGGACAGGTTTGTGGACAGTATTTCAGAGTGATGGGTCTGTTGTGTGTGGAGAAAATGTTTCGGATATTTGATTTCAGCTCATGAAAAAATGGGAGCAAAAACAAAAGTGTGGTGTTTATATTTTTGATCAGTGTAAATTGGATCACACACATGGGCAGCCCCAGTTTTTAAACTTGGCTAAACATTTTTGTTTATGTGGCTCGATGAATGATTTCAGTTTGGGGATTTTGGTCTAAGTGGAAAAAAGTCCGGACATCACTGCTCTACAGTGTCCAACATATGAACTTGGTTTAAAATCTGTGCCAGCATTACAGTCTCAGCTATCTGTGCCACAGTCTGGTGGTTTTCTTCTTGTTTTGACTTTGCATTGTTTTAATGATGTACACGGCATTGCAGACAAACAGCCCTACGTATAGTTTTGTTGTATCGCGGTTTTACAGTCACTTGTTTTTGCGGTCACGTTTTGTTTCCTTATTTTATTTTAAGTGTCTGTTCTTCCCAGGCGGTTTTGCTTCACGCTCACTGCACACCCTGATACAGTTTACCTCCTTTCACATCTGTCTACAGTGACTTATTACCTCCTTTTGTGTCTCAGTACTCCCATGTTTCCTTTGTTTTTTGTCACATTTTTTTCTACGTTTCACTCCATCTTTCTTTTCATGTCTAGACTTTATTTTGTGGGTCTTTTGCTTTCATGGAAATCCTGTCTCAACAATGAATCTTGTTAATAAAGATCATTTATTCATCACTCACCTGTATTAAAACCTCCACTGACCTAGGACCAGATCCACTTATAGACATCAAACGGTTACAAAGACTGTGGGGGATGGAATATGACAGTACCAGGTAAAATGATATAGTAGGAGTTGACTTGAGAGGGACTGATGTTATAAAGGAGACTAAAGAAGTTTCCAGGTATGAGTCCGGTGATAAGTGACAGAAACTCTTTAGTCCAAGAGATTACAAAGGAGAACAAATTTAGCCCTAAAATTAACAGGGAGAGGGTTTAAATGAGGGTTTCCGTAGAAGTCTTTTAATGTTCTTGGCAAATGATAAGGCAAATGATACATTAAATGTGTTCTTAAACGCACATTCCAGATGGCTTCAATAGTTAATCACAAAAGTTGGAAACCTCAATAAGAAATTCTTATCAACTTGTTTTCTCGTTGCCATCTTTGAGGCCAAAATCTGAAAATGGCAGTTTCATTAGCCTCTATAAAACAAAACAAAAATTAAGTAGAGATGTAGAAATGGCAAGTGTACAAACATCTGCATAGAACATTTTCCACAACCGACTGATGGTTAAGTTATCTTTATGCATCATCTTCTTGTAAAGGCAAGCACAGTTGCTCTAAAAGTACTTAGTTTTTGCATAAACAAAATGTGTCTGTTGGGGTTAAAATTATTATAATAGTCAGCAGGAACACTCCACCATTTCTACCATTATTTGTTAATGGAAGCAATGGGTCAAGGAGAGAAACCCAGAAATCTTACACTCCCAGGTTGCTCCAAGGCCAAAAAGGATAAATAGTCTCTACAAAAAGTTACACTACCACATGCTGCCCCAAAGTGTTGAAACACATGCTGTACATTTTTATGTCCAGCTACATAACAATGATGATGTAAGGCCCACACATTTGTTCAAGCCCTGGGGCCCACATCCTCCTAAATCCGGCCCTGGCTATGCCTGCTTATCTATGTGGAGCAATTTACAATGGTTAAAAAATGTGAACTTATCAAGGCCCAAAGTTAATCAATTGGACGTAATTTATACAGAACTTTCTAGTCCAACCCACCAGTCATACTAAAGCTATAATCACAAATGTGCACACATTTATATACTAATACGCAGATGGGTAGACAACTTGGGGTTAAGTGCCCAGCCCAAATGCACATAGGCAAACGATGGAACCACCACCTATCAGACAGCAAAAAGCCACAGTCGCTTCCATTCAAAACAACCAGTTTATCTCACAGAACTATATCAAAAGTCAGAAGTAAAGGAAAACCCTTATCAAAACGGTGTTTAGCAGCTACTCTATCAAAGCTATAGACAAAATCAAAGCAGAGCTTGTGAATGAAAAGGAGCTACTGCTGTTTGTGTCATTACACTCAAAATGTGGGTGTAGATGTGAACATTTCCTGGTTCTTAGCACATAGTACATGAGATCCCTAAATGTAAATCCAGGCAAAATCTGGCAACTATCATTCTGTTGGAGCTGCCTCAGTGTAGCTGGAAGCACAACACAGTGTGTGCCAGCAAGTCAGCCCAATCTTAGCAGTTTTTTTGTTTGTTTTCTGAGTAATCATGATTGCTTTTTTTGTTTTACATCAGAAGGGGAAAATGACTAACAAAATATAGCGCTAATAATCAGAATGAATTTTTTCCTAACCTTCAAGCTTTCTTTCAAACATCACACAAATATGAAAAAACACAGTTCTATAGTTGTGATCCTGCTGTGCTCCACTCTTTTTTTCTGGCTTGCACATTTTTATTTGAATATTTAACAGGGGTTTTTTTTGTCTGACAAAATACAAGACTAGCCACAAAACTGCAACAGCATCTTAGCAGGTAAATGCTAACTTGATTTTCTAATTTCAGTCCAGCCACATAGGAGATTTGAAGTCTCGTAATGAGTGCAGAGAGATGTAATAGAGTAAACTCAGTTTTCAGTGCCGCTCAGGGAAATCACAGGACAAAAACATGTGCCAGATCTTACCTCTCACTGTTTTTCATAGCCTCCGTAATCACACAGAGGCACTCTTACTTCCTCATTTGCTCATGAAGATTTTGGTTGGAGGCTCTATGCCAAATTAATTTACCCATAATGAGATCCAGACGGGCTGTTGCTAAAGAGGCTGACAGCAGGCTTTGCAGATTACTGATCACTTCCCCTATATTGTTCATTTCCTCCCCTTCTCATGCTGAGTATATCTCACTGTTGACTGCTGCTTGCAAACTCATGCTATAAACAGTACGGGACCCATAACACCACCCCCACTATTTTCATTACACAAATACTTTTTATCTCTCTGTGTCCCTCACTTCTTTCTCCCATCGATCACATCTGACAGCTTTTGTTGGTGGGTACGTAAGGAGCCAGAAATTTGAGAGGTGTGTCAGTAAACTCAGAGGACATGTCTGCAGAAACAAAAAGAGAAAAGGCCAGGCTCAACTTTTGTCTATCCTTGTAGGAGGATATTCCTATCAAAGCACTGTCAGGGAGCAGGAAGTGCTCTGCAGGCACACTGACACACAAAAAAAAACGAGATATGAACACACGTGTTTCGCATCTAAAACCTGCTGACGTCTAAAAGAGGAAATGTCGAAAAGGAAAGCAGAAGTTTCTGCGACGGAAATAGAAAGAAGCGCTCAGTGAGAGGTTGTTCGCACCTGCTGCGAAGAGCAAGCTGTTTTGCAGGAAGGGACTAGGAAAACAGATGAATAAAACTTGCTGAAGTAAAAACCAAGATCTGCTACAAATATTACACTCTGCCTTGAAACCATATCCCTTTTGACGTTTTGTCTTGTTACAACAGCAACCTGCACAAGGCACTGTTAACACAGAAGGTGATTCAAAGTGCATTAGAGTAAAATAAATACATTAAAACAGTAGTGATAAAAAGAAAGAAGTAAATGAAAATGCAGATTTAAAGCAAATTAATATCTAAATGTAGAAAAAAAAATCACCTAAGTTATCTTTAAGCTTTTGGGAAAGCTGCAGTAAATAGAAATGTGTTCAGTTTCTGCACATCTCAGGTTTTCAGAGTGTTTCTTCTTGAGTTGAGGAGCAGAGAAGCAAACACTGCCTCTCCTTATTTGGTTCTGATCCTGGGAACATTGCATAGTAAGGTTTGTGATGACCTGAGTGGTCCAGTGGCTCATAGTTGACCAGCGGCTCAGAAATGTTTAGGCCCAAAATGATTCAGAGACTAAACCACTAGGATTGTTGATGTTAGTTAAAGAGAAAGTTGTTGGGTTTTTTTTCAACCTGGACCTTATTTTAGCATGCATTACATTAATTTACTTACCCAGACAGGTTTGGAGCAACTTGGAGTCCTTCGGGAGAAGTTAATATCCATTTGCGATCAACGTATATTAATTTAATGGGAGTTAATGGGGCAACCAAAGTGCAGCCTCTGAATAAGGCATTATCTGCAACAAAACTCCTTCATTTCACCAGTGTTTTGTTATGAATCACTAGCGCTATTACATTGTGAGTTCGGAGCATCTTAGATTTGCTTTGTTGTCATCTTCCAGAGTGTTTTACAGG
Source organism: Apricaphanius iberus (assembly GCA_028564705.1). Classification (NCBI taxonomy): domain Eukaryota; kingdom Metazoa; phylum Chordata; class Actinopteri; order Cyprinodontiformes; family Aphaniidae; genus Apricaphanius; species Apricaphanius iberus. Next base: position 677,035 of record JAPXFQ010001868.1, on the reverse strand, counting down.
CTTTTAATTCAACTACACTAACATTCAGTTTCAATTATGTTACGGACCTGTGGCATCCCATTTGTAGTCTGAGAAGGACTAGTGCTTGACAGCGGTCGGATAGACAGAACTTGCTACTGCAAACATTAACATGTTTCGTGTTTGGGTGTTTCCAAATTGTGCAAACAAGATGACCAAGTGGACCAAGTTCTGCTTCCACAGGCTAACTTTCCGTAACCTGCTTAGAGTACAACTGCAATGGCAGATGGCTGCGACGTTAGTGAAACAGCCGTTTGCTGGAACCTGGAATTGGTTGGATTAAAAGCCTTTAAAAACCTCAGATTAACAAGGCACCTCAGAAACACTCCAAACTCACAAAGGGAAAAGTGCTAAAGCAATAACGCCTTATTTAGAGGCTGCACTTTGGTTGCCCTATTAACTTCCATTATATGGAAATAAAAAGATTGCAAATATATATAAACTTCTCCCAAAGGACTCCAAGTGGCTCCAAAGTTGTCTGGGTGGGTAAATGAATGTCATAAATGCTAAAAACAAGCTCCAGGCTGAAAAAAAGCACACACAAAACTTCCCCTTTTACTAACATCATCAATCCTACTCTTTTAATTTCTCTGTGACTGCTAATGTGTCAAAAGAAAACTCTTCTCGTATGCACTGCTCTGTGTTATTTTGTCATATAAAACCCCAATATTATTTTAAAGTCTGTGATTACTAGCTGCTAAAATTGTGAAATAATTTTAATGGTTATTCCTACATTACCATGGCAGTGTATTAACTTCTGTATGATCCCACACAGTTTTGCTCCAACAGCCATAATCCCCAGGCGAGGAGCCAGAGCAGGGAGGCATCTTTCTGTTCAAATTCCTCCCACAGTCCTTTTCAGTGCACACACAGAGAAGAAGGGAGAGAACGAGCTGACAACACATGACAGGGTGTCGATAATGAGCTGACAATGTCTGGCTTCAATCCATAAGTGTCACTGTGAGGTGGCAGCAGTCTGTTTGCAGAACATAAGAGACAAAGGGAAGCAGAAACCATCAAACTTTGATCTCAATATTATTACTTTGTTATATATTCTTGTTTTTCTTTTTTTTTGCTTTGGTCTACAATTTTACATGTAAACATCTCAAACAGCTTTTTACTGCACTATTTTGTTCATTTGCCGATTAATTTTACATGTTCCAACACAACTGTACCAAGAAGAGGAGAACTTATTCATATCTGTGCCTTATATTAGGTGTTAAAGAAAAAAAGGCCAAGCCAAATGTATTTGGACAAAGTCTGTTTGAAAGAAGCTGGACTGTAACAGAGTTCTCCCATAATATGTGAGAGGAATATGATTACTCTTCTCATGCTGTGGTCCTTGCTCTAGTCCAGATTAAAAAACTCACAGACATGTAATCCACAAATGATCTTCAACATGGATGCACATATTTGTGAATAAAGGATAAACTCTTTACAGTTTCCCTACTTTGCCTTTTGTGATTATGACTTGCCTGATTTGAGTGCAGGCTTTGACTAGGACAGTTCAAAACAGACGTTCTGGTTTTGTTTCAATCAGTGCTGCTACATAAATCAAGTACAGTTCAGTTTAAGGGATAAACCAGCCCCAGAAGAACCTGATTACACCAATTGACATTGACTGTTGCTGTGATTCTCTTTTTAAATGCTGTACTAGTTTTACTCCAAAAGTAAAAGTCTGCACATCTTCCTTTGGATCAAATTTTTTTCACCAGTAAACAAAGGATATTCAAGAGTCTTGGGGACCATCAAGATTTTGTTTGGTAATTGTAAGACAGGCCTTTGTTTTTTCATCACGACTGGTTTGGGCAATGTAACTCTCATGGATGCCTTTTTGTTATTATATAATGAAGACAAAAAATAACTGAGGCAAGTAAGAATTACAGCGCATAAAACATTGTTCTGGATCTTTTCGTTTCCTTTAGGTTGAGTTTTAATTCATGTGAATGTGCACCACTAATAGCTTTCCAGTCACCTGAGTTGTGGATCTCTGCAGTTTCTCCAGAGTTACCATGGGCCTGTAAAATGCTTCTCTAATCCATGCTCTACCTTGTCAGTTTGGGTGAACAGCAATGTCTCGGTAGGCTTGTAGTTTTGCCCTTCTCTTTCCATTTTTTTATGATGGATGGAATAGAGTTTGTTTTGAAACCTACTCCTGCTTTTGAATGCAAACAGATGCCATTTTTGCTAAATGTTTTGAAAATTGTGAATCATTTTCCTTTGACTTTTCATAATTATGCACCGCTTTGTGTTGGTCTGTCACATAAAATCAAAAACAAAAGAAACAGTGTCTTATATTACCTTGAGCAAGAACCTTTCCTCAGCCAGAAGATGGGTCTTCCTATGTTATTGTAACCCACATGAAATTTGAGGGTTGTGAAGCTGAATGTATGGTTTCGGCCTGCAATTCACCATCCCACCAGTAGGCGGTTCACACGTCTTGTGAAGACCTTTCAGTTTAGTCAGCATTTCCTGTTTCAGTAGCCATTGCACGGGAAGCTACCGCTAGGCTAACTGAATCATCCAGGACCTGAACTTGGAAACTTGGCCGTGAGAAGCTGAATCAAAGTGGCTAGGTGTCTCATCTTTAGCTACGATTGGTTTTTGATCAGGACTGGATGATTCAGATCTAAACCCTGTGGGTTCAGTGACGATTCGACCTGAAGGAGAGTGAATGTAGACGGACCAGTGTACGGTGTGATCAGCCGTGGGATCCAGCTCCAGAGAACCTCCTGACCATCACTTTATTCCTTGATACTGGATACAGATAAGACTAATGGCCAATTTCCCCTAGTGCCAGTACAGTACGGAAAAGGACGCTTTGGCGTGTTTCCATTACCTGCGTCAGTTCCGAGCTGACTCCTTTTTTCGGACTACCTCTGCCTTGTTTCCAAGTGTGCCGAAGTGACCCGAAACGCTCACCTTTGTACTGATTGGTCCGGTAAGATGATATCCCTCTCACTCCTACCCAGCAGCGATAGCAGCTGATTGGTCTTGAATTGTTTGTTTGTCTCAGAGTAAGCGATAGTTAAAAGTTACAAATAAGCAGCATACTGCACTTATCTGCAAGCAGCCCAAAATTAAAAAGAAATCAGTGTGAGTCGCGAATTATATGACTCTTAAACAAGGTGGGGATTTTGTGAATATATATATTATTGAATCCATGTATTTTACCATGTTGGCTGATTGGTTAGTGTTGGTGACTCTTGTTTTGGTAGGTCCAAGTTTGTATCCTGCTACCGCGGTGCTTAAAGTCTTTTTCACAGTAGGTTCAGGTTCACAGACATTCTTCCTGGTTTCAGAAAATACTTTTTCTAGATTGGTTTTAAAAAATATGATTCATGTTATTATATTTATATTTATAATATTACTTAGTATTTTTATTTTGAAATTGTTTTAGGTTTGTTATTTCAATAAATAAAACCAAAAACACAATTTTAATAGCAGAACAGTACTTTTAATTTGAGATTTTTCAACGCACTATTTCTTCTATTTATTTTTGTGTCAAAATTGGATTCCCCTGGCTAACATTATTAAACAAGGGGCCAAAACCCTCTTATTTTACAGGATTAGGTTCAGAATAGAGGGTGAATTGTTACAGTAACACTTAGAGGTAGGGCTGGGCAATATGGCTTAAAAAGATTTTTTTCATACCAAGTCTGATTTCAGATTTTAATAATTTTTTTCTTACCTGATTTTTTTGTAAGAAGAAATTGCAATTGATAAAAAATATTTTCAAAAACCTGCTTTTATTGCAATCATCCGGTCCTGGAGCTGACTTGAATTTAATGTCTAACTAAAACCAAGCTTCAAGGTATCCTTGTAAAACAAGATGGCTAGACATCATTCTGAGCTATGGAAGTTTAAGTAGTACATTGGTTGAAAAAAAAATCTTTGCTTTCCAAAAATATAATCTTCAACAACAGAAGAGAGATGCTTTTTGCTGGAGCTTTTGTTAAGCTAACCCTACCCACGTCCTCGCCCTCTAGAGTTCTTTTGAGATGGTAATGGAAACACAGCCTACCCGTTCTATACTGTACTGACCCGTTCTATTCTGTACCGTACTTGTCCTAGTGGCACAAAACACAAGAAACTCCCATTTATTTTGCCATGGGGAAGTAGACTGTGTACTATGTACTAGAAGAATCACTTTGGAGGATTTCTTTAAGGGGAAATTAGGTTTTCTATTTTATTTTAGTTTGGGCCCATTTAGTGTGCGATTGAGCAGACAGCTGGCTTTAGATAGGCAGGGTTTGTAAACTTTATTTACTACTTTTTCGATACAATTTGAATTTAAAAAAATACAATTTTGTGGTTTCTTTCTTTTGATGATCCTTTATTGGTTCTCTAGATCTAGAATATTCTGATACTGGTCCAATGTTGAATCAAACCATATATATATATATATATATATATATATATATATTACATATTATTAAACTAAAGTATGCGTTACATCATGTTTTGTTAAGAGATAAAACTCTTTTTTTGTGTGTTTTATATGGATATTTAACTTTTACATAATGTATTTCTTATTGGCTCTTTTCTCAATCTTTCAAAGGAGTATATCTGTTTGCGGTGTGAGACCTACATGTTTTGGAGCAAGACTTAGTTATGTCCAGTCTGTCAAAGATTTACAGTAATTGTTAACAGATTCTTTCTTCTTCTGTGACAGTGGTCAAGTTGCAGAGCTCCGGTAGATACATTCATCCAGCTCACATAATTTGTTAGTAGATACACAGCTGAATAATTACTTAGCAGTCACAGTATCATTGTCACTGTAAGCTGGCTGTGTAATGGAACCTCAGAGCTATAAAAGATAGTGATTCAACCAACAATCCACTTTTTCCCTGCTGGGTTGTCAGCCTTTAACTTGGAGCATCGCTGTGGTGCTCTGTGGTTGCCTAGCAACTAAAGGAAATTTGAGGTGCCTTTGAATTAGGGCATTATGGGACGTGATTTATTCGATGATCTTAATGACAAATGTCTCCATTTAAAAAAAAAACTCAAAATTTTCCACCAGCTATTTATATCTGCTCATCATTGGAAGTTCTAATTCTGGTCACAGATTCTGTTGCGTCACCGAGCCGCTTGTTGAGGTGGGAGGCTGAGGCTTGTTGCATTACATATGGTAGAATTTTTTGTGGTTCTCCCGGCAGGGACGCAGAGGAAAGGAACCCTGATTATTTCCATGACACCATAAACAGGAAAAGGGAAGGGTGCTGCACAGCCAGAAGAGGCTACGTAAAGCTGGGTGGAAGCTGCTATAAAGAGGTCAGAACTTTCCCAGAATCTGTGTTCATGCATGATTGACACACAAAATAAAACTGGACACACACTTTTAAGCACTTAAAATAAGATAAGCAAAACACGGTTCCAGTGAAGAGAGGTAAAGATATAGCTGAATGCATATGTACTGGACACATTTTGGATCATTATTATTTTTTTTTTTGAAAACCATGTTTCTTTTTGTTTTTTACCGCACCATTATACACTGCTTTGTGTGGTCTATCAAATGAATTCCCCACCAAAAGGCATTTAAGTTTGTGTAAGTAAGGCAGTAAAATATGAAGACCCCTAGTTGTGTGAACATTTATGTAAAGCACTGCAATATGCACACCATTAAACACCCCTATCCATATGTATAACACGTTTCATGTCTCTTGTTCTTCTCTGAGACAAAATGACACACCGCGACGGTCCTTTTGATTACCTCCTTCAGGTCTTCAACCCCTCTTACAGTCGCCATGCCAACCCAAGCAAGGAGGAGGCTTTGCTGTGGACCCCAATGAAACCTGAAGAGGTCCTGGGATAATTAGAAGCTTATTACAGAGCCCAGTGAATAGGCCTGTGGGCTCCTGGAGTCACACAAGAATGCACAATGGAAAACGCTGAATTGAAACTTAGATCAAAGGGAAGTGCTCGGTCAGATGATATAGAAAAGAAAGAGATCTGAAAGGATATTTTGCTCTACATTCACACCTACAAATATAGCTCATAATCCCTGTTTTTAAGCTCTGTATGAGTTTGGGGGTGTTGTAGTGTGTATTAAGATTTTTGTGTCAAGCAAAAAAAGAGTTGTGTTTTTTCTCCCAGGGCACTTGGGTGCTGCAGAAATGTATGAAACACAGCTGGTCCTTCAACTCAAAGGCAAACATAGACATACATGTAAGCTATTTTTCCTTAGGCATTCAGAGTTGGGAGTAACGTATTACAAAAGTAACAGCTTAAAGGAATAAATAATTTTTTAAGTAACTGAGTTACTAATTACCTATAAAATGTAAAGTGATATATATTGTCACAATTTCAGTAACTCAAGTTACAAGAGCATGTTAAATTGTTTGTCCATCCAATTAACCACAGCAACCAAATAAAGTGGGATACCGTAGAAAAAAATCCATGCTGCACTTCCAGTTGCTTAAAACCAAAACATCAGAGAATCAGGATGGCTTGGGAAAAGATTAACTGTACATTTACACAGTGGCCTTATTCGCACTATTCTCCTAATCACTTGGTGAAAGACTGTTTAGTCTTACGGTGTGTCCACACCAAAAGCGATAGGAGCGACTAGAGCTTCAGGTTTACATGTAAAATCAATGTAGGAGCGCGATGAAGCGCGACTTGGTGTCCCGCGACTCTTCAGAAGCAGATTTGCGTCGCGAAAAAGCTTTTCTGCCTGATTCGCGCGAACAATTCGCGCTACAGATGCGATGGAAAATTCGCGCTGCTTTTTATGCGGAGCATTTTGTGCATTCGCGCTCATGGCGTCTATCGCTCGAGTTGGAAAAATCTGAACTCCAGCGTCAAATCGCGCCGCGACAACCAATCAGGCGACAGAGTTTCAGTGATTCTGTGACTGTCATGGAGTCACAGCCTCAGCAGGACATGGAGGAAATACTGATAAACATCGTGGCTAATCACCCCGAGCTACATGACACAAGCTGTTTTCAAATACAGAGACAGAAATAAAGAAATAAACTATTAAGACAGGAATGCTCTTAAGACGTTTGTGGGTGGCTTTTAAAAGAGCCGTTGTTGCTGTAAAAGCACGTCTCAGCCTTGAAACGGCCTCCTCACCTGGTTTCCTGGTAGCTGCTACCGCACCACGTCCCACGCTGCTCAAATATTATAAACTTTTACGAACCGCAGACAGATGGACAGCTGCTCAGAAATGTAGTTGGTGTTTCGGCAGGCGAAGGTTGGACATTCACGGCACAAACTGGGCGAGCAGGTCACGTTCTCCAGGCGGCAAGGAGCCGATGTTTATGAGAGGCTCGCTGATGTTTATGGATCCCTCCGCCGTAGCTAGACTGTATCTGTAGCTCACCAAACCCCCAGTGCAGCGGTCCCAGCTCTACCGGAGGCCAGGTCGAACACGTAATCCACGCTGTCCTCCGTCAGCTCGGTTCAGAATCCACCGCCAGCTGCACTGTAGCCCCAGCTCCGCTGAAGCCGGGCCGAACACGCTGTCCTCCGTCAGCTCGGTCCTCCTCCGCCAGCTGCACTGTAGCCCCAGCTCCGCTGAAGCCGGGCCGAACACGCTGTCCTCCGTCAGCTCGGTCCTCCTCCGCCAGCTGCACTGTAGCCCCAGCTCCGCTGAAGGCCAGGTCGCGCGTGAAAATACCATATTTGAAGTGCGACCAATTCGCGTTGTACACGCTTCAAGGTGCGAATGTGCACGCGAACAGTTAGGCGTGTGTCGCGCTTCATATTCGCTCCCATCGCGTTCAGTGTGGACACAGCGTTAGGAGTCTCATGTTTATCAACCATCTTTTTGAAGAGCGCTTTCAACGTCTTCTTTCGATGCAATTTAAAAAAACATTACCATGAGATAGAATGCATAGAGATAAAATGCAAGGGTTTTGTCAGGAAGGGTATCCGACATAAAATCTAAGCCAAATCAAATATGTGAATCACAAACATTAACTCCATCCCGGATCGGTCGAGGCCCAGGTTAACAATGATTGCCCTGCTGTTGGAAATTTGATTCATTGGTTGAAGGAGGAGAGGATAAAGACGTATTGGTAGGCAGAGAGAGAAGAGAAAATTCAAGACTGTGGAATTAAGAGTAGGGACATTGAATTTCGGGACTATGACAAATAAGGCTGGAGAGCTGGTGGACATGATGCAGAGAAGGAAAGTGGATATTATATATATGTTCAGGAGACCAGGTAAAAAGGTAGCAAGGTTAGAAGCATAGGAAAAAGGGTCAAGTTGTTCTACTATGGGTAGATGGAAAGAGAAATTGAGTAGGAGTTATCTTGAAGGAGGAATTTGCTAGGAATGTTCTGGAAATGAAAAGGGTGTCAGATAGGCTGATGAGGTTGAAACTTGAAATGAAATGAATAATGATCAATGTTGTTTAGTAGTTCTTCTCCACAGGTAGCATGTGAGTTAGAATAGAAGCAGAAATTCAGGAGTGAACTAGATGATTTGATGCAGGCTATCTGCAGAGTTGAGAGGGTGATGATTGATGCAGACTTTAACAGACATGTTGGTGAAGGGAACAGAGGTGGTAGGGAGGTAATGGGCAGGTTTGGTATCCAGGATAGGAACTAAGAAGGACAGATGGTGGTAGAATTTGCAAAAAGGATGGAAATAGCTGTTGTAAATACCTTCTTCCAAAAGAGACAGGAACATGAGTTGACAAATAAGGATGGAGGTAGGAGCACTCAGGTGGACTACACTTTATGTAGACGTCGTGATCTAAAGGAGATTGATGAGAGCAAAGTATTGGTGGGCCAATTGGACCAATTGGAAACTGAAAAAAGAAGAGTGCAGTGAGGTTCTGAGGGAGGATTTGAGACAGGCTCTTGGTGGCCAGGAAGTGCTGCCTGATGACTGGACAGCTACTGCTAATGTGATTAGGGAGACAGGTATGAGGATACTTGGTGTGTCATCTGGACGGAGACAAGTAGACAAGGGGACTTGGTGGTGGAACAATGAATTCCAGGAACATATACAGAGAAATTAGTTTGCTAAGAAGAAGTGGGACACTGAGAGGACTGAGGAAAGCAGACAGGAGTACAGAGAGATGCAGCGCATGGTGAAGGTAGAGGTGAAAAAGGCCAGACAAAGGGCGGATGATGACCTGTATGCTAGTTTGGTAGTAAGGAGGGAGAGAATGATTTGTATAGGTTGGCGGAGGCAGAGAGACAGAGATGGAAAGGATGTGCAACAGGTTAGGGTGATCGAGGATAGGGATGAAAATGTACTGACATGTACCAAGAGTGTGATGGGAAGATGGAAAAGTACTTCAAAGAGCTGATTAATGTGGAAAATCAGAAAGAATGTAGAGTATAAGAGGTGACTATTGTGGATCAGAAAGTAGCTGAATTTAGTATAGATGAAGTGAGGAAAGCTTCTAAGAAGATTAAGACAGGAACGGTATTTGGTCCTGATGACATAACTGTGGAGGTATGGAAGTGTCTAGGAGAGGTGGTAGTGGAGTTTTTGTGTAAGTTTCTTAACAAGACATTGAAGACTGAGAAGATGCCTGAGCAATGGAGGAAAAGTGTTCCAGTACCGATTTAAGAACAAGGGAGATGTACAGAACTGTGGCAACTACAGAGGAATAAAGTTAATGAGTCATGCAATGAAGCTGTGGAAAAGAGTGCTGGAAGCGTGGCTTCAGTCAGAAGTGAGCGTTTGTGAGCAACAGTACAGTTTCATGTCAAGAAAGAGTACTACTGATGCAATTTTTGCTTTAAGGACGCTGATGGAGAAGTACAGAAAAGGTCAGATGGCGCAGCATTGTGTCTTTGTAGATTTAGAGAAAGCGTATGACAGGGTGCCAAGAGAACAGCTGTGGTTTTGCGTGAGGCAGTCTGGAGTGGCAGAGATGTATGTTAGAGTGGTGAAGGACATGTATGAGAGCTGTTAGACAGCAGTGAGGTGTGCTGTAGGAAGTCATGGTGGAGATTGGACTGCATCAAGGATCGCCTTGGAGTACCTTCTTGTTTGCTTTGGTGATGGATAGGCTGACGAATGATGTTAGACAGGAGTCTCCATGGACTATGATATTTGCCGATGACATTGTGATCTGCAGTGAGAGCAGGACAGAGGTAGAGGAAAAGCTAAAGAGATGGAGGCATGCACTGGAAAAGGGATAAATAAGATTGATAACCCCCTTCCCCCAATTCCCCATGTGCAGACACATTCAGGAGCAACATTAAGAGGACATTAAAATAGACAGTAATACGGACCCTGGGCTGAATACAGATGAGCCAGGTTAGGTAAGGAGACGTCATCAAGGGAGCAACGGCAGCAGCAGATCAACAGAAGGACCCGAGGCACTGACCCAGGGTGTCCAGAAGAGGTCAGGCGGGGACCCCCATCTGCCCCCAAGTAGTACCTGGAGAGCACCCAGGCACCCACAGATGACCACCGGTCCCGAGGCAGAGGGCTCCCACAGAGGACACACTGGAACAATGTGTCTATTTATTTGTTATTTGTAGAAAATAACAGGATAACATGTTTAATATATATATATATATATATATATATAAAATGAACAAGATATATACAAGACTAACTCCAAGAAGTAAAAAATGGATCAATAAAAGCAAGTTAAACATAATAAGCAAATAAACAGGCAATAAATTAGAATCAGTTAAAAGCTATGCTAAAACGGTGAGTCTCGAGCTTGCTCTTAAAAACATGAAGGTTCTCTGTGGCCCTGAGGTCCTCTGGCAGCCTGTGGTCATAATAATGGAAAGATGCCTCTCCATGAGTGTGTGTCCTGACATTTGGGATAAGTAGATGGCTGCCAGAGGACGGCAGGAATCGCGAGGTTTCGTATGGTAAAAGCAGTTCTGACGGATAAGAAGGCCCAAGACCATAAAGAGACTTAAAAACCATTAAAATAACCTTAAAATCAATCCAAATAACATACTGGGGGGGGGGCAATGCAGCGATTTTAACACCGGTGTAATGTGCTCCTGTCTCCTCCTCGTCTACTGCTGAATTTTGTAGAAGTTGTAAACTAGATATGCTCTTTTTGGTAAGACCAGAAAATGGGCCCTTACATTAATCAATTCTACTGGTGATAAAAGCATGCATCAGTGTCTTCGTATTGGCCCGAGACATAATAGGGCAATGTTCTTTTGGTGATAAAAACCTACTTTGGTAATGTTTTTAATGTGTGGGTTAAAAGTCAGCTCAGTGTCAAGAATTACGCCCAGAGTCTTCACCTGTAAAGAAGGATTAAAAGACACTGATTATAATTGGTAAAAGTTTGGTAAAAGTTTCTCTCTATATCTAGTTTTAGCACCTTAAAGCACCCTTTCTGTTACACCTGTTGAAACAGCTTCTACAAATCTAATTTCTTTCAGCAACTTGTCAATCAACTCCTCTACTTACATCCAAGCAGAATTATGTTTAATTCAGAAATGTCCATTTGCTTGTCCATTTTTGGTTTTATCATCACTAAAACTTGACAACCTTATATGTGCAATGCTTTCTGTGTGTCAGGCAGGTGCTTGAAAATTGAATATTTTCAGACTCTGATTAAGATTTGGCAAGCTGTCTTTCGCTGAAGTAAATTGTTCCATAATACAAAAATTCGATTCATAGTTAAGCCCCAAATGCTTGGTTTATATTTTACCTTTTTTTTATTATAATGCTGTTACTTTGTAGGCTTCAGTTGAACTCTGCATTGAGGTCACAGGTTCCCATCTGATTACTCATCCACGAAAAGCCTCTTTGTGCATCTGTGCTGTGCAGGGAACAGTACACCTACAAGGGGGGGGGGGGGGTGGCATTGTTTTATCACCTTATCAGTTTTTAGAGCGAGCAGAGATTACAAGACGGAGCCATTGTGATTTGCTCTCAAGTACGTTTCCCTGCTTTATCAGCACTTGATGGCTTTATTTTTAGATCTCGGTCTGCAGCATAGTAGTCTATAGTGGCTTAGTGTTCCTCATTGGTTCGTAAAGTCCTTACCACAGTAGTCCAAAAATAAAACTTAAGTATGCATTTCCCTTTTTCTGAGCTGTAACTGTGGCCTCACTTAAAAAAACTAGCTGTTTGGTGATGCTAAACTCAGCCTTTAAAGTTGATTTAATTGAAACTGAATGCATCCCTAATCATTTGCCCTTTGGGAAGCTAAATCAACACGCCGCATCACACATTTATCATGCTACAGAAAGCACTCTTGATCAAAGCTGTCAACGCAACCTTTAACACTAATTCTTAGATTTGATAATAATGGCATACATAGGAGAAATGAAGCCAACATCTGAGGAGGATGCACATTTCACACTCAGAAATAAGATGCGATTCTGGCTGCAGGAATTCTTTTTGGTTGTACCGTTGTGCTTTTCTAAAACACCAGCTCTGAGAAAGAGAAATCAATTTGTCATATAAAAAAAGAAAGCATGCTTGAACCACTTTGGTACAATGAAGTCAGTTTTCTGCTTTTGTCTTGTTTGTTCTTGAGCCCAGTATAATCAACAGTGAAACATCTATGCCCCCCAATGGTCATATCAGGAAACTACAAACACTGTTTAAACACCAGTGCTAAATGCTGCCACCACAATAGTGGTAGCATTTACTTATTCCATCTGAGAAAGACTTAGTGCTCACTTTCTATTTGTAAAACGATATGACACCCAGAGAATGAAACCTAAAAATGAATTTGCCAAATAGTCTTTCTTTCTGACCAAATGCCAGTGTCAATTGTCCAGATGTTAAAAACCTACATTATATAAGCTTTTGCACAATAAGCATCAACCAATGCTGCTCATAGTAAGTTCAGATTACCGGGCAAGATTCTTTAGCAGGAGTTAAGGAAACTGCTTTGAATTATTTGAATGTGCCTTAAAATGTCTGACTTTTTCTATAGGTTTTGTGAAAATTCAGGGAATAATTAAAATCTCCCTATCATTACAACTTGTACCCTACGACCTTTCTTTAGTTGGGTTTATTTTAAGAAAAATTAAGACATAATGAACACATGGGGTTTTGAAATGTTTCCTCAAAGTTTTCGTGTCTCATATACACTTTTTGGAAAACGATACCATCTAAAGTATTTTATGAAAGAGTGAGAAAACTGTTTTGTGATTTTGAGGAAACCTCAATTCAAACATTGCCAGAATGTTATGCACGTCTACAATTTGAATCTCCACTCTCCATCCGTCTTTTTCTTCCACCACCTACCTTGAGATGTATCCACTGAGAGTTGCTGCTTCACTTGGTCTTTCAAAAGGAGCTTAAAAAAACCAATGTTTTGTTCCACTGACGCTCATGCTCTGTGGCAGCAAACACACATATTCCATTCCATTCTAAGATATATGTAGGTCCTAATTAATCTGTATGCATAATTGTTTTGTATAAATATATCATAACAAATGACAGGCATTTTAGATATTGTCAAATAGGGCTGGCAATTAATCGAATTTTAATCGAAATTACGATATTAAAAATCTCGATCTCGACAATCGAGCGATGTTTTAATCGTTATGCCAAGTGACCAATCCATTCGAAGCGTGGTCTGGTTGTCAATCTGACTGGTCACAAAAAAAGAAACCTGCAGTACTGAGAAGCAGAAGGCCCCCGCTGCTAGGTGAAACAAAAGTGTTGTGTCAAGAGTGTACAGCTGAAGAATTTTGAAGAAAAATGGGTGTTAGGTAAGATGATAAATTTGACTAAATTGTTGACACTGACCACAGTTGGTAGTTAGGGTTAAATGGTAAGTGGACTGAACTTATATAGCGCTTTTCTAGTCTTACTGACCACTCAAAGCGCTTTACATTGAAGCCACATTCACCCATTCACACTCACATTCATACACCGACACCCAACATGGCTCGGTAGGACAATGTAGAATTTGGGGGTTAATTTGACAGGGGCACATCGACATGTGACTGGAGGAAGCTGGAATCGAACCTACGACCTACTTACTGAAATTCCCCACAACACCATCCAGTGTTTATTAAATTGGGTTAATGCAGGTCGTTTATGAAGCAAGCTGAAACAATTTAGTTGTGATGGTAAGTCTCCAGTAGCAATGATCTACCAGGGAAATAATGGCTGAAAAGGCTAGATCTATGTGTTAATAGATGCAGAAAAGACTCAATGTTCTCTTTTATTACATAAATAGATTCTTTCCTGAAAGTGAATATGCAAATTTAGAACTTTCCTCCACTTCCTTCTTTAGACCAATAAAAATAACACCATGAGAAGCCTCATTTTCTGGTGGCATTTTCCAACCATCTGTGCAGAAATACAAAAGCAAAAAACAAAAATTAAATAATACATTACTGCTAAAAAACAAGTTCTGAACAGAAGTTTTAAGCCTGTTTTGCATGTTGATTAAAAAGGTTTGTTTAATTTAACAGAAATGATCAGACAAAGGCACAAAATGCATAAACATACGACTGATTGACCACATAGTGCACCAGAGATAAATACAGAATGTAAACGAGATCATAGTTCTGCATGGAAAACTTCCTCAAATATGTCAAAAAGAAAGAAAAAAAATCACTAAAAACAAAAAGGTGCAACGAACAGTGACAACTTTGCTATTATGGGTAACAAACATCATCAGTGGTCCTTATACATTTATGTGCTCTCCTTATAGACAATGTTCATTAGATAAACAAAATATTACATTAGTGATTCCAAAAACATTGGCTCGTAGTTAATCACAAGAAAACAGTGGTGTTCTCCTCTGAAACAGTTTATTAAAAAGAACTGCCCTTAGTTCTAAGAAAAAAAGCCCTATCTCACAGTATAATCCAGCCCCTCTACGTCACATTATAAGAAACAAGAGTAATTAAAACTGGGTAAGCCCTTAAGACTTATAAAATAGAAACTAACCAACAAGATATGGGTCTGTGCCTTTTTTTGCATGTATGTGTCTGTGGCTGTATTGGAGTACTGCTGTGTTGCTGTTACCAGGCTACCAGCAAGATAATGCAGCGCAATTGATTTTTGGCTTTTAAGAGAGGAGACAACTGGTTTTGATCGGAGTCCAGCAATGGCTTTGATGTTTACAGATCTCTCCTGTCAGCATTAAAGACACTTCTTTACACATTTCTTCAGCAATAAACCCCTGTCGTTCCAGTAAATCAGTAATATTAAACGTCCACTCCTTTAAGAATTATTTCATAAACAGTGCTCCTAGAAATTAGATATATTGCACATTAAACAGCAACTGTTAAATGAGACAGATGAAAAGAATGCAAAAAGTAACAAACTAAAAAAACTATGCCCAAACACTTCTGTTTTAGGAGGCTATGTAGTTTCTCCCAATAGAATAATTCAACATTTGGGATGTAAGTTCCACTAACAAAATGTGTAAAGAAAGCAGCTAACCACAGCTCTGTCCAAATGCAACAAAATTCGGCAAACTAACATCATAACTGACAGGCTGTGGTTCAAGTTTGCATATTTTTCAGGGCATGTCATTTATTTATGTCTTTCAAATGAGATGAGCTTGGCAATTGGATGGTATTTTGGTGATATAACCTACCTAAGTAGCTATTAGCATGAGCTAACCGGCTACGACGAAGCACGTAAGCAAGTGAGTATATGTTAAACGTGTCTGCAAACCACACCTTTTGATGCTGGCGTGCAAAATTTGGACAGCAACTCCTTTAAGGATCTCAATGGAGCTGCTTAGCTTAGCAATGCCTACTACCTGCTAACAATAGGTCACCAGTGACAGGAAAGCAGTTAGGTTTTGATGTGCAAGTTACCAACATTTCTTTCAGAAAAAAAAAAAAGGCTATGAATCATCTCTTCCCCCTTTAAATAGAATGTTTTAAATTTTTTGAATAAAGCAGTCTAAATGTTCAGCAAACAGTTAAAATAGGGTAAAAAGCTAAAAGTATTGCCAAACCTGGGCAACTCGCTACCTACTTCTAGGATTAGAGCATGCAGGTTTATTTTAAAATAGTTTGCATATCAAGTGCAAGTTTGTTAAAAATGGGAAGCATGTCTTGTTAGCTTTTAAAATAAGATGCTTGTGATGCTAATTAGCTACTGAGACTAACTTTCAAACTGCAAATAAGCAATTAAGCCGATTTTAGACATGCCTGGAAAGTAAAGAATTCGAGGTTAGTTTGTATATGTTGGGGCACATTGTGTATGCTAGCAGTAGTAAACCAGTTGAAATAAAGCAAAATGATTCATTTTAAAAGCGTCTGCAAAATAAGCCTCTCCATAAAGCTTTTGGTGCTAGTTTACCATTTTGGGTAGCAACATATTTGTGACTCTGAAAAAGGATCCTAAGAGGCCAAGCTAAGTGGCTGCTACCACTATCTTAACAGTTGTAAAAAAACAAAAACAAATCTAAGAAAGGAGGCATATATATTTAAGGTGCCCAACCACTCTTTTAGACCAAAAAGAGATTATTAGAAACTTCTTGTTCCTGAGTGTATTTATGAGCATAGTCTGACCGCAACTACATGGTACGGAATGGGCTTTTTTTTCTTCAGTAAACAAACTCAACTTTTTTATTTCTGACTATGACCTAAAATATTTTATGAAAGTGTCCTTGCGAAAATAGCTGAAATGACTATCATTCTTTTTTTTTTTTTTTGTTCTAGTTAAAACAGAAAGTGTTAAACACATTCAAATTCCATTCAATAAAAATTTTAAAAAACAACAAAAATTTAAGCTGGTCTTTAAAAACCTCTAAAAATTATGGTGATCATGTCTTTTGAAGATTGTACAACCAATCTTTTTAGAGAGCGCTGTTACAACTAACAGTGACAAAGTTAATCATATTTTCAGTTCTCCTCATTGTTAATCAATCATCAACAACCTGTCTATAGCATACTGTAAACGGTCCCAGTTCTTCCAGAATAAGGTCAAAAAGCACACACCCAGCAACGTTGCAACCACATGATACCGGCTCTTCATCAGTGGAGCGGCGAACTTGGCAGCAGTGGAAACACACACCAAGATGACGGTAATGATGGCCAGCATGATGTTAATGCTCTTCCCCAGTAAGACCCGAGCGTCTGGCCTCTCAAGCTGCACCGTTTGCTGCTGGTGCTGCTGTTGGAGCTCCAGCTTGGACACGCGTGTCTGACATGACTCCAAGGCTTCCTGAGAAACATGGGGAGAGATGTTACCAATCAAAAGGCTTCTTAGTTTGCTCCAATATCTTTGTCATTCTAATCATCAAATATAATTCAGCTACCAATTGTTTTAATTTGAGTCATACTAAAATTATATGAATTTGTTTAAAGAAAGTATTCCAAAAAGCTTTAATATTTGGAAAACAGCAGTTGAGCAAGTGACTCAAAAATGTATGAATGTTATGAAATAGAGCAGTCTACAAAAAATATGAATACAATTCTGAACATTTGCATAATTCATGATTTTCAGCAGTGGTTCTCAAAATTTATATCAGGTGACTCTTCACTAAATACAAAGCTTTCCAAGTACCACTATACTGTCAAGACATTTAAAACTGCTACACGATTTTGACTTTTTCGACTTCTAACCTTTTTATCTAATTAAAAATGGGGAAAAGTAAGAGGATCTATATTTGATGTCAGATCAAAAAAAGAAAAGAAAAATCCCTGAGGTTTCTCAACTTCAATCACCAAATCAATATATATTGATAGCTCCAGTTCTAAAAAGTGTATATATACTTTCAGTAAGTTTTTCTACATAAAAACATTTAAAACCTTTGTGAATATTTGTTTTTTTGAGTTTGAATGTCAGAGAAACAGTCAGAGAAACACTAGTAGCAGGCAATCACAGGCTAAGAGTAATTAGCCTGGTCATTGAGTGAAAAACCTGACAAATCATACTGGCTATCTGAATTGCAAAGGTTAAGTTTATTTGATCTAATTTTTAGATCCAAATGATCACTTCAAAAGTAAATGGAGCTCATAATAAGCAGCCCGTAGCACTTTTTAATGCTGTAATATCCTCTGCTACCCCTTGGTAGTTTATTCTTTTTGATCCAAGATCAAAGTGCTTGGCCCAGTCTCTATAGTTTTCTTTGGTTTATTAGCCTAATATTAGACCTATTTAGCTTCTTATTTATCTCGTAAAATACTTCAATATCCACATTTCCCTCAAGGCACCCTATATACCACCTCTGGCACCTACCAGAATTTGAGAACCATCTATGTGATATAGTAAAATATTAATCAGGAAAAGACAACAATGAATGAGTGTAGTTTTGCAGATTCCTGAAAAATGGCCTGTAGTTGTATAGCACTTTACTTAGTCCCTACAGACCCCAAAGTGCTTCATTCGTTCACCCATTCACGCACACACTAGTGATGGCAGGCTACGTTGTAGCCACAGCTTCCCTGGGGCGCACTGACAGAGGTGAAGCTGCTGGACACTGGCGCCACCGGGCCCTTTGACCACCACTAGTTAGCAGGTGGGTGAAGTGTCTTGCCCAAGGACACAACAACAGAGACCAACAGAGTGGAGGCTCGAACCAGCAACCATCCAACTACAAGACGAGCTCCTAACCCCTGTGGCACAGTCGCCCAGAATCACAACAACAAAAATAAAAATTCATTTGTATGAACCTGAAGGTCCCGGGCCCTTTCCTGAGCCTGGTAGGCCACCCTCTCCTCTATGCTGGCCAGCTCCTGCTTCAGATTGGTCATCTCATTTTGATGAAGTTCTGTTAGATCGTTCAGCTGGTCCTCCAGACACCCATTCCTGCAGACAGGAGTATGGATGAAACTTTTTCGAAACAAACTATTTTCGCTACAGAGAAATATATTTATGTGGTTTATAGGGTTCTTACACTTTTCTCATTTATACTTGTTTGAGTGCTCTAGTTTTCAGTCCGTTTTAGCACGTTTTCAAAAGATTTTCACACAAACAATATATTGAATTAATATATAACACGTCCGTATGAATGGATGATCGACTTTGATCCCAAAAACTTTTTTTTTTTTTCAAAACTAAAAAACAAGGTCTGAAACTGGATTTAGGGATCAGGAAGAAGTACACAACTCACCTGTACCTCTCATCTTCTAGTGTTTGGTTTAGAATACTGTATTCTCTCTTCATCTGCTCTTTAATCTCCTCAATGTCACCTTCCAGCTGACTCTGGGCTACTTTGATCTCTCTCATCTCGTCATAAAAGAGCTCCAATCTGCCCTGGTTGTCTCCCCCTGGTAGCTGCCCCTGCCCCGGACTCTGCACCTGTCCTACAATGGCTCCGCTCATACCGGGGTTCCCGTTGCTGTCTGCTGAGATAGATGAGCATTCGTCATCACTGGTATATTTGGGCTTGCCCACTAAAGACGTGCTGCTGCTCAGTCCTTTTCCTGCACTGTCAGAGGTCAGCACAGACGATGTGTCTAGACTGGTTTTGAGGTGAGCGATGTTATCTGCGCTGCCAAACTTGTTCCTGATGAGGTTGGCGAACTCTCTGGGCTTGCTGAAGAAGAAAGGAGGTGAGAGAGAAACGCCGGGCCCGATGGTTTTGATCTTGTCCATGGTTGGGTGCCGGCCGCTGCCAGTCATGTCCCTCAGCTGTCTGGGTGACTCCCTGGGTATGGTGCTGCGTTTGACTGAGGGAGGCCGAGGGGGCGGGCTGTGAAGGACCTCGCTGTCCTTCATCTTTCTATGGTACTGCTCCAGCTTCTTCTGCATCTGCGCTATGTTTTGTGACGACTTGTGGTTCTTCTTCTCAAACACCTGCTTGATGCGCCCCAACTGCTGCTTGTCCACGCTGTTCACCAGCTTCAGATACTCTGCCACATTCTCGTCCCTTGCAGTCTGCTCGATCTTCAGCTGTTCGGTGACTTTCAGGATCTTCTGTTGGAGGTTGTCCAGGCAGGATCGACTCCGCTGGACCTCTGAGGTTAGTGCAGAACGAGGACTCCCGTCAGAGAGGTCCTGGTCCAGGTTGTTGTCAGAAGAACCCCGACGCATTGAGAGAGACAGGCTGAGAAATCCAGCCTCTGTGCTCCGGTCCTGCTGTGCGAACAAAAAGGAGAAGCTCTATTAGGAAGGATTCACTTACAGAGAAGATATTTTGCAACAGAAATGCGCTGCATCAGTAAAAGTGTCCATCATGAAGGAAATGAAAGTAAAACTTCATGCCTTAACAGTCCACAGGGTATAACAATATAAATGATGCAGTCCTTTGCCGTTTTTGCAACCATACATGAAAATCCCCATGAAAGTTTCCTGCTGACGTTCATGTTTCTGACTTTAATAGCAAAGATCTTCTTAATTAAACTCTTAAGCCTTCTTTATATTTCTCTGTCAGCAGGTTTGCACTCACATGCACATTTATTGATGGAGACGTTTTCTTTTTATATTTCTCCCTTGGTGTGACAGTGTTGCAAAGCAATTCCCCACAAGGACAGCAGGTGGTGCAGGCCTTTTCTGGCAGGTCTGCCGACCACAGCGATGAAGTCTCTGGTCAATGACTTTATTTTTATTTTTTTCAACTTATAAATGCATTTCCACTCAAGGAGCAATGACCAACAGAGAGACGTTTTTTTATTGAGCTGGAACACTTTTTACTAGAAATGCAGCGCATAGGATACACAGTGGTCTGTTTTGTTGTTCTCTACACCTCCTGGTGTCCAAAATTGCCACAAAGACAATACTAGAGCTGGTCACAATAAAATCCTGCATAGGTTTGATGATTTACTAATTTTTTTTTTCCAGATACTCATTTATAAAAGTTAGAAAACAGTATTAGTCCTCTAATGGCTTTCAGTTTGAACCTCAAAATAACATTTGCACACTATCCTGCTTAAGACACTCTGAGGCCCTGTCCACACGTAGCCGGGTATCTTTTCTATGGTTTGGCCCGTCAGCCACACATAACCGGAGATTTTCGGCACCAAAAACAAATCTTTTTAACAACTCCGGCCAAAGTGGAGATTTGGGTTTTTTTCCGTTTTCAGTATCTACGTGTGGATGGTTGAAAACTGAGTTTTAAGAGTCGTATCCTCACTATCTGCGACAAAAAATGCTCAAACATCACATGTGCTACCTGTGTTTACTCTCAAAAACAGCATTTATGCCCTCAGAGCTGTGTTGGCAGCATTGTTAAAGCGCGTTTTGTTTGTTTGCTTTTATACGCTATAAGACTGCTGCATACTGAAGTTAGAGGATATAAAGTTACTCTGAGTGGATAGGATTTGGGAGAACTACTGCCCCCTACTGGTCTGCCACATCTATGGATGTGCTGAAAAACGCATTTATCCGGTTACGTGTGGACCATCTGGGTGTGTCTGTAATACTCTTATTTGGCACATCTGCTCCTTTTTAAGAGCCAGGCAGTAATCCTATTAGCTTATGCTGTAAAACACGGATGACATTACTCAGATGAAATATGTGTGAAAGAAGTACTGGTATGTAATGTAGGTCAGCAACAGACCAACACAAAGCCACAGGGCTCAGAAAATCCCTGTCCCAGACGCTCCCCTCCCTCCTTTTACAGTTAATTATCCAGCAGGACTAAACAGTGCACTCTCTCTTTTTTTCAATGTGTCAAAAGTTCAGTGACCAGAACAGAACCGAGGCTTCTCAGATGCTCATATTGAGGAAGTAGAGAGAGACGTGTAAGTGGCATGTAAGCAAGTTGAATAATGACAGGAAACCAGAAGATGCATGATTAAGAGGAAACCGCAAGAGAGAAGAAGCAAAGTTTGAGTCTAATTAGGCTTCTGAAATGTGTTGGGGTTTCTTCATTTTTTTTGGAAGGAGTGGGAGGTTGGGTAGTCAAACTTCTAAGTAATGAAACTACAGCAGCAGAGATGATCACAACTCAATGCTGGTGTAATGACAGGAAATGTAAGGTGATAATTAAAAGCAAACTGTTGTTCAACAAGCACTGTGGGTGGTATGAAGCCACACTAATTCCCAACAAAAGTAACGCCGCTATTCAAGCAAATACACAGATCTGAGCTGAATTAAGAGGAGTTAGGCCTCCAATCCTGCTTAGCATTGCAACATCACCACAGACTGGTGGTTACATACAGCAAGCTTCACATTTGAGTAACGGATCGCCACATACTGACGTTAACTAACACATGACTGTCATGAGGAAATAAGCAGAGGCTTAACCCTGAAATGAATGAATTCTGACTAGTTTGCTGACACGGACTGAATAAATGCTCTGTATCTCTTTTCACACAGCTAGACTTCAGTTTATTCGAATTATCCATGCAGTATCCATCCATTACTAGCTGGTGAACCCCCGATGCCAAATTATACAAAACATATTTCCATTTTAAACACAAAAAAGCTTTTTTGACATAAAACTGCAAATTCCAGAATTGTGGCATTTCCCACGGGTCCCATGAGATGCTTTAAAACCCATAAGCACAAACTCATATGCAAACTTTTTCCAAACTTCTCAAAGATATGAATGTAAATTGAGGTGATGTACTTCTAAAGTGGTAGTATAAATGGACATCTTTCCTCGAGTTGTAAAGTATTTTTTTACAAATCTCCCCTTTTTCAATACGGACCAAGTATGGCACTTTGGTAGCCAGTTAGTATGCATTAGGATTTGGTTATTTCTCAGCTATTAGAATTACTGTAAACTCGAGGATTAACGTTTACATTGGTAATATGATGGTTTATCTTTGTTGATGAACTCCAATTTTGGAAGGCCTCCTTGCCATTATCCTAATACACAGCTAACAAAAATGTTAAAAGGACCACTTAAACAACACAATGTACCTCCAAGTCAATTACACTTCTGTGCAAACAAACTGTCCACTCAGGAAGCAATGCTGATTGACATTAAATGTCACATACTGTTGTGTAAATGTAATAGACAACAGGTGGAAATTATAGAAGATCAGCAGGACACAAGGAGTTGTTCTGCAGGTGATGACCACAAACTATTTCTCGTTTCCTATGCTTTCTGGCTGATGTTTTGGTCATTTTTGACTGTGGGCCGTGCTTTCCCTCTAGTGGTAGCAGGAGACGGAGTCTACAAGCCACTTCTTCGACTCACTGCATGTGACAGACGTGATAAGAGTCTGGAGACGCTATGGAAAACGTTCTGCTCCCTGACACATCCTCCAGCATGAGTGAATTGGCAGCAGGTCAGTAATGGTGTGGGTTAGCATTTCTTTCGGGGGGCCGCACGGCCCTTCATGTGCTCGCCAGCCGTAGCCTGACCGCCATCAGGTATCGAGATGAGATCCTCAAACCCCTTGTGAGACCGTATGCTGGAGCCGTTTGCCCTGGGTTTCTCCTAAAACAATGCAATGCTAGACCTCATGTGGCTGGAGTGTGCCAGCAGCTCCTGCAAGATAAAGGCATTGATACTATAAACTGACCTATCCATTCCCCAGACCTGAATCCAATACAGCACATCTGGGACATCATGTCTTGCTCCATCCACCAACACCACATTGCACCACAGACTGTCCAGAAGTTCGTGGACGCTTTAATCCAGGTCTGGGAGGAGATCCGTCAGGAGACCATCCGCCACCTCATCAGGAGCATGCCCAGGTGTTATAGGGAGGTGATACAGTCACTACTGAGCCTCATTTTGACTTGTTTTAAGGACATAACATTAAAGTTGGATAAGCCTGTTAGTTTGTTTGTTTTTTACATTAATTTTTAGTGGGACTCCAAATCCAGACCTCCATGGCTTGATAAAGTTGAATTCCGTTAACATTTTTGTGTGATTTTGTTGTCAACACATTCAACTATATAAAGAACAAAGTATTTAATTAGAATATTTAATTCATTCAGATCCAGGAGGTGTTTTATTTTTGTGTTCCCTTTATTTTTTTTGGAGTAGCGTATTTAAGTCACTGCACACATTCTTTATAAGCTTCAACTTGGAACTCTGGCTGAACCACTTCAGAAGTAATTCATTGTAAAACTAAAAGATTACTTTAAACCCTAAATTTGAGTAAGTATTAATAATTCTGGGCCTTTCATCAAAGCCTAACCCGCACATTTCCCTCACTTACATTTAAAATACATTTGGCTGTTTGAAAATATTTCCAGTAGTAAAATCACCCCACAAACACAAGCACATATTTCTTCTTTGAAGGTTTAAAACTACAGTTGGCAAGTTGCAAGGGAAATGGCTGTTAGGCTACCGCAGCAGATAGCCTGACCAACGAACTAACTTATATCAGCTTGTTATCAAACAAAACAAACTAAACGAAAAACAGATCACATTTTGCACAATAAGAAAATTAATAATAAATGTAAATGACATTTTTTAACCAAGTTTCAGTGTCAACCTAGCAATAAACCATTTCCTATATTAGCATTAAACAGTATTAATCAAAATATTACATTTTTCTATCAGCAGAAGGAACAATTGTTAATCCGTTGTTTAAAACAGAAGTAATTAAATCGTATTTCTCTTTAGGTTATCATACTGAAAGAAACTGATCCTGGTGTCAAACCTCTTAGCTTACACCATACAAACTCAGATCTAACTTCTTTTTGTTTAGTGGCTAAACAGAGCGACCAATGTTAATTTCTTCAAGCCTAGTGGGGAAGGAGGAGGTAGGGGGGTTACAGTGTCTGTCCTCATCCCACCCCTCCCATCTGTCATCCTTTAACACAGAACTCTTTTTGTCAAGATAAAAAAAAAGCCACATTGTGACGTCCCACCTCAGCTCTGTCTCTGTTCCTGTCCCAGCTTGATACATATGGATTGGCCGACCTGACGTGTGTACAGTACGAGGGGCCCCCTGTCCAATCACAATCCGGCTCTGTCCAGTGTGCATGCTGCAGGGCTGATCTAAACCATTCACACATACCACAAGCTGTCCTTTCGTCAAAACCTGTTTGCCATGCAAAAGAAAGACGAGCCTAACTCTGTCCTTTTAAAGGAAGTGTGAACCAGACTGGTATGTTGGTTACTCACAAGTCTTTTTCGGTTTACAAATGATGAACACAACAAACTGCCTGTTCAGACCCAGCAGGAGAGAAAACAAGCTGTTCCTGAACCGCTGGATCTAAACCTGAACCCTCAGAGAGCCTCTATCTCTAGAGCTTGCTTTTTAAAAACATTTAGTGGTGTAGATATTCTTCATGAAGGTTCTGTCATATGCTGATACAATAAGAATAAAACATTCTTATTAGGCACAAATTAAAGACAAAGAAAGCAGCAGATCATGTTTGTGTGGATGCAGCCTCTGTATTTACACTCCACAGAGCACAAAATATCTCACCGAGTTTGTACGGTGCAGCTGAGGGCAAGGGCCACATACTTTGAGAGGCAAAAACAAGGCAGACTTTAGCGAGATGAAACCTAATCCACACAACAGGATTAATCACAACACCAATATCTTTATTCACAACCCCAGTTTGGCAGCATGAACAACATCAGCCGGTTTCCTGGTGAGAGATTTTATGAAACAGTACTTCAACTGAATGAACCCATTTTCCATCACCGCTGCTGGATACTAAAGCGCAAAAGTCACTCTGATGAGAATCTGCTCCCTGGATGAGTGGCTCGGCTTAAATGCAGTAGCCTCCCGCTGAGGGAAACTCATAAATCTGATGCTGTGCTACCCTACTTTTCTCACTTTCTTTACAGGCTCAGAAGTAGCAGGGCGAAACGTGGTCGGATCAGAAAGTCTGGGATCAGTGATGAAGGAACCAGGAGCAAAACCTCTGGCAGTTACATGAACAAAGTCACTGACTGAAACCAGGTTAGAGTATAATGAGATGGAGGATTTCTAATTTTTGAACAATAACGAACTGGATGTGTCTGGGTTTCAGCAGGCACGGGTTGGCTTTCAGAATCAAGGCAACTATTTCAAAACAATCAAAACTTCCCCTCACTCGTTTCATGTGGTTTAAACTTCTAGTAATGTAATGCAAAAGGGTTTTCTCTGATCATTTTGAGCATGAAGTAACACTGCCCCTCCCCCACCTGATGCTATGGGCGATGATTCAACTATATAGCGTTAAAGCGTCAATGCTCCATTAAAAAAAAAGAAAATAATCGCCTTTTTCATAGTAATAAGAAAAGCTTTTAACCGACACAGGTAAGTAAAGCACAGCAGGAAAGACTTGATATCATTTCACATAAACATACAAAAATGTAAACTAATGTTTAAACAATCCATAATCGTTATCGTGTCTGTCGGTAAAACAAACAGCCCACTTCTTGCTGACAAAGAACCGGCTGAATAACAACCAGCAGAAAAAGCATTATATTCTGTTTAATCTCCATATTTACCTGATTACTACGGCTAGTTTGATCTGGGCAACTTACTTTACTTTTCTTAAGTAAATACATATTATCTATTCAAAACTTCAAGGTAGTTCTCTGGTGTTATACCTTAACTTGCATGTCAAAAACTTAAATTATGACATTGAAACCAGTTTTGAAAACATTCATAAAGACATCGAACATTACCATTATGGTTTTTAACAACAAAACAAATAAAAAAACATATGAATAAATGCAATGTAATGGTAATCTGAGATGATTTTTTGCAGCAGAAACACGAACTGCACTTTGCAACGCTAATAGAAAATATACAGATCTAAAACCGTTTAATCGGAGTCTCATACCAGCTGATGGTTGCAACTTTTACTCTTGATTTGTAACAACAAATGTCAGATTTCTGGGGGCGGGGAGTTGCTTCAGGATGAGTAACACATTGTGATTTCCTTGACATCTACAACCCAGATGTTCACCCTCTGCCCCAGTCAAATCAGATGAGAGGCAGATAGTAAAGGTGGAAAAACTGAAACAAGACAGATAAGAGATGGTAGGGAAAGGAAAAAATGATGCTAAGCAGCTCAGATCTCTACAATCACCATCATATACAGATACCAACCCGCTTCACTCGACTCTCCTCATGACCTTTGAGTGTCTCTCCACTATCCACTTTCCAGCAGCCCTGTAAACAACCCCCCCCCCCTTTACCCTCAATGCCTTCCATATATCAGACCTATCTTTATGACCCAAAGCCTCAATGCAGTATAAAGATCTGAGCCTCAATCTTAACACTAGACATACATCCAAATCTGAGCAAAGCCACAGGAGTCGATAAAAAACCTGCAGATGCTGCTTATCTTGCAGTGCGCCATGTCTTCCTCCTCCTCCTCCTGGATCAATGATGTAGTTCCTGATTCATTTTTTTTTCTTGCAATAGCAGCAGCATCATAAGATACGAGCAGAGCGGCGGTTTAACTCTGAATTAGAGCAGGCTGAGAGCTTACAAATGATTTAAAATGTACCGACATGCTCAAGGTGTTCACTGAAAAACTGAGCAATACAGGTTGAATAAATATTGGTTCGGATTAGCAGAACATACAGAAACCTTCTTCTTCAGCTCGCTTTCCCTGCCCTTCAGGCAGAAGATTAGAAAGAACCAGAGACATGTTCGTATGAAAACAGGCTGCACACATTGTTCCCATGATGAGGAAGTTATGCTTCTAACTAAGCACAGTCACAGCTGTACTTTCTGGAAACCACAAGGTCAGGTCATGACGGCAGTCTGGGACTCCTGTAGATACGAGCACAGGTGTCTGTGGTGGTCTGAAGCGGTCTGCTCTGCTTAACAAGACCCTCATGTGTGGCTCTTGAAGTGGCACCTATTTAAGCACGGCCTCTGGAAGAGGGCAGTCCACATGAGCATGAAAGGGGAATGGAGCTGGCAGAGTCATGGAGATGGAACAAAACCGTCCCTTCAGCAGAGAACAGAACCGCAGAGGGGAAGAAGCCTCCAACGCTTATTGGTATTCCCTCCAGCTGATCCTCATGGATACAGACGCTCTCCCAGGCAGGACTCACACAGAGATGGAGAGAGAGCAACAAGGGCCACATCTTTCATTTTGGTCAAAAAGCTGACCCAACAACTCCTCCTCCGACTTCTCCTCCCAACTACATCCCACAGCTGCCTATTTAGTCAAACTTTAAATTCTTTCATCAGCATGAGCCCAAACAATGGCCCCCATTCAAAGCCAAGCAGCAAGGAGGCAAAAAAAAAGGTAGTAACAAGGTTTCCTGAATG
Organism: Apricaphanius iberus; assembly: GCA_028564705.1. Taxonomy (NCBI): domain Eukaryota; kingdom Metazoa; phylum Chordata; class Actinopteri; order Cyprinodontiformes; family Aphaniidae; genus Apricaphanius; species Apricaphanius iberus. Next base: position 649,094 of record JAPXFQ010001868.1, on the reverse strand, counting down.
AACAATCCCTGAGAGATCAGGGGAATTAATTGCTTTAGGGCACATTCGGTATTATCTCATGCAGACAAGCTGGTCCAGGACTAAATCAATAACCCATTAACACTACCACTGTCTGCTTGCTATGTATCGAGTGGGATCTAATTGCAGTAAATATGCTGGTATATTCTGTGTAATGATTCAAAATGGGATGAATAATGGAGCCAGTGATAAATGAAGGCTTGTGAGGACTTAAAGCGCCTAATTAACCACGAAAAATCTTAACAGCCTGCCTATGCTTAAACAAGGCCCGGTTATAAATTCACAGCTTTGATTCAGAAGTATGTTAACAATAACTGATGGCTTCACCTTGTAAGGATAGACGCTTTATGTGTGCTGTAATATTTTTTAAATGTATCTTTTTCTGGGGGTGGGTTAAAAGCGCTTCAGGTAGCACATCATGTCTCATGGCGTGACCTCTAACCTATTAAATCAGCTAAAAAATAACTGTTTTTGAGGAACAGACCTAAAATGTCATCGTCAGCCAGGGGAATGGGGAAAAAGTGAGCTATGTTGTAAAGTATGAAGAAGTCAAATGTTTTGGACCATTGTTTTTAAACGATTATACCACAATGCCATCTGATTATTTAAAACGGATGGTTCAGGATTTGTTTTAAAGGAATAGTTCACCGTTTTTACATACTGACATATGTTCTTACCTTACCTTAGACTAGTTGATATGTACCTGTCTGGTCTTTGTCTGTGCGCTCTGTCATGCAAACGGAGCACAAACGCAGCCTCTTCCACATACTGTATAGCTCCAAATCAGCTCCTGTTAGAAGCTACCAAACTCTTCCACGTTTTCCCTATTTAAATACAGTTACGTGAAGTGTTACACTACAAAGTATAGTAACACAGAAATGTAACATGTCGATTTTTCAGCGGATAAAAAGGGGTACTATATTGTGAGGTGTAATAATACGAGGAGCACCATGTCCGCGCACTAACTCCTACAAGTCACGCTGCTTCTATTGACGGAAGTAAGCGGGAGAGAAGTCTTTAGGAGTTTAGGAGCTATACAGTATGTGGAAGAGGCTGCGTTTGTGCTCCGTTTGCACAACAGAGCGCACGGACTAAGACCAGACAGGTACATATAAACTAGTCTAACGTCAGGTAAGAACATCTGTCAGTATGTAAAAACGGTGAACTATTCCTTTAATGTGATCCTAAAAAAAGGTCATAAGTTGTAAAAAATAAAATAATAAAAAAAAAATACCTCTGTCCCTCTGTCTTCTACACTCAATTTCCTTGAACATTTTAATAACTTGATTCATCAACAAATCATATCAAAACAAAGACAAGGCAAACAAATGCTGGGCTCTTAGAGGTCTAATTTTGGTCACTCAGTTACTTGATGCATAAATCCTCCACGTTCCAGTGTCAGTATGTGTTTCACACACGATCATTGGTGACGCACCACCTAATACATTCATTTACAGTGTAAACGATCAACAATGTTTGTATAAATACTCGCTAAATGCAAAATGAGAAGGTGGTTTAAAAGTTCATAAAATAAAATTTACAAAAAAAGAGTTAGGAAGTTTCTGGGATGGTAGTTATTTATAGAAGGTAGAAGTCTTCTTTGGCGTTGGCTAAACATGAAACGTGTTGAACAAGTTCCTGGTTTCAAGGTAAATTCAAGGTTTTGGTTTTAAAACCATTAAGATTTTCTGTCATATCTTTTCTATGTTTTACGTTTTTGTTTTTTTTAGAAGGGGCAACAGATGAAGCCAAAGTACCTGTCCTTGTCTCTGGCTATACTGAACACAGTAATGCAGTGCTATCCCTCCCCCACCTGTTTCTGATCAAAAAACAGTCAATTGGCTGAATATAATCTACTACTGCACTGTACCTTATTACAGTTTCAACAAAGCACAAAAAAGCAGCCTGGTGCGGCTCAACAAGAGTGAAGGTGACGTAACTCAGGTCTAAAGGTTCAGGGACAGGTGGAACCTTTCTGGTTGTTCAAGAGTCCCATTTTCTCTCCTTTGTGTGTCTCTGCCACCTGGAAAACCTGCTTTCTTTCATGCTTTAACCGATCAGACCAAGATATGAGAAAACCTATGAACTTGTCAAGCTATCAGAAAATAGTTTTTTGAACCCAAAGCAAGAGAGGCACGCAGGTTTCAAAGGGACTTCCTGTATTTAAATTTTCAGTATCTAAAGAAATTGAACCTATAAAGCATGCAGATTGTAGAGATTTCTGATAAAAGTAAGATGGGGGAAGAAAACGCAGATCAAATAGGAACCACTTTTTATTAACATCTACTGAAATTTGAGTATATTTATAAGAAGATTTTCCAATTTGGTGGTAATTACAATGTTTAAAATATGTGACTAAACACCAATATCACATATATTACCAAATTTGCAAACAAAGCCTAAGTACATGTCAAGCATCATTTTGCAGTTCTACCTATTCTACAAAAAATAATAATACATTAAAGGCTATTTTTTCTAATTAGGAAGGTAATATATGTGTAGGGAGCTGCTCACTGCACACCTATGCTGTATCCTAATTGTTTCATGCTTGATATTGTTTGGCTGAGAAAAGGAACTGAATCCAACCAGATGTTTCAAACCAACCACGCATCAATTCGTACCCACATTGTGGATGTTTAGTACCTGCTTTTACATCCTCTGATATGAAGAAACTAAGTATTCTATTCATGTTCACAGTAATGAGATGTTCTACAAGCAGAAGGTGTTTTTAATTGATCAGGGCTTACATTCTGTTATACTTCATAGCAGGATCAAAACCACAAATAATGTGAACAATGTATCAGAATTTCTTTCTTAAATATATCATCAGCTTACATTATATATGAAATTTTATTATGTTAAAATTATATATCTCCATACTTTAACAATAATATCTGTTGTATATGCTGTATGTGAAATGGAACGAAAATGAAGCATGAAGAGGTGCAATGGCAAAAGTCTATTCATTTTTTGATAATCGTAATCAGAATTCAGTCCACACTGGACAGGTCGCCAGTCCATCATAGACATTGCAGATTTCATATTTTTATTAAAATGTTTTCAATTTTATTAAAAAGGAAAGAATTAAGAAATAATTTTTTTTTATAAATGTTTTTTTTATTTCATTTTACATTTTCGTACTAAATGCATTTTTTACATAATTTTCTTTTATGTCATTAAATAAAAAAGTGGTTGTTTACATTTCATTTTTAAACTTATTATTAAAATTATATAATTATCACAAAAATTTAGAAAGAAATTTAAATTATGGTAGGATTTTATTACGTTTACCATACTAAAAAAAAAGAAACAAAGCAAAATGTAAATTGATCCAGTTTTCTCATATTCTGACACCTTCCAAAACTCCATCTGTCAAAGCAAAGTGGTGTTTTTTACACATAGATAAAACTGCTCTTTAAAATAATAATTTTCACAAATGTATAATTTTATGTTTCCATTTGTTTATATTTCGTTCATGGTGAAATATGATCCATATGAATGTCGACTGGCCTCTACCATGCCCATTTCTGATGACCAAACTGCTCAAAACAGCAAAAGATTTGTATGTATTATTATATAGCCAACTGCTGTTATTACATTTGTTTTAAATGACTTTTTAATCTATTAAAATAAAATTATGATTAATGGCATTATCAACTAATTGTTATGCAACAAGTTAAAAAAAATCCATTATTGACGTATGGAAGTAATTGTGTTATTGGGTTTAATAAATCCAAAATAGACCAAATATATTGGTTGCTCCTGATTTGAAGAGGGAAAGATTGAATAAAAACCATGACAGAAACTGGCCACAACATTAGAAGCACCTTCATAATCCAGTACAGCACTTTGTAACGACATTTCTCAACTCTTTTTGTTTCTGTTTGGATGATAAATGATGTGTTGCTGACTCAGGTTTAGTACAGATTGATCTAGTGTTGTGTTGGATTGCTTCACTACCTGGGCACAGCCACAAGTGGCTTCATTTCATGCTTATTTATTAAAAAGTAAAACACTTGGAAGAACTAAATAAATAAATAAACACTTTAATTTTTACTAGTTGAAATTGAAATACGGGACTGATGAGAATATAAGACAAAATGATATTCTTTAATCACATTTGACATATAAATAATAAAATAACATAAGAAAAATAACAGCCTGTTGTCATGGTCATATTTCCCCTTCAGCACTAACTCAAATGGGGTTTCATGCTTTACCACATCTTCTAGCCATTATATCCGCCCAAATGCACAACCGGGTTACTTAAAGCTCTTTGTTTGGAGAAACTGTGGAGCTTTAAAGCGGCGCAGCTGCTTTCCTCACATGACGGAGAGCCAAGCGGACAACAATGCGGCGCTGGTACCGCGTGGGAAGCTCAGTTCTGACACACCAGCTGAAAGAAAAAGAAGGGCAGAAACTCGCTCTGGTATCACTCACCATCCGGCTGCTGAGGTATTTCTCCACTTCGGACAAACTTCGCACGGACACGCTTACACCGGGCATATTAACCTCCCATCTGGAGCCAGAGAGGCGCTAACGAGGCTTTAGTTCGGTACTGGGACCATTTTCCGAATCATGCCTGAAGTGCTAACTCATGTTTAGTCCGCCGAGGGCCGTTTTTTGTGTCCCTGGGTTCGCACTTCGCACACGATGATTGTACCCTTGCATACAACTGTGTGAAGGCAAAACTCCGCCTGTTCTTCATCAGAGAGGAGGGAGGAGGGCTTAACCCTTTCAGCATGCCTGCCTATCAGTGGTAGATAAAAAATAAAAAAAACAGCCGAGTAGAAACACAGTACAGCCGCCTGTGTGTGAAAGTATTTACACCCCTCCTTTGAAGATTTTTTTTTCTCATTTTGTTAGAAATTTCGGCGAACTAAACACTGAATAATTGTGAAGAGGAAGCAAAACGACATGGCGGTCAACATTTCTTCCAAAAGGAAAAAAAAGAGAAAAAGTGTGGTGTGCATTTGTTTTATACCCACTTTACTTGGATATCCCTGAAGGAAATCCAGTGCAACCAACCACCGTTATATATCCACCTGTGTGAAGTTAAATCACATTATAAATACTATATTATCATCATAAATATTAAACTATAAAAAACTAATGGCTGTGACTTGAGGGGTTTTAACAAAATGAAGTATGAGGACAAATGTGAAAAGGCTGTGGTATATTATTTGAAGTCGTAAACGTTCGACATGCAGAATACCGACAATTAGAACTGAAATGCTCACTTTTATGGGGTTCCAAATGTGCCAAAAATGTTTGTCCGTGTTCATACGCACACTGCACATGTCAAATCAACATGAAAGTTTACATTTGAGAGTGTCTATGTATCTGGCAAAAGTACTTCTGCGCTTACAAATTTACATTTGGGTACTACATTACCTATGTAAACGACTAACTTGACCAAACATTTAGCCTTTTCAGTTTTATTTAATCATGTAATTGCTGGAGTCTTATGTCATTCTGTCGTTAGAACCTGTCGTTTCCCTTGCTGTTGTAACCTGTCGTTTCCCAAACATTTTTGGCACATTTGGAACCCCATACCCTTTGTCAGCAGACATTTATAATAGGCAATGTTATACTTCAAATGTGCTTGATATGTCATAAATGGAAGAGGGATTAATAAATAAAAAAATCTTCAGTCATTTCTGATGTTCTATTTGCATCTTTGGAAATTTAAATTATATTTGACAGCTTATAGATTTCTTCTATTATTTTTGGGGGGGGTCACATTTAGGTGTCAGGGGTCACCAGTCCAACGAACACTGGATGTTATAGGCTCATCAGTTTCCACATTCCATAACAGGTGAGAAACATTCACTCAGATCTAGCAGTCTGGAAAACATTACAAAGCTATTTCTAAAGGTTTGGGTATTCTGTGAATCACAGTGAGCGCCATCATCCACAGAGGAAACTTGACACAGTGGCAAGTCTTCCCAGGAACATCCAGGAGGTCCCAACAGAACCAACATCTAAAACAATGCAGGTCTTACTTGCCTCAGATAGTCATTGTGTATGGTTCAAGAACAAGAAGACTTTTTGGGGAAGATATTCTGTTCACTAACAAGACAAAAGGGGATCTACGTCCATGTAAATCTGGTGCAAAACTGACAGTTATAACTAACAATTTTAGAAAAGTACAATCATGCAGTCAACCTGGGGTTAAGTGCCTAGCACATCGACAGGAGACAGGCGGAAGCTGGAATCAAACTTGCAACCCTGCTATCACAAACCAACTGCTCTACTTACAACAATACTACAATACTCACTTTTTTCTTCTCCATTCCTGAATTCTGATGACAGCATCTGATTATAAAAATACAAAAAAAGTCAGATTCCTTGCCATCGGTGAATAAAAGGGAAGACACTTTCACAGCACTGTATTGTTGTTTATTTCTGTAATCAGTGCTGTGAAGTTGTTTTGCAACTCATCCCCCATGGAGTCCAAGAAGTCCTGAGAATAATCCAACTGGTCTTTCAACTCTCATTCATTTACCCTGGAATGAGCTTATCCACCTTGCAATGAACACAAAAGCCTGAGTTGCATCACAAATCCCTGACCCCTTCCAGTTTCAACAAGGGGCTTTGTCATTCTGAGTTATAAGGGGAAAGATTATGAAGCAACCAGAACATTTTTATAGGTGTGTGGCTCCTGGTTTCATATTCGTTCCCAGCTGCCATTTGAGGAAATGTTAATGTCATTTTCACTCTGATTTACATATGTGTTCATTGGCTGCGATGTGAAAGGGAAACATATTATTGTGAAAAGATCAGACTCAGAGATAGATTAAAACAAGGTTTTCTCTCAATTCTTGGGAAATCAGCATTTCAAACAAATAATCAAAGAAGTTGCACAGTCAAAAGCGTCTAGAAAAAAGAATATTGATATATTTGCTTGCTTCAAAACATTGTGAGTGGGTGTTGGTAACAAATCTGTCATGGCAGGGTGTGCTTCTTTTTCTGCTCCCAGCATGTCAGATGGATTTAAGTGATGCTGAGCAGCATTGGAGAAGATTTATATCTATTTTTTTCCCTTTTTATGGAAAAACTTTAACTAGCAGTCTGGAACCGAAACGTAAAAAATTGCCAATCTCTCAAAAGATAAAAGGAGAGCATCTGTTTGTTGGTTAGTACACAGTCAGGAATGCAACATATTCGTTGGTTTGACTGCCTCTTTGTTTAACCCGGCATGATTGCTTTGCATCAAGTCAAACCTTTTTTGTTTGTGTCAGCCACATAAACATAATTGGCACTGGCTGAGTAGTGTGCCAACTCATTCTAACATGCCAGCGAGCAAGTCTGCCAGTATAAATGAAACAGGACCAATTCCATAAAGTGACAGCGGCAGAGGCCCTTAAAAAATGGTGATAGAATCTGTTCATGGGAAATCAAGTGTTTCAGAAAAAGTAGCAAGAAGAGAGCTGTCGCTGAGAGAAACATTAACGGAAGTAACATCTGCAGTTGACCAATAGCCATGTACAAGACCAAGCTAAAATGAAAAAGAAGATGGTGTGGTCAGATGAGACTAAAAATGTCACTTTTTGGTCTATATGCAAACTGTGTGTGCAGAAAACCTGATTACACAATCAATGAAACTTGGTGGTGGCAGGATCATGTGGGGATGCGCTTCTTCAGAAACAACAGTGAAGTTGTCATAGTCAACGGGAAGATGGGTGGAGCTAGCAAGGCAGTTCTCGAAGAAAACCGGTTAAACACTTGAGACTGGCATGCTTCCAAGGACATAAGCACACAACCAGAGCTACAATAAGCCGGTCCAGATAAGAATCATTTTTGATGTTAATATGACCTAATCAAAGTCCAGACATAAATCAGTTTGAGAATCTGTGGCAATATTAGAAAACAGTTGTTAAGAAAAAAGATCTCCAGTGTTGGCAGAAACAAAACAGCTTTTATCCCCCTCCACACGGTGGTGATCCAGATCACCCCCAAATTGCAATCATTTGTTCCTGGTTCAGTTGGAGACATTTCCTGAAATTTTCATTGAAATCCCCTTATAACTTTTTGAATCATGTTGCTACCTAACAGAATAACAAACAAACAAACCCTGGCGAACACACAACTTTCTTCACAGAAGTAATGATTCACACATTTTAGGCGTGTTCCTACTTCAGTGTAATTTAACCAAATCTTTTTCTGATGAGGTAATCCGTCTGCCTGCTACCTTCAGCCGCTGTGTCTCCATATTGGCCCTTTGAGGAATCATATCACGACTGTTCCAGCAGTGAGTAGCGTCACTGATCAGCGCAAAAAGAAGATCCAGAGCATCAGAAATAAGAGAATTAAAGCTGGGCGTTTTGCTATGTTTCTGTTTGCTGTTGCTGTAAATTGGTTTGGCAGCAACTCTTCTTATTTCTCTGTGACAGTGTAGGGGTCCTTTCACTATACCCCTGTTTAATTATGCGCCCTGGCTACTTGGTCACTGGGATATTCCCTTGGTTAGTGTGCATGACTTTCACTTGGGAGTTTTGGGATCAAATCCCGCCCAGGCCCTCATTGTGCCCCTTGCCACATCTACAAAGCTGATTGTTTGCAATATCCACTCATTTTCTCTGAATTGCAACCAATCAGCACAACTTAACTACATACAGCTCCCGCTTAGTTACTCAGTCAGGCAATTCTGAGTACGTACTTGCATTCCGGTACTCCGTTGGTTCCTGAAATGGCCCCAAAAAATACAGTCGGCCAGGCCCGACGGAGTGGAGACACATGTATATCGGGAAGGTTGTTTTTGGATACAGACTCAGATGCTGAGAATGAGGGAGGCCATGTCCACCATTTAAATGGTGACATAGATTGAGATGAGAATACGGATGAAGTAGTCTCTTATTGCTTTCTCCCCATCTTGACATAAGTGTGACTCCCTCTCCATAAGTTCTGTGAACTTCTCAGAGTGAACTACTCTACAGCCATAACAATGTGTCTCAGTGTCCTTCAGTTGAGCCAGAGTAGGTAAAATGTCAAAAAGTCTCCTCCAACTTCAGTCTCTAAAGCCTAGTTTATGCTACTCCATTTTGGCGGAAACGGATTGATGCAACGCCATTATCTGTTGTCCTGGTCGAGCAACGCTGAAAAAAAAACAATGGAAAGGGGAGAGAAAAAAAGTACAATAAAACGAAAAACATGTCCGACAATACGTCTGAGTGCAAATTTGCGGTCGGAGAAGCATAAACTGGGTTAAGTCCCAAGCATTATGCCATATTCACCAGATGCCTTTACTAATAATTACTAATCACTAAACAGAACTAATGTTGAAATAATTTTCCCACTACAATGGCCACTCCCCTGCTTGTGAGGGAACAGCCTTTTTGGCTTATTTGCAGACTAAATTATGTACTATTATTGGGCCGCACTGCAGATTAAACCAAAGAACCTGATACACACTATGGTCTTCTAAAAACAGAGAAGGAAATCTCATTCATCATCTTTTACCACTGCCACTACTGTCTTAATTAGCTGGATGTATTTACAGGGTAACTAAAGCAAAGAGAAGTTTACAGACACCCTTCTCTGCTGGGCCTCACTGAAAAATTAATAAGCTAATACTACTCTCTGGAAGTCTAGCCCACCCTCCAGCAACCAGAAACAACTTGCTCACAATAAGTCACTGGGGTCAGATAGAGATTTGGCATTATTAATTCAGAAGGACCATGTAAGCTATCTACTGCATATAGAAGCAGAGGCAAGTTCCGAGAAGCATGATGAAGCTGTTACTTAGCTCGATTGCTTAGAAAGGAGGTAGAAGTAATCAGGAGGATGTGCTTCCAACGATCCAGAAAGCTCCAGCAGATTTTGAATAGTCAAGTGAGATGGTTATAATAGCTTGACGCAAACATTGTGTCTTTAATGATAAATTATTTATGTCCTAGTGCGATTGCTATTCATTACGTTCTCTATTCAAAAGGCTTGAACAGTTGAGAAATATTGTTTTAGCTCTTCATTCATGGCCTGTTTACCTGCGTTTTTATGCACGGGTTTTAATGTTCTTGGCGTTATAGACCCGGGTTGGAAGTTTATTTAAACTCCTCATTATGAGTGTCATCCATTTTCAGCTTTTAATTATTAATTATAATTTAATTCTTTTAAAAAAGTAAGAATTAAGTACAGAATGTTTTGTTTTATGTAATCAACCCTAAAAGTAATGCCTGTAGGCTATTTGGTTATATGTCCTCTAGCGAGCTGGATAGAAACCACATGCTTTATGTTGATATGAAGTGGTCGGTATCAGGTGCATATTTGACCCTTCTTTTAAGCAAAATAAGTAGAGCTTCTTCAAGCTGGATCTCTTCCCGACACAGACGCAGCTTTTACGTACACTCAAACGTTTAAGACAGTTCAGGCCGGGATCATTCCAAAGGATTCATGTTAAACGACTCTCCAAAATCCACACATACCACTGCCAGACCCTCAGTATGATGCCACGTCCGCCATCCTGGACAGTTGTTACATATGACTCTTCCAAACATACTTGCTCTAGTTTTGGCCAGAAAGCTTAGTATGTCTACCCTCTGACTATAAGGCTTTTCTCCAGGATAAATTTCCCTTAGCAAGTTGCAGCACAACGTCATGCATTTGCGTATCTAAAAAAGCTTCCAGCATGATGCTTAGTGTGTACTTCACTTCATCTACCTCATTGCATTTCAGGTTGTGGGAATGACTGTCCACCTGGAGCGCTCAACACAAGATGTGGAAAACTTTAGGGAACTTTTCAGAAACAGACCCTCAGCATGGTGCCATCTCCAACATGCTTGAAAGTTGATTCGGATCTCTTTGGCTTGAACGCCTCACCTGGTTTCCTCTAAACATGCTTAACATCTGATGGTGTTTTCTGAGCAAAACACTTTTCTCTAATCAAATACTAGTAGAAAATATTAGTGAATGTGTCACACAATGCTGATCTTGAGCGAGACCACTATAACCACAAACTTCACACAGAAATGCACAACCAAATATCTCCACAGAAGTCACTGATGTTTAAACTCATTTTAGGGTTACCTGGTTCCCCGGAACTAGAACGGAACCTTGACTGTAAAACAACGCAAAAAATGACTGAAAGATGTTTTTATTTTCAGATGTCATGACCATCTTTGCCCATCAACATTTCTTTGTCCAAAACGACAGAATACACAAGTTACCAAATGTTGCCTGTATAGCTTTTTTGGTGCATTTTATATATAAATATATATACAGTTACATCAGATCCACATGATGCTAAGTATTATGAGGCGGCTGATCCGTTGAATTAGGGAATCAATAAGCCATAAAGGTAAGCAACCTTTGATGAGACGAGCTTACAAATTTAATTCACATTTTCTTCTTCTTATAATCGCCCTAACATAAAAAAGCATGGCCATGTCAGAGAAGTAATGAGTACAAAAAAACAAAGCAAAAAACACGCTGATTCGTTCAAAATACGAATGAGTTTTTCAGAAAAACAAAGGCTTAAAGGGTATGAAGCATAAAATACTATACAGTAAAAACCTATATCTGCTATGCAGGTTTCAAGAATTTCATTCTCAGTGTCTCTGAAGGTTGTCCTATTAGTGAGCAGAGCTCAGTTGACGGCTTACGGAGAAGGCAGGAGGAGACGAGAAGCAAAGAGAGAAAATGTAATTCAAAATAGATAATGACTCATGAATCTAGCTTGTTTTACTCCATCAAAAACCGGTTTGATGAGTTCTCTGAATGCCTTGTTTGTCAACCTTTTGCAATCCAAATATTGCTTCTTTTTTTTTTTATCTTCGCCATTCGTCAGACGGCAGAGACAGCTTGGCTGTTGTAATCAGTGGATTCCATTTTGAGGATGTAAGGGATGATGCTGTCAATCTGCACGTTGCCGATGAGCCCGGCAAAAAACAGCTCCTCTGTGACAGCTGCGCTTATTAGCCTGAGGGCCGGAAGACGCAGCAACAGCTTGGATAACCTGGGAGTAATGAGGCAGAAAGGAGACATGGATCTAAAAAAACATGAAGCAAGCGCATCTGTGACAACATCATCAATCTGTCCTACTTTAAAGAGTAAGTCTGGCCTGGTGCGCTACTGCTGTTTTCAGCACCGTTAGCGTCACTTAGTACGAACCGATAAGAGTCTTCCGGGTACGTTCTCGTAACGTAGTCCTGCAGCTCCGTGTATGCTTTTTCCTGGAACATCTCTATCTGCGGGATGTTATCTATGCCAGGGTGATCTGTAAGCAGAAACAATGCGCACCCACAGAGTGAGGAGGAACATACTAAACACGCTTTAACAATAACACAGATAAAAGAAAAGAACTAACTATTGTCTTCACACACCAGGGCTAAAGAGGACAACAGCTTTGAGGTAGGCATATTCATACGAGTCTGGGGAGAGCTTGGACATGCTGTTACAGAACTCCTGCATCCTCCAGATGTGCTCCATAACTACTTTTCCTCTCTCCGGGGACAGCTTCTCTAAAAACGTGACAAAAGAGACAACTTTAGAAAATAGAGAAATCAAAGCAAATTTTAACTTCTTCCCAAAAACAGAAGGCTCAGCACAGTCAGACTGCTTCCTCTCTCAGATTTTACTGCATTAATGGATGCTTGCAGCTAGTTGTGGAGCCCTCTTACCTTCCTGCAAGCTGGTCTGCAGATGGTTGATGATGGCGCTCAGAATGGTACCAACATTCATAATGTTGGAGCACTGTGCCAGGCCCAGGGCAAACAGTTCATTCCAGCAGGCTTTCATCAAGTTTATGTCATTGTCTTGACCGCTGCAAAACAAGAAGTCACCAAAGTGCTCTTAAGCTGCCGTATTAAACTGCTCCCACCCATTGAACCCATCTCTCACAATACAACCACAGACTTTGGTGTATTTTATTAGGATTTCATGGGATAGAGCAACACAGAGCAATGCATACAAATGCTTTACACCTTTTGGATGCGTCTCTACCAGATTTGCACGATTCATTCAATTGTAACGGTCGGGATATTTTGAAGACCACGCAATTTCAAGCGACGTGCAGTGAAAATCTGGAGAGAGCATCTGTTAACGTCAATTTTCAAGTCTAGCCCCAGATTCTCAGACAGATTTAGGTATGGACTTTGAATAGACCTGTTTGAGACATTAATATATTATAATCTAAACCACTGTAGTCCTGGCATTGTGGGTAGTTTCCAAAGGTCTTTTGGATCATCTAAAAGGATTTCCGAGGACTGCACTTTATTTTCTTCCATCTATTTACCTATCAACTTCATGATGCTGACATTTCCATGTTTTGCAATGGTATATATTTTTTGTTTGTCTCATAAAACATATTGCATGTAGACCAAAACATGTAATTTGGTCTCGTCTGCCCAGATATTTGTCGTTTATCTGCTGGCAGATTTATATATAGCCTGGAAAAACCAAGAACCTAATCTATTAAGGTAAAAGGTCTGGCAACGAGTAATGATAAGGGCCTTACTCAAGGGGCGAAATCAAGCATGCATTTGAATTTCTCACTGCACGCAATTGGATAACGCCACGACTAATCACAACAATACACGGTGTGACGTACCCAGAGCGATAGCATAGCTACCAGCGGAACTAACTGGTAGATTAAACTCTTGCAGTATCCAGTCAGCAAAACAGCAAAGACTTCCTTCCTGCAAAGGAACGATTCGAGCGCGGTTTTCTGTTCGTCTTCTAGAATCAGAATCGGTTTTATTGCCATTGTTTGAGAACAAGTTCACAAACTAGGAATTTTTTCCGGTACAGTTGTGCACATAAAACATTTAACATAAGTAAAAATAAAATAAAATAAGATAAAAAAAATAAAATAAAAAGAATGAGCCATAAGGCTAAAGTCTTTATAAATATTATAATCTGTATGTATATAAAAGAACTATGAAGAGATTAACATCCTTTTTAACATGAGAACAGCAGCAGGGTTCCATTCACAGATGTGCAGGTGAATGACAGCAGCAGATCTAAGTGTGATCAGACCACACAGTGCAGTAAAATAAAGTTACGTAGTGCAGATGGTTCTATCCTACATGGGTCTTTAACTGAACTATCGGGTCTTGTTATTGTTCATGAGTCTGATGGCGGAGGGGAAGAAACTGTTCAGGTGGCGGGAGGTGTGGATCTGGATGGACCGTAGCCTCCTGCCTGAGGGGAGGAGGGAGAATAGTCGGTGTCCAGGGTGAGAAGAGTCAGCTGTGATCCGACCCACACGCCTCCGGGTCCTGGAGGAGAACAGGTCCCGGAGGGATGGGAGCCTGCAGCCAATCACCTTCTCAGCAGCACGCACGATGCGCTGCAGTCGGTGTTTGTCCCGGTCTGCGGCGCCGGGGAACCACACGGTGATGGAGGAGGTGAGGATGGACTCGATGATGGCCGTGTAGAACTGCACCAGCATCTCGGTCGGCACCTTGAGTTTCCTCAGCTGCCGCAGGAAGTACATCCTCTGCTGGGCCTTCTTGATGAGGGAGCTGATGGTTGGCTCCCACTTGAGGTCCTGGGTGATGGTGGTGCCCAGGAAACGGAAGGAGTACACGATGGAGATGGGGGTGGGAGAGTCCATCAGGGTGAGGGGATACGGTGGGGCTGTGACTTTCCTGAAGTCCATGATCATCTCCACTGTCTTCTGGGCGTTCAGCTCCAGGTTGTTGTGACTGCACCAAGAAGCCAGCCGGTCCACCTCTCTCCTGTAGGCGGACTCATCACCGTCTGAGATAAGTCCGATGAGGGTGGTGTCGTCCGCAAACTTGATCAGCTTTACGGACTGGTGACTGGAGGTGCAGCAGTTTGTATACAGCGAGAAGAGCCAGGGGGAGAGTACACAGCCCTGAGGAGTCCCAGTGTTTGTAGTCCGATTGTCCGAGACAATCTTCCCCAACCGCACGTGCTGTCTCCGGTCCGACAGGAAGTCAGTGATCCACCTGCAGAGGGAGTCGGGCACGCTGAGCTGGTAGAGCTTGTCTCGTAGCAGTCCAGGGAGGATGGTGTTGAAGGCAGAGCTGAAGTCCACAAACAGGATCCTGGCGTAGGTTCCTGGGGAGTCCAGAAGCTCCAGGATGAAATGGAGGGCCAGGTTCACTGCATCATCCACAGACCTGTTGGCTCTGTAGGCGAACTGCAGTGGGTCCAGGAGGGGGGCGGTGATGTCCTTGAGGTGGGGCAGGCCACAGACGTCAGCGCCACCGGCCTGTAGTCATTAAGTCCTGTGATCCAGGACTCCATCTTCTAGATGAAGAGTCAAGTCTAACTCGTTCACTGTAGCGGCCAAAGCCGTTTCAAACAACTGGTGTTCATCTGTAGCCACTGTTTACTAAATGATTCTGGACGTCGCAGCGTTGCGGCCATTAGCTTAGCTCGACCTGGCCCGCCTACATCAGATACACGGATTTGATTGGTTCCCCGAACTGCTTACGTAATGCAGTAAGAGTATCATTGCTCTTATACATTTACAACCTGAACAGTAGTGATGTCAAGATACTAAAATCGTGAATTTGATTCGATACTGAAAAAAAAAAAACTCCATACTTGATTTCGATACTAAGGTGATTTAAAAAACACCAATTTATTGAATAAATAGATCAAAGAAAAACATTTTTATCTAGCTAACTTAATTTATAATTAGGGATGCACCGATACAGATACTGGTATCGGCCCCGATACTGCCTAATGTACTGGTATCAGTTAAACTTAACAGATACCACGAACCGATACTCAAAATGGGGAAAATCTGCAACAAATTTACCAGAAAAGATAAAATTTTCACTTGAAATTTTATTTTTGTGGTCATTTTGCATTTGTATCTGCTATTTTGTCTCAGTTATGTTTAGTTGGTAAAGTCTGGTGCCTTTAGTCTCTTCAAGAAAGGCACCAGAAGTTATACAGTTTATTAATTCAACAATATGTAGCATGGTACACAACGAGGGCCGAGGTGGGATTCGCTCCCACGACGCCCAGGTGAAGGTCATGTGCGCTAACCAGTCAGCAAAAGGGATATCCCTGTGGCCAAGCAGCCAGGGCACATGATCTATCAGAGCCATAGTGACAGGACCTCCACATTGTCACAAATAGTATCGGATCGGTATCGGGTATCGACAGATACACAAAATCCAGCCATCGGTATCGGAACTGAAAAAGTCGGATCGGTGCATCCCCATTTATAATGCCAAAATTTAATGCAAACAATTGTTAGGTATAAAAAATTTCACTTTAACTCAAAGTGAAAATTTTAAAAAGTGCACAAAAAACGGGCGAAAGATAACACAATTTAAAACTTCAAAATAATGAGGTCTTGAAATAAGAAAATGCACAAAACTCGATCTGAAAATATATTAACTAAAAATGGAAACAGGAAGAACATATTTAAATAACATTGTCAGTCTAACTTGTGCATTCAGAAAGCACAAAAATACTTCAATTTAAACCAATGAGGCATTTAAATGAGAAAAAGCAGAACACTCAATATGAAAACATGGCTGTCAGAGAATGTGCATGTCGGTGTCGTCTGAGGGAGGCTGTGTGTTTCTGAGACTCCAATATATCGATACCAACGGGGACAGAAGATCTAATTTGGATACCAGTTTTATTATCGATTAATAATATTAGGTATTGATTATTTTGACAACCCTACTGAGCAGTGTAAAACTTCTCCACAACTTTATCCCAGCCCTGTCTCTGAGGCCTTCAAAGTAGCTCGATTTTTATACTAATATGAAATTATACACAGATGGACTCTGTTCACCTCTGAAAGCAAGGGTATCGAAGTGAGAAGGGTTCATTAGAATAAACAGACATACACACGTTTGTGTTTGGAATTCAACTACATCTAAGATGTAAATAACTCAAGTTGACTACATTCTGACTCTACAATTTGGTGAAAAAAGACCATTTAAAACAAAAAAAGGCTGAATTCATCATACCCCAAAGCTTGAAAGGCCGGTATGGAGCGTGCCCAGTGCATAGAGAGAAAAAGTAGCCGGGACGCAGACTCACAGATGTAGTTGACATTGAGGAACTCTGGTACCGGCAAAGGCATCATAAGCTGAAGAGAAATAATTAAGAAACATTAGGGGAAAAAATATGATGATAGTGTTTATCTAAAAAAAAATAAAAAAATAAAGACCTGGAGTGAGTCAAAACAAGCATGAATTTGTGTAAACTAGCTCTGCTTTTACCTTAAAAGGGATGTGGCTCTCAGAAAGCAGAGGCCCGTCCAGCTCCACCACAGGACCTGACTGGTCCCCTGACATCAGCTGCATGGTGGTTTCTATAGATTCTCCCGCTGAGCCGTCATCAGGATGTAGGACTTTGGCCAACGTGTCAAAAGCTCTGGACAGGACATTGATGTTTTTATATCCAAAACATAACTGTTTTTAAGATTTAGCTTACAGAAAGCAGGAAATTAATCATACAAAAAAAAGCACTGGAGTAGCCTCCCCTAATACATGATGGAACCTTTTGTGATTGACGGGGAAATCTAATTAGATCCATATGATTGGGAGTCAGAAACCACATGGCCCTGGAAGCAATTCAATTAACGCTTTTAGAAAAAAAGAAAAAACAGCCCCTGGGTTTCGTTCTGAACAACTCAGGTCATTACACACAGACATACAAACACAACAAGTGGTGAGCATCAAAGCCTTCTAATTCCTTTTGACAGCTCTCACCTAGTGATATCACTTGCAGTCTGATCGTCGCCTTGGATGTCTGTCATTGAGCCGTCACCATTGCTGAGCGTTTCAGCTCCCATCATGTCATTCCCGCCGTCACTCTGCCCTCTCGTCTTGTTAAGGTGGGCGAGTGATGTAACGACATTTGCCAGCGTACCGAGATCCCCTTGAGAAAGATCATCCTGTCGGGAAAAGGAATTCTATACAAACAAAATCCAAAGGAGTCCAGATTCCTACGTTAATTTATCAATAAATAGAAAAGTTTATTACAGATTTTTTAAACAAGGTGAGGCTTTAAATGTGGAATCTGCAAAACCCAAACATTGATATATTCATGGACAGGATTGGAAGGATATTTGGATAGATGAAAGATCATCAACTAAAATCAGGTGTGTTGAACCAGGGGAGCATCTAAAACTTGTGGGGCAGTTTGCGAGGAGCAGGTTTGAAAAAAAAACTGGTTTAGAGGGATGGATGCCCAGATGTGGTGGAAACGGATAAATCGATATATTGTAGTTTGCAAAATATTGAGGCAAGTCTGAAATGGCCTTCAGAAATCAAAGTGTTAATCATTTATTTTCACCAATAAACAAAATGAATAAATAAAAGAAATCTAAATCAAATCAATATTTGCTGCGACCCCCGTAGTATTCAAAACAGCATCAGTTCTTCTAGGTTCAATTGCACACAATTTTTGAAAGAACTCAGCTCGTAGATTATTCCAAACATCTTGGAGAACTAACCACAGATCTTCTGTGGATGTAGGCTTCCTCACATCCTTCTGTCTCTTCATATAATCCCAGACACATTCCACGATGCTGAGGCTCTGTGGCGGCCCATACAATCACTTCCAGGACGTCTTCTTCTTCCTTAAGATGACAGTAGTTCTTAATGATGTTGTCTGGATGTTTGGGGTCGTTGTCCTGCTCCAGAATAAATCTGGGGCCAATCACACACCTCCCTGATGGTATTGTATGGTGATGAACCTTCCTGTATTTCTCAGCACTGAGAACACCATTAATCCTGACCAAATCTTCAACACCATTGACAGAATTGAAGCCTCAAATGCTCAAGGAACATCCACCATGTTTCACTGTTTCCTGCAGACACTTCAGCCCTTCAAAGAAAAAACTTCCTTCTACTGCTACACCCAAAAAAAAAAAGGGTACCTCCTGCCATTTTTTTGCACCCCAGTTCCTGTGTTTTCCTCCATACTAGAATCGCCTAGCCTTGTGTCCATGTTGGAGATACAGTATATGGCTTTTTGGCTGCAACCCTTCCATGTAGACCACTTCTGGCCAGACTTCTACAGACAGTAGATTGGTCTGATTGGGTCCTATTGGTTTCTGCCAGTTCTGACCTAATGACACTGCTGAACATCTTCTGATTTAGAAAGAAAATAAACTTAATGTGTCTTTCATCTGCTGCACTTTCTCAGCCGACCACTGCATCTTAACAGCACATCTGGAAACTCCAGTCTGCTTTGAAATCTTTGACTGAGAGAGACCTTGCAGATGCAGTAGAACTACCTTGTCTTGTTGCTGTGCTCAGTCTTGTGATAACATGAAACTATCTTCCCCAACCTCACCTAGGTAGCAGAGTTTGGCTGTTCATCATCTAGTTTTGAGCCTCCCACACAGCTGTTTCTGTTTCAGTTAATTACTGTGTTTCAACCTAGATTTGACTTTGATGATCTTCAGCACCTTTTTGGTATAATTGGTTGATCAAACACCTAACCCTATAAAATCCCTGACTTTGTACAAGAGTGCCTACAGGAAATGATGCTGGTTTGAAGGCATAAGGTGGTAACACCAAATATTGATTTGATTTAGATTTTTCTTTTGTTCTATCACTTTGCATTTTGCAAATGGAAAAAAATAAACAATCATTGAAATTTCTGAAAGCATTTTTTTACACCAACCTAAAACGTTTGCACAGTACTGTATATGTGAAGAATGAACAAATAGATGGATGTATGTAGTAGTGGGCAATATAAAAGGTATAAAGTAGAAATTATATACATGTAGCCAAAGGTAGAGATTTAGAACATACCGCCATACTGCTAGTAATGCATTTTGATGATATCATCAATCTGTGCTTACATCAAGTACACAAGGAGCATAAATACTGATTAGCAGTGTTTGTCTTTACTCTAGATGGCAAGTTTAAAAAAAAAAATGTTTTCCATTTAATGGAAAAGGAACCTGTTTAACTTGAAGCCTTTTTAATTCCTATATCTGCAGGATTGTTGTGCAAAAATAACTATTTTATATTCATCTTTATGTTGAGAAAATTTTTGCATTGCATTATTTTTGGAACCACATTAAACTTCAATTGCATTCTTAACCTTTTGAAATTGTTGTCTGGAAAGTGATAATGATCATAAGCAGTAATTTTGAGGTAAATGTAAAAAGAAAACAATACATCGCGTTGTATATATCGTTACAGCGATTGGATTAGATCGCAATATAGATTTGAGGCCATATCGCCCAGCCCTGGATGGATGACATCTAAAACAATCTGACAAAAAACAGTCTGGAAGTACAAAAAACTCCATACCCATAAGGCATTCATATTATACACTGACTGTTACCTTATCAGGGGAGGCTGGAATCAGGATGGTGTTTTCCATCTTAGGGAAGGACTGCTGGATGTTGAGCAACATGCTATTCTCAAGCAAACTTGTACATCTGAAAGTAGAAATCTATTGTTAGAAAGATATGTAGCACAATTATCACCCAGATTAGCTTCTCAAGAACCACAAATGTTTTAAAAACTCAGCTGTTTCATCTTAACACTATATTTGTCTTTATAACAGAAATGTGCTGATATATCTGATATCCAGTTATTAAAGTGAAATTGAGTAATAAGAAGCTACTGCCCAGCCTAATATTAGGGTGTTTGATTATGAAAAAAAACCAGCAAAGTCAGTTATTGTTTGGTATCAGCACGGCATACGTAGATCAAAGTCAATACGACTAGGGATGTCCGATATTATCGGCCTAAAGTCATTATCGACTGATATTGGCATTAAAATGTAATATCGGAAATTATCGGTAACGGTTTTTATTTTTTTAATAAAAAGAGTTTTTCACACCACACACATATTATATATCAAACTCTTCAGCTACTTCTTTTGTCTTTCAGAATGTAAAAATAAGACAGATTTGAGGTTTAGTTTTTGAGAAAATGTTCCAGCTACTTTTGAAGACAAAATAAAAATGGCACCTTTTTCAATTGCCTAACTAAAATTCTAGTACTTATTACATTTTCTAAATTTTTCATTGTGGTTACCTAAAAGGGTTTAGTAGTTTTTGTTTTTTTTATGAGGGAGGCTCCCCACATATCGGTTTATATCGGTATCGGAAATTATGAGATAGGCTATATCGGATATCGGTAGAAAAGCCAATATCGAACATCCCTAAATACGACACATTATCACTGTGTTATCTTTTTGGTGAATGTTATGTACCGAGCCGTTTCCTTCTCAGATACAAAAGTGGGCGTGGCAGCCAGAGGACTACAAAGGTTCTTTCGGATGTAGATCTTTTCTGTGGAGGCCGCACAATTCACCGACTTCTCTCTGGTGGCAACTTCAACAGGCTTCCGTTCACACTGCACAGCTAGAAACGATGGAACGATAAAGGGTAGGCGTTTGTATCCCGGTTAACACATTACCAGACGAGTGCGTGCTGTAAAAGGGGTCTCTTACAATCCTGCTTCATGCCCAGAGCTATACAGCGCTGTAGTCGGCAGTACTGGCACCGGTTCCGGTGTAGTTTGTTAATGGCACATTCTCCAGAGCCCCTGCATGTATACACCAGGTTCTTTCTAATGCTACGTTTGAAGAAGCCCTTGCAGCCCTCGCAGCTGACGGCCCCATAGTGGCGACCTGAAAGAGAAGGAAACGTTTGGGTTTGGTAAAAAAAAAAAAAAAAAAAGGTTTAAATGACAGAAAAATAATGTCACTACTTGAGTAAGCTGGTGTTTCTACCTGATGCCTTGTCCCCACAGACAACACAGTACTCTACCACAGGCTTGATGAGAGACTGGTCTGAGCCTTCAGTCACAAACTGACATACAAACACAACACAACGGAGTGAGTTACTACGATAAACACGGCAGCAGGTTCAGACGCTTCTGTCACATGATCTTTCAGAGGCCTGTTTCTAGAAACGGATTCGGGGAGAAGTCGGCGAGTTTTTGGTTACCTGAATCTGCTGTCCTGCTAGTTCGGGGGCGGCGAAAAGCAGCTGGTTGACCCCGGAGCCGTCTGAAGAAGTGAGGATCACCTTGTTAGGAGAGCCTTCCTGCTTGGCCAGAATCACCTTCCCGCTGGGGGAGTAGTCGGCGTTCGCCAAGATAAACTGCTGCTTCCCAGGAGAGGATGGCTCAATTGCCGTGACGATCTGGATCTTCTGCCCTGTCTGCTGATCAGTTACGATCTAACAGAGGAAAAGATTTTAGAAATTACTATGACTGTGTTTCTTTGCTGTTTTTATGGTTTCTTGTTTTATTATTTTACAGGTTACATGTACATCACTTCAGTCAACTTATATGCTATTTATTTTTTTCTTATGCATGGGATGGTATATTTAGACTGGGAAGGAATATCCAGTTTTATTCAAATAGAACCAATAACTTGTTACAGTGAGTTTTATATGTTTCGCTACCACCAGTTTAATCACAGTAACGATCTTTGGGGTGCGTACGCCTCCAGTTCACCTGGATTCGATGTCCTAAAGCCATGCTGTTGTCTGCTGACACAAGTTGAATCTTGTGAGTCTGTCCATCCATTCTATTAGGCTGCACACCTTCATCCGCTGCTCCTCACATCAGTGCCCCCATGAGGCATTCACACCTGTACAGAAAATAATTACAGTAAGACACCAATCATTCAGAGCAACATCATCACTCCAAAGTCCCATCAGTTAATCTGCTAAACAGATTCCTGTTGCTGGGACTGCTCCAGAAAAGTATGTTTCTAAAGGTACAAACATCATGATAATAACCTGATCAAAACCTTCCTTTAGTTTAATCTTTTTTGTGGTCTCGGTCCAAATAAGGTCACTTAGCGATAAATATTAGTTAAGCTGTCCTGAATGCTGTTGTCTTCTTCTCTTTAAGCAGACAAAAATATGGATACATATCAAAAATGTAGAATATAATTAGTTTACTTTAGTCAGAGTGCAACTCACAATAAAGAGATCAATTACATTATTTCGGTTCCTTTTGATGGTTTCCAGCAAGTGAAAACTCCAACATAGCTTCATAGGTCATTAGAAAATTGCATTAGTCAGAAAAAAGTACTTGCATTACAGAAATATAATAGCCACGATATCAACACGTTCAGGGATAAAACTGCTACCTTGCAGCTGTCCAGTAGAGTTACAGACACACTCCTTAAGGAGAGTAAATCACAAAAAGTCATCGCTGAAGATGGCGGTGGCTTTTCATACAGTGCTGAATCCAAGGATATTAATGGGATGTTAAATAGAATGAAAAAGTGTGGCAGAAAGGGGAACACAACAAGAGGAAGGGGGAACCCCAGCCTTCAACTTAAACCTTAAACTTAAAACCATATAACAGCCCGAGGAAGAGTTACAATGTTTCTTGCTGAATGGAGTGAGAGCTGAGAGTCACTACACGCATATATCCGGTAGATGAGTTACAAAATGCTTTAATCTTTGTTTTGAGCCACTTTAATTCCAGAAAAAAGGAGAAAAAAGGACAAGACTGTTGCTTACAGGGTAGAAGTCGTGTTTTTAGAAGAAAGTAATGTTGTATTTCATTCTGAAAGTAAGGAAGGAACCTGGACAAAAGAGCAGAGAGTAAGAACAGCCAAGATGCTTGAGTTACAGTGATGTTTTCATGGTCAGCAATGATTTGAGAAGCCATGTCATCTGCTGACAGATTATGCTGATTTCATTTTCCAACAGGAGCTGGCTCCTGTCCAAACTACCAAAACTATGAATAACTGGTTTAGTGACCATGGTAGTTTTGTGCTTGGCTGAGCAGGCGACTGGCCGGATCTAAACCACATAGAGAATCTATGGAGTATTGCCAAGAGGAAGATGAGAGTAATCAGAAGCAAAAAAGGCAGACAACCCAACGGCGCTATGAAAGTAACTTGGGCTTCTGTTAAATGTCAGCAAATCCTCGGGCAAGTACTGAATATTTACTCTGTATGGTAAAGTACTGTGCACAGACATAGTTTGCAGAAGCTCGGGATTCCCATATTAAAATATGTAATGTTGTGACTGGTCTTTTGTAATACTGGGTTTATTATGAACAGTGAGCAACAGTGATCAAAATAAACAAAGCAAAAAAACCTGAAGCATAGTTTATATTTAATCATACAAAAAACACATTGATAGTTTAACTAATGAATACCTTCGAAAGCTGTAATAAAACACAAAAGCAACGAAAGCATTATTTCAGCAATAACAGGTTCATGTACGTTTCAACCAGACTTTACATCCTCATTTATTCATCAGCATCTCATCAACATCCCTCCACATGGCACAGGCAACGCGATACAGCACTGATAACATCTATACATCCGTGATTAAGCGTAGACTTTTATTAGTTTTACTGCAAATTGTCTGGGTTAGAATGTATAAACGGCTACTTGGTTTATTAATTTTCGATGACAGGGCCTGTTAATGTGAAGGCTGAGACCGAGCTACCGCTAGCCAAAACCGTAAAAAAAAAAAACCCGCTTCACAGCAGAGTCCAGTAAAATCAGATGGGTGGTAAAAACTCTGCATTTAAATCGTTTCACTGACAGCCGGCTACTTAGAATCAATACGGAAGGTAAAGGTATTTCTTTTCCTGTCGGTGAAAGGTCAACATTGAAGGGTTAAAGCACACTAGGGTTCAAGGCCCGTGATGCCGACAGAGACTCTTCAGTTAGCCACAACCGGCTAAAATCAGTTTTATTTTAGCTCTGGATCTTCAACCTTATCCTCCGGTTAACACGACAACCGGTGGGTTGACACCGCAGCCCGCCGATAGGACACTAAACTTTAACACAGATGCCTTTATCTGGGAATCTACAGAGCAGTGCTAACACTTAGAGGTAGCAGTAGCACTGTTAGCTAACATTGCTAAGCTAACTAGCTAGCACCTCTTCTCAACACTACTCGCATACCGCGTCTCTTACTCTGCACCTTCTGGCGCAAGTGGTTAGTATAAAAGTATAACGTTGTAACAGCATACACATACCAGACCCCAGGTGAAGCTCAGGAATATAACGAGCTATGTTAGCCGGTTGTTAGCTAGCGGGTAATGACAACTTCCTTCCTGCTTCTCCAACAACGCGATGTTCTCACTGGAGTCTCGCGTACTGACGCAGTAAAGGAACGCGTCTTACCTTTCCAAAAGCCGATGTGTTAGAAAATGTCTTGATTTCAGTGCAATAATATTGAAAGTGTTTTCTGCAGTTGTTGGGAGGGTCAGAGTTCGTGACCTTTTTTCATCAATAAAGGGTTTGTTGCACATGCGCATTAATGCTGCTGTGGTTTATGTATGTCAGAGCGGCTGCGGTGTGTTGACGCTCTCACAGCTCTGCAGCTATGGTCTCACCTTTTACTGGTTCTTTACAAAAAATTTTGCTGACTCGCATTTAGAAAGTGTTTGGAAAATATTTAATGCGAATGACACGATTAAAATGCAACTATACCCATTTCTGTTTGAATTAAGTTTGCTTATGTCACTTATTTAAAATATAGCCTACTTTTATTTTTTGTTTTCCTTTTATGATTAGTAATCCTAGTTTTTTTAGATTCATAGCTTGAAGTGTTTTTCTATAGATTTCCACCCCGTATATAGAGTTCTTAAGCCCAATTTAGTTTGTTTTTGTATGTTTTCGAACAAAATGTTTGATTAGTCAATTTGTCTTTGTGCATTTCAGTAAGTGACTGAGTATTGCGTTAATCTAATAAGCACCCAAAAAGTGCCACGTTATCTACTAGACCAGGGGTCTAGGACCACAAGGGGCTCCGTAGAACTTCCACAATGGCTCTTAATAACTTTGGCTGCAAAATAAAAAAAAATTAACTCACCAATGTTTTGAAATATAGAAACAAATTTAGCTTTCATAACTTTCTTTTGCTCGTTATCAGTTTTACAAAAATAACAATAAAAGTACCAATATTTTCTACATCTAATTTTCTTGTAATTCAGTGGAAAATTATGTGCTATTTCACAAATATGAAGAAAAAATATATATTTTTCTAAATTTAAAACCTAAAAATAGAAAAGGTAATTCTTTAAGATTACATGAAATTACCAATAGAAGATATCAAAATGTTTTCTTTTTAAAAGATATATCAAATTTGTGGCTGTTAATTTAGTTTTTTCAAATAAAATGTAAAGTTTGCAGACCTTTGTTTTAGCTTTTCATCGTACTTGTGTTTACATCTCTTTTGTAACTGCAGACGTATGGCTCTTTTTAAGCAAACAAACTCACATCAAAACACTGATTTTTGCTCATTACATAGGTACAGTACGTTTTACTTTTTTCAATTTATGGTTTACCTTTATCATTCAATTATCTTTTTTCCTTTACCATTTTTAACTGTGTAAAACCTATTAACATGTATTGGTCTGTAACAGACACACAAAAAAAATTACATCCAGTGTGAAAATAACCCAGAATTTCATAAAAACATCACATGGATAGTCATGTGGTAGTATGATGATCTGCTTTTCTGCTTCAGGTTTGGACGGCTTGCTCTAATCATTGGAACCATGAATCGTATTCTATACCAAGAAACTTTAAAGGAAGAAATATATTTGACCATTAGTTTATGGATGTATTTCTAGCCATTGGTTTATTCAGCAGGAGAATGATCCAAAGCACAAACCTAAAACCACCTCTGAAAAATTACTAAAAGACTGCTTTTGGAGTAGCATGACATGTTTTGGCAGGACCTAACAGGCTGCTGATGTAAAAAAAAAAAAAAAAAATCCCCCAGCATTGCTGAATTAAACCATTTATTCAAAATAAAAGCAGGTCACAGCAATGTAAAATGCTCATCAGATACCTTAAATAAAATGCAAATTGCACAAAGGGAAACCTTATGAATATTTCCCTAAATCACAGTGGCAAACAAAACAGTGCTTTTTTTCAGTACTTTTTAATTAGCCGTTGGCGTTGACCTTTGTACACAGTGGATTAAAATGAAAAGTTGTGATGCAAAAAAATTAGGATGTACTGTAAACATTCACAGTCACCTCCTATTTCACAGTGTGCATGCAAGAGTCCATACAGTATTTACAAACATTTAAGTGATGTAAGTGCAAAATATAGTGATGCAGTGATGTCATTTTATTTACAGTGGGTGTTACATATGTGTTGCACCAATCTATGCTTCTCTTCTTATACTGTTATGGTTGATGTTAGGAAACAAAAAAGAACCTTTACCAAACAATAATTCCTAAATTTATCATAAATTCGTAGCTATTATTTACAAATGTCATGAAGTGGATGGTCATAAAGATGCAAGACAAAATCCTGCAATTGTGTACAAAATTTGTTTGAGCTAATATGTCAAAAATCATGGAGAAAAAGTTTCCTGTTTGTAAGTAAAAATAACATGAGAATTTTAAAACCAATAAGATTTTTTTTAAAAATCACTACAACCGCAGTAGCGTCAGTGTTGACTCGAGGATTTTTTCTTCTTTGTAAAATCTCTGGAGCACTGAGGTAAAATACTTTCAAAACACATCGACAATCCCATACAGAGATCTTCAACAGATGTTACAATACAACTGCCTCTTTGAATGAGTCGATCCATCTGTTCGAAAACAAAAACAGAACGTTTTTTATATATATATATATATATATATATCACAGCTGTCTCAGTGTGCAATGACAAACTGCATCCAATTGTTCTGCTGAACGTACCTTTGGGTTGTTTGGACATCATCTGCCCTGAAAATGTAGTAAAGTGTGTTTTTATGGTAGAGCTTAAACTGCTGCTTCTCAGAGGAATCCAATTTTAACACGAAGCCCAACAGGGGCTGACTCTCTAGGGCTGCAACATCCTGGAGGCAGAACCAAGAGAAATGGTTATAGTTTTGCTTCAGGTGTGTTTCTGGCTCTGCCAAAAGAGTCAGAGTTGCATACCTCACTGGCAGCGTATGTGTACAGGACTTTGTCTTTAATGACAAACCACAGCCTCTTCCCGTGCTTTTTACTGCGTTTGGACCTCTCCAGATACCCGCTCATGGAGGAGTTATCTGTGTTGGCAGACACCTGAAAAAAAAGAGCAGCCAGTCGCTTGAGGTTTTGGGTCTTAATTCAAAATGCACTTGTGGTGTAAGATAAAAAACAAATTCAGTGTTAGAGTACTCAAAGAACATGTGGTCCAAGAACAAGAAGTGAAAGAGTTTCCTAATTTTGTTGTCTATTTTCTGAGCGGTGCCCTTTAAAAGTATTCATAGATGTGATTTCTTTCAAATTTCTAATGTATTTAATTAGAATTTCAAACGACAAGCTAATACAAAGCTTCAACAATGTTTTATTTTGCTGTAGAACAGAAAAAGGTGGCCGATAAATGGACACCACACTTGACAGATTTTTAGTTTTAAATCATTTTGAAAAATTTACATCTTTTTACCTATACATTACTATTAGGCAATACTTTTTGTTTTTATTTTGTACAAACTGTGGCTCTTTAGGTTTTCCATACAAGCTCTTAATAATTTTGGATTATATTTACAGTGTAAATCACTATTTGTTAAGATATAAAGATAAAAATAACTTTTCGAACACCTTTTAATAATTTGTACTTAGAAAAAAAATGATATCTTCTTAGTGTCAGGTTTTGTGCCTCTAAGTTATTTTTATTTTGTAGAACTGATGGTTAAAAAAAACAAAAACAAAAAAACCTATGGCCCCATTAATTATTAAGGTTTCTGAGACCTGGCTATCTCATGAAAATGCAAGATATGATGAGATTCTTTGTTTTAATTTGACCCAATAGGGTATGAATACTTTTGCAAAGCTCTGTATGAAAAAAACATCATTCAGATCAGGACAAAGCTTTAGCTACCTCTTTAAGTGCTGCAGGTATCCTCTTATGCTTCCTGGAAAATGTGACTGCTGTTTTGCTTCCAGGTGTTACTGCTGCGGCAATTTCACCTGATGAACAGAAACTTGTTTAAATTGCAGAACATGTTTATGAACCTCCAGTGTCTAATCCAGGAAGATGCAACTATCACTATGAGAGTTTAGGAACAGCAACGTAACGGTATCAAATTGCAAACAATGACTAAACATGTCCAGACTTACTTTTCTGTTGCTGAAGAATGAGGAAACACTCGTCACACACTCTTGCCGACTGGTTCTTTAGGTATGCAAGACTGTGTTTATTGGAGGAACAA
This sequence comes from Apricaphanius iberus, assembly GCA_028564705.1. Lineage (NCBI taxonomy): Eukaryota > Metazoa > Chordata > Actinopteri > Cyprinodontiformes > Aphaniidae > Apricaphanius > Apricaphanius iberus. Next base: position 620,025 of record JAPXFQ010001868.1, on the reverse strand, counting down.
GACTGGCAAACAACCTGAGGAGATGGAACAGCAGACCCAGTTACATCATGTGTTAGAACTGCTAATACATAATTCTGTTTTGTTTTGTTTAAGCACTTCAAATGATCAGTTTGGGTTTTTTGAGTGAGGTTCTGAGGAGTTAAAGATGTCATATAACTGGAGCTTGTGAAGAATTAAATCCTCAGTGGTGGAAGCTAACAGGCTAGTTACCCATACAACATCCGTTTTAGCCGACTTCAGGAATTTGAAATGGCTCATAGTGAAAATGTTTGTATCAGTGCCGTTTTATTCGGTCACAAACTGTTAGTTAGCTTCCACCACTCAGATGATATGCAGTTTTTACTCTACAGACCAGCTGAAATTAATACTAGATCTTCTTGCAACAGCTGATGGAACTGTTACAAAACCACTTCAAAGAAATGTACTTCAAATACTTTGAATAAGTCTTAAGGTTTTCAGAGTTTTATGAAATGGGTCTCTATTAGTGTCTTGCCAAAGCAGTCATTCACTTTGCGACCTCTTTATATTTTGTCAATGGCACACAAACCAAGCTTTTCAATGTGTTTTAATGTGACTTCACGTAAAAGGTTAACACAACGTAGTTAATAACTGAAGTGGCAGGAAAAAAGACAAAAAAAGCTGACAAGTGTAAGGTTTTGGGGTTTTCTTTTAGCCCAGTAGGTCTAAATCAATTTGATCTTCTGTAGAACCCCTTTAAGTCTTGAGGTATGTCTTCCCGCTTTGCACAACTAGAACCCACAATATTTCTAGGTTAGAGAGAGAACTTTCAGCAACATTTATTTTTTAGTTATGCCTCAGATCCTCATTCAGAGTTAGGTCTGGACTTTGACTAGGCTATTTTAGCAGATGATGGTGCTTTAAAATAAACCTTTCCATCGTAGCTCTAGCTGTAAGGATGTACTGCTGGCCAGTTGAACAAAGGTGAACCTTTGTCCAACTGGCCACTCTTTTGCAGACCAACTAGTTTTCTTCCAGGATTGCCCTGATTTTAGTTCCATCTATCTGTTCTCTAAACCTGAAAAGAACATATCCTGTAACTATTGAAGAAAACCTTCCCCACATGATGCTGTGGGGATGGTTTGCTAAAGGTGATGTGCATTTTTACTGTCCCTTCACTAATCATTACCGTGGTACTTTTGACATTTGTTGGTTAAATGTTCCTTTGTAAGATATTCAAAGATCAGGATGTTGTTTTACAAGCCAACTCTGCTTTTAATCTTTCCACAGCTTTATCCCTGATCTGTCTGTGGTGTTCCTGGGTTTTAATTATGCCATTTAATATCAGATGTTCCTGTGTAGCCCTTCACAGAGCTAATTTTAAACTTCATTAATTATGTGACTTTCGAAGGACATTACTGGACAGATAAAACAGTTGCATTATTCTTTTAAAATAGGTAATCTATAGCTCTTTTTCATAAAAAAAGGCCTCAGAAATCATGCTTGTGCCTATAGAATGGGAACATGAAAAGAAAAAAAAACTGAGCATGTTGTTCTCCACAAACCTTTCCACATGCACGGCAGTGGTGTCTCCTCCATGTCAGGGTAAAGTCGCAGGTGCAGATCATACACATTGTGGTCCGTGGGTCTGGGATCCAAATGGGGGCTTTGGATCCCAAAGGAGCCCCATCAACACTTTCCTCCAAAGTATCCTGGAACAAAGGAAAAATTAAGCCTTGAAATGACCACTTACTGCTGAAACATGCGCTCTAAAATCTGAGTGTTTAAATCCCAGTAACACTGGTATGTAGATAATAAAAAAAAAGCTAAGTACACCCTGAGACATATTCTTACCTCAGCTGGGGCGTTGGTAGATATGAAGCTAATTTTCTTCTTTGTATATTCGCTGATGGCCGAGGAAATTGTCGTAAGCCATTCATCCCGCTCTGCAGCCGAACTTTAGAAAGACAAAAATGTGCAACCCTCTACATAACACTGACAGAGTGATCCCATACTGATTGTGGATATTACTCTTCGCCTTTGGTTAACTTACCTTGCAGAGAGGATAAAAGAGCGCTCCACACTTTCTATGTTCAGCTCATTCTGATAGGCCTCTTGACTGGGTTTGCTTACCTGCAATTAGCATTATGAACAGCAATAGTAGCATGAAGCTCATCTCATGATAATATGAATGTGATTACATGAAAAATCCAAAGCGCTCACCTTCATTCCAGCCAGAGACAGCATGTTCTTCAGCTTGTACTGCCCTGACTGAACAGGAGTGGTATACAGCAACACATCGCTAAGCTGAAAGGCAATAAGAAGCAGAAGTTTTATGACGCGTCATAAAAACAGCATAACAGATGCACAGGATGTGACATTTTCCCCCACTCTTTTCAGTGTCACCTCTACCATAACTGGGTTTGGAGCAGACTTTGCTTTCTCTACAGACTCAGAATATAAAAAGGGAGAAATGTTTCCCTCCAACATTAGAACAAGGTGTAGCTTTAATTACATGGATAAACTACTGCGGTGCTCTATTTAATGAAGGGATTCATTGAATGCCATGGATGATTTTTGAAACCTTACACTGATATATGGCAATTTACCTGTTTGAGTGTGCTTTTGGTTTGATGGATCAACAACCTTAAATGACTGTTCTCTCATCTTATGTGGAAAAACATGTCTGCCACTTGAAAGGAAAAGAAGGGGCGGTTACAGAACTCCATCTCTTCTCTTTGGCTCATATCCGATACGGTGGTGTCCACTAATTGGTTTATTTGTTATTTTTGGGAAAGTCAGATACAATTTTGAGTTCTTAGAGCTTTGATTATTTGAAGAAGCTGTTGATTGGTCATTCAGTATTCCAGCTACAGACTTCTACATATATTCTTTTTTTTTCTCTCTCTACATATATTCTGATTGGTAGAAATAAACAGGTTTTCATTGTTTGTTTCAATAGTTTTGTTAAATATGTTCTTTTTCAGTGAATATCTGTTCATGTTGATTAGTTTAATTAATAATGCATTCAGTCTTTGAGTTAAATCATAGCGATAAAACAGAATAAAATCCTGCGCTTTTTATAATAAACAATCCTTCAATAGAAAAGGACAATAATTCACGTCAGATTGAGGATCAGAACGTTTGATAAATAGTTAAATATAAATAAATTAATTACTTAATAATCATATTGTAATATTATTTAGAATATCAATAAGATAGAGTGGTGAGAAATTAAAAAGAGTAATGAAGGATTCTGATATGCAAGATCCTTATATCAGACTGCACTGTTACTTCAATCTTTAAATGTTCTGCTGTATTTTAACAACAAAGCTCTTCATTTTGGACTGATTGTGCAGTTTGTTAAGACAAAATGCCACAGTCATGTGTATGTTTACAGTACTTGATACAAAAAGAAGAAATACAAAAGAGTTTGCTGTGTACTCTACCAGGAAGAACATTCTGGGCTGCATGACCTTCCTGGACAGCTTCATCAGGACACCCTCTTTGATGAAGATCTGCAGCATAAAAACACTGATTTAATTTTTGAAAATAAGGTTAACATTTTTTTTATTTTTTATTTTATTTAATTGAGCAACCATAAGACTAAAACTGAATCTTCATTGCCTTACCCGCCCTGGCTGGACAATCTCATGGTTGCCGTTCAAACGACACTGCACCCGAATCAGCTTCTGGAAGTTATCCTGGGGTTAAACAAACGTAAATCAGCAACATTTACAGACACATATTTATGTTCTAAAAATCGCCTTAAATGTTGTGATGCTGCTCTCACCCCATGTTTCATGATGTCATTGGCATGATTGGCCACCTCTTTCACAAGAGCTAGGGCAGCTGATTGGATAAAAAAAAGGTTTTAATTCATGCTTTCAGACATAACACACTGATTCCACTGCAATGGGACAAAGCTATGTATATTATATATATAATATACATACATCTATATATGCAGAGTAGGTATATACTTAGCTACTGCTATGGTTTGTCTATGCTAACACAAATTACCATGTAAGGGTGCAGTTCAGGAGAAAGGAAACTATATTTTACAAATAAGACATTTTCCTTCCTCTACATGATTATGGACCAGCACATGAAAATCTCAATACCAAACACTACACTCATGATGCCATATCATAGTTCAAGGGATATGAATGCTTTTCCAAAGCACTTTAAATTTCAGGTAACACAATAAGACGGAGCCGTGAGTTTACCTTCAGTGTCTTTGTAGTCATCCGAGTCTTCTGACAGATTTTTTAGGTAATCTGCCAAAGGAGGAAACACATTTAAGATTCGGTAACAACAGTGAAAACCTGTGAATGGAAAACTTGAATTTCAACTCAGGCGTTTAACTAATTGCCTTTCTGTGATGTAAATTCCAGGAATGTTTTGGGAATACAATCCTGGATAAATAGGTCTGCAGGTGCTTATATGATGCAGTTACACAATGGTGACATGAGGAGAAGTTTTCAGTTTTGGACCTGATCCATTTGACGCACAGAACACTTCAAAAGCTTCTGTTATGCCAACAAATCTGATTTGGGCAGCTCTTAAGTCTTTATGTTGAAGGGGGCTAACGTTAATGTTTTGGACGCTAGAGGGCAGCATAGTGTAGAAGAGGAGACCTGATTAGACAGGGCCTGTTTGGTTTCCCAAGACAATACATTATCACGCTGTTTAAAGTAAAATTAATGTAGGAAGACATTATGACTCAAATGTTAATAAAGACATTTATTTGGGATGTACCTGTGAGCAGCAGCTGATACTGAGGAATTCTCTGAACCGGCTTCAGCAGGTAATGCTTCAGAGCCAGACTGGCACAGCGAGGTTTTGCCTTAAAGGCAAAAAAAAAAAAAAGAGAAAGAGGGATAATTTTCAGGCAAAACATACATCCTCCTATTCTGACATCAACCATGAAGTGCCATCAACAGAGGCACGCCTCTCAAACAAGAAAAATGAAACAGGTTTGACTAGGAGGTTTACCTCAAATTCTTTGACCACAGCGGCGAATGCAGAGTTTTTCTTACACTGCTCTTCCAGTAGGGCCACATTCTTGTCAAACTCACGGATGTATGTGGAGTACATCTTTAGATAGGGCCCTTTCTCCAAGAAGATATCAGCCAACTGGGAACTCTCATCCCTGTACACCAGACAAAACAAGTCAATCTAAGTTTGCGTTTAAGAAATTACAAACTTACAAATGCAGCTTTTGCAGGAAGAATTTAGAGTCCCTTAACTTTACTTGGTAATCCGCACAAAGTCTTACAGTTGTGTTCATAATAATAGCACTGTGTTTAAAAAAAGCAATAAAGGGGAAGTTCTTTTTTTTGTTTTTTTTATCTGGACCTTATTTTTAGCAAATGTTACGTTGAGTTACTCACTAAGACAAGTTTAGAGCCACTTGAAGTCCTTCAGGAGAAGTTATATCCTGTATATATGGATATACGCTGATCAGGACTGGATATGAAATTCTCCCAAAGGTACTCCAAGTGGCTCCAAACTGCTCTGGTTGTGAAAGTGAACGTAATATTTGCTAAAAATAAGATCCAGGTTGAAAACGACACGCCCCCCGAACTTTTCCTTTAAACAGCTTTTATTTCTGCATGCAATTACATAACAACAGCATAACACGGTTTACTTTTATACATAATATGAAGAAATATGTATCCAATTTGCACTTGGCCATTAAAGCTGATTCTGATTCTGATTTGTTTTCAACCAACAGAAACTGAGAAAAATGGACCATTAGCTTGTTCAACTATACCACTGTCTGAAGATTTCTTCAAAATGTAAAACATTTATAAAACATTTAAAATGAAAATTGCTTCAAGATTTTTTTTTTTCCTGATTTTCGCTGCTGTAGTATGTAGTTGTATGAGCACCATTTCTGACAACTGCTTCAAATGCCATCTGAGTCTTCACTAAGTTATCTTTTCTTGAATTTGAATGGTGGTTCTCTTGTTTCATTTTGTAATTTTATGGTTTTGGTCCCTGTTTTAAAGAATTTAATATCAGTTTTCATATCTTTTCCTCTTTACATCGTATTATTTTTCTGAACAATGTTTGTAACGACTAATTTTTCTCTGAAATTCAGAGAGAAGCAGATAAACACCACATAAACTCTGAAAACATCCCCCCACCTCCTTTCAACTATTGATTCGGATACAGAGAATAAGCAGCATACAAGTCATGTCTGCAGCAGCTGTGTTTCTATTACTCTGCTACAACAATCATAGAAATATAATTGCAACCAAAAACAGTGACTGATTTGGTTAGTGATGCTGCTATAGAGTCTTGCGTTTGGTAGAATTCCTAGCCGTAATTTGGGTTTGATAATAAAGTGACCCACGCAATTTTGTCCAGAAAATAAATAAATGTTTATAATGATGTTATACCAGTTGGTGACTCTCTGCTTCAGCTCTTTAAGCAGGTCTTTGTTAAGTTCATAGAGCTGAGGGAGGTAGTACAGGATCTGATTGAGAAGACGTTCCTCGATCACTGGCTTCCCATTCTGAGAAGATGCCTTATGCACAACTTCACGGAAGTCCTGTAGGTCAGAGGCATTGACAACATCAGATTCGGGAACACACACAATCACACACAGAAAAATTAGGCTATGCCGGATAAGGTGGTTGTAGTTCTGGTTTGAATTACTTAAGGGGTTCAAGAATTATACTCCCTGTAAATATGGTAAATGGTAAATGGACTGAACTTATATAGCGCTTTTCTAGTCTTACTGACCACTCAAAGCGCTTTACATTGAAGCCACATTCACCCATTCAGACTCGCATTCATACACCGACACCCAACATGGCTCGGTAGGACAATGTAGAATTTGGGGGTTAAGTGCCTTGCCCAGGGGCACATCGACATGTGACTGGAGGAAGCTGGAATCGAACCTACGACCCTCCGATTGCAAGCCAACTACTCTACCACTGCGCCACAGTCGCCCCGATATATCTGTCCCTTATGTTAAGACTATGACTTAGATATACTAAAGGTATTGATATAAAAGATGACTAAAGAGGAACTGTTCTGGTCCACATTTCACACCAATACACATTAGTCTTATATTTCCCAGAACTATGAATCAGAACTGAAACGAGTAGACAGGGAAGCCAGAGGCACCACTGAGCAAATCTTTGAGATAATGTGGAGTGTTTTATGCGTTTTATAAGGCAGGTGACAAAACTGCTTGCAGTCCAAGTATCAAACAGAAAACTCCTGTGGTGCATCTTTTCTACTCAATCAGCTGATCTAATAAAACGTTGGGTGAGATGGAAACGATGGCAGCAAAGTAGAAAAAAAATGTTTCAGGGATAAAAAAAAGGATGACTCTACAGTGAGTACAGATAACAGAATAAATCATTCTGATAAAACTGTGTGCAGCCCATAACAAGGCGAAAAAACTGCTGTGGTGTTCTTTTTGGCAGAATTTCTTTATTTTATTTATTTTTTGTTCTCCAAACATCTGATTACAATATGTGAATGTTCAGCATTACTGGACGCCTCTTCCCACACAGACAACAGGGACTTAACCACTTCCTGTTCATGTGCATATGATTCAACTAGAGTCCAACTAAGCTAAAATTTCATGACTTTTTTTTTCTGGAAGTATCTACTCCTGTGGCTACACGTATCTTTTTGAAAATAAGGATGTAAAAAAACAAAACAAAAAAACAATGGGAGGGGAAAGCGAGTACGCATCTTTTTTATGTTCCCAAACATTTAGACCCAGTGTAAAGACAATACAAATAGTAGGCAATGAAAACTAAATGAAGCAAACCCTTTATTAAACTGAAAAAAGCTAATTGTTTATCTATATAAGGCTAAAAATGGGAAATTTGGACTGAGTAAATTTACCTGCATTTTGTCCCTTTTTTATATGAAAACAAACATTTTCTCACCCATTTACCTGAGCCTGTATGTATCAAATCCTATTTACCAATAGTTCAGCATTTTATGAATTAGAGAGAATACTCAAATCTCATGTATAATTTAGCTTCTACATTAATTAACTTTGCAAGGACTTTGCACAATGCCCTATTTAAAATTACTTTGCTTCTGCTTTCAACTGGACCATTTGACTCTTAAGAATATGACAAATGATGACCTTCGATTACAGATGGGCCAATTACTATCAATAAGCCATTTAATATAAAGGAATGTTTCATACCTACTAAAACTTCTTATACCTTTTCTTCACCCTAAAATAGAGCTGTAATCTGGCCTTAAAAGTTGGGCCCGACCCAAGCCCGAAATGGTTCAGCCCGAGTCCGAAGACTGACAGTTTATTAAAGCCCGAACCAGATTATAGCCTGACATTATTCAAAAGTCACATACCTGAGCTTCTGTTAGGAAAAACTGGCACTGGACAACATGACCGACAGGTTTTCAATTTACTGGACAAGTGTTTGAAATTCTGTTCAAATAGGCGTGTTATCTGAAGCTTAAAATGATAAATGAATGAGAATAATTTCAAGGCATGTTGATTTATGATCTTGTTTTTTTATGGTCTACAGCTATACGAAGCTTTAACCGCTTGCTTTTGTTTCGTAAAAGTCTGTCTCGCCTGTGTGCGTTTCTGTGTGCGCTCTCGACCGCTTGCACTAGGTTTCAGGAGATTTTATCTGATGTGGGCATCAGGGAGCTGCTATATAAATGCAGGAGACAACATAAAAAGTCTAAAAGTGTATTATATTATGCACAATAAGCACTTACTTGAAAGCAACCACTACATGTACCAGGTTTTTCTTCTGTTTGTGTTAAAAATATGAACACACACACATTTTCTTATTTTATCAGCAGGATACATCCTGTTTTACATTTTGTTGTAAATTGCATAAAATACCGTGAGATCCTGATACAGACTCACCGCTAACACCGACTAAGACAAAAGATCTCAGCGATGCTGCGTGGCTCACTGAGTACAGTGGTTAGCAGTCTTCGATGGAGTTTTATTTCCTTACCTACTTACTGCATTGTCTTCCACTTCGCTCTCTTACCCTTTTTCTGTCTACTAAATTATGAAATAAAGACCACTGGGTTTACAAGAAAATAAAAATAAAAACGAACAAACTCTGAGCAACCTTCTGCTGATGAGAAGCAAGTGACACATGCAAGGTCAGTATGACACATCCTGTGGCAGGAAGCATTTTGTGGTTGAAAGAGTTGGGTACAATAATAAAAGACTGTAAAAAACATAGAGGTTAATGGGTGAAATGAACAGCACCCAAGATATTCACAAATCATCAAATGACTTGCCGCTTTCTCTCCCTCTCTCATAGCATTCTCTTACAGCTGTACAGCAGCTCTCACACAAACAGCGGTTTGAGTGAAATACTTTGGGAACTGTTAGTTAAACTATTGGTATCAAAGGTTATCAGAAACACCTTGCATTAAATATTTTGCTAAAAAAAAAAGCCTGATGCACTTTTGCCCTCTTCAGCTTAAAGCTATCAAACAGTGAGAAACATAAGTATTTGAATACTCAGGGAAGTTCTCCCACCTAGAGATTATGGAGAGGTCTGAAATTTGACATTGTAGGTGCATTTCCACTGTGAAACCATCGTTTTAAAAATCAAGAAATCCCATTATATGATTTTTAAATAATTTATTTGTATTTTATTCCTGCACATAAGTACCTGTCAATCAGCAACAATTCTGGCTCTCAATGACCTGTTACTCTGTATTATAAATAGTCCACATCTACTCCATTTATTAATCTAGATCAGTAGCACCTGTTTGAGCTTGTTAAAACAACCTGTCCACCCCACAGTCAGTAAGACTAACTACTACCAAGGGCAAGACTAAAGAGCTGTCACAAGACACCAGAGAAAACTATAGACCTCCACAAGGTTGGAAAGGGCAACGGGCCAATTTACAAGCAGCTTGGTTAAAATAAATTAACTGTTGGAGCAATTGTTTAAAAAAAATTAAGAAGCTACAGGTGACAGTCAATCTCAGACTTGGGCTCTATGCAAGATCTCACCTGGTGGGGTATCACTGATGATGAGAAATGTGAGGAAACAGCCCACAACTACACGGGAGGAGCTGGTTAATCACATGAAGAGAGTTGGGACCACAGTTCAAAAGGTTACATCAGTAAAACTCTAAACCATCATGGTTTAAAATCATGTATTGCACAGAAGGTTCTTCTGCTAAAGTCATCGCATGTCCAGGGTCGCCTGAAGTTTGACCATCTGGATGATCCAGAGGAGACATAGGAGAAAGTCATGTGGTCAGATGAGACGAAAATAGAACTTTTTGTTAAACTTCACTCGCCAAATTTAGAGGAAAACGAAGGATGAGTTGTAGAACACCATTCCTACTGTGAAGCACAGGGGTAGAAATGTTATGCTTTGGGGATGCTTTTCTGCAAATGGGACAAGCCGACTGCTCTATATTAAAGAGAGAATGAATGGGGCCATGCATTGTCAGATTTTGAGCAAAAACATCCTTCCCTCAGGTAAAGATGGGTCATGGCTGGATCTTCCAACATGACAATGATCCAAAGCACACAAGGAGTGGCTCCGTAGGAAGCATATCAAGGTTCTGCAGTCACCTACCCAGCCACCAGACCAAAATCCAATAGAAAATATTTTAAGGGAGTTGAAATTCCATGTTGCTCAGTGACAGCCCTGAAACAAATCTAGAGAAATTCTGTGTTGAGGAGTGGCCCAAAATCACTGTTGCAGTGTGTGCAAACTTGGACAAGAACTAAAGGAAACCTTGGACCTCTGTTGCTGCAAAGAAAGACCTTTGCACCAAATATTTAAACTTATTTTCTCAGGTGTTCAAATACTTATTTACAGCTTTACAATGCAAATAAATTCTTTTTAAAAAAAATCATACATGCAATCTCCTGAATAAAAAAATATGCTGTCTGTCACAATGGAAATGCATCTCCATGATTTCTGAGAGAAAGAACTTGCGTGATTGCAGGGCATTCAAATACTTATGGTCCTCACTCTATGCCCATTTTGGTTTCGTCAACTGGTTTCTCAAATTAATTCATTTTTGACTATACATATTGTGCATCACTTTGCTTATACAAAAAATCCCTATTACTGTGACTGAGGACTCTTTCTAATATTTTCAATCAGTGCAAGCTCTGTCTTTTAGATGCCTTAAAGGAATCCCAAATTATGTTAAAACAGTGCTCAACTCAACATGTCCTAAGGCAGATGGAGAACACACTGCTGTTGTTAGATCTCTCTGCAGCATTTGACAAAGTGGATCACAGCATCCTTCTGTCTTGTTTAGAACATCTGGCTGGGGTGCGTGGGACTGCTTTGAAATAGTTCACTTCTTACTTCACCAATTGTTCCTTCAATGTGGCTGTGGGTTATGTCTCCTCGCCGCTGGCCAGTTTGACATGTGGCGTCCCCCAGGGTTAAATTTTAGGTCCATTACTGTTAAAGTTATACATCTGCATACTGGGTGATATTATCTGGAGCCACAATGTTAATTACCATCTCTATGCAGACGACTGCCAATTGCATATATGTGTTGAGTCTGGAGCCTCTTCACAGCATGTGGCAGATTATCTCTGCGACGTTAAGAGGTGGCTGTCAGCTCACAGCCTCGTTCTTAATGAATCCAAAAATGAGAACATTGTTTTCAGTCCGCCCTCCGCTTCTAGTCAGTTTCCAGATCCCTTCATTCTCCCTGCTATTGTCATGGGTACTCCCAAAGATTCCGTGAGGAGTCATTCTAGATCCGGCCTTAAAATTTGACAGTCATGTCAATCAGGTTGTGAGATCTTGCTTCTTCCATCTGAGACGCCTGGCCGAGTTGAAGCCCATCCTTAAGACGAACCACCTACACTCTGTTCTACATGCCTATTTCAAGGCATACATATTTCAAAGTTCGATTTCTCCAAATCCTTGCTGGCTGGCATCTCTGCCTCTACTATCTCTTTTTTGCAGTTGGTTCAGAACGCAGCAGCATGCCTCCTGACCAGCGCACGCAAACGAGATCATATAACCCCAGTATTAAAGGACCTTCATTGATTCTCGGTTTCATACCGAATAAACTATAAGATCCTGACTTTCACCTGTAAAGCTCTACATGGCCTGGCACCACCTTACAGCTCTCAGCTGATCTCCTCCTATGTCCCTTCACGCTCACTTCGATCAGCGGATTTGGCCCTTTTGACCGTTCCCGTAACCCATTACAGGTCACAAGGCAATCGAGCCTTCTCGGCTACTGCTCCGTGCCTGTGGAATTCCCTGCCCCTGCTGGTCAGGCAGTCTGATTCCCTGCCCACTTTTAGGAAACGGCTTGAGTCTATTTTCCTCTCAGCTGCTTTTAATTCATTTCAACTCTGCTGTTTTATCTTTTGCCTTTTACTTTGCTTTTCCGTGCTATCTTACTGAATTTTGCATGTCGTTTTATTGCGAACGACATCGGCTCCAATGCCACTTTTAAAAATGCTATATAAATAAAGTGGGTTGGATTGGAAACCCGTCCTGGCTTGCTGCAATGTAACAGTGATACGAACTGTTCCACTGCACCACCCACGTTGCTGTAGTTAAATCGAAAATCTGCTTGATTGGCTTGATCGGCCCATGAGATGGCTCCCCTCCTGCTTTCACTTCCAAGAAACTGCCTTTGTTTGAAGACATAGACAAGACTGAAAGTTCATAAAACTTTTGTCGGCCCAAGAACACGCAACGCACCCAATCCAGTCAGAACAGAGCCCTGATAGCACGCTCAAGATTTGGTAGCGATAAATTGTATTCTACAATTTTCAATAGGTATTCAATAACACACTTTTGTGAAAGGTTCTTCAAGACTCCATTGTTGTTTTTCCACAACTGTGAAAACATCTGTTTTCTACTTCAATAACTTTTAACAAGGGCGTCAACCAGTTCTGCATTCAAAGTGAGGACCTTCCAGACATCCAAGCCAGAAGCAAGAGAGAGCACTATCCTATGTTAAAGTAGAATCAGTGACTTTTCTGTTTCTGGGTGTGTTTCTAAGACAAGGAGATAATTTTTTAAAAAGAGCTCCAAACCTGTAGGTTAACAGCTGGTCACTTGTACACGTGGTGATAAAAGCATTCACTATTCACTTTATCCATTCTTTATCGTACATTAAACCTCTTTCATGTGTCAATTTAGATGTGTTGCAAGCTTTTGTTTAAGCTATTTTTAAATAATATTTTTTTTTTTTATCAGAATAGGTGTAAGCAAAACAACTTTAGAGTTAAGACAGAGTGAGAAGAAAAAAAGTAGGAAATATCTGTCTGTCAACATACACTAAACACCTGCATCCTGTAATGTGCGTTGTCATTCGTAGCAAACATTTTACAGGAACTGTCGTACAGGAAAGCCATAATGATCCTTTTTAGCTTTAGATTACAGATTAAATTCCTCCAAAGAGTGAAGAGGTCCATCTGTCTATATAACACTGTGAATTTCTTCCATCAGAGTTTACTCACAGTCTGGGGAACACCAAGAGGAATGTGCTCAGGGTGTGCCCCCATTTCTTTACTAATAAAACACATCTGGAGAATATGAGCTCAGGCTCAGAGAGGCGCTCGGTCGAACATAAACAGAAAGACCACAGACTGCTTTTGTCACAGCAAAAACAAAGGTGGTTTTACATGAAAAAAGATGCCATTTTAGTGTGATGTGTGTTTACTTACAACATGAAGCAGCTTCAGGACATCAACAAACCTACAAAAAACACGAATGGAGAAAAACTAAATGAAACTGCAAATGAGGACCTTATTCTCTTACAACTAAAGAAGTATATAAAAAAAACTTTCCCAGAAATAATCATAAGATAAATTAAATTGTGCTTTTTGCTGCTGCACAATTCAAAACAGATAAAAATCATATATTTTATACACATTTATATAGTGAAACAACATCAAAGTATTTTATAACAAAAGTATGTTTCTGAAATAAATTCCCTTCTCTACTTCTCTACCTTGTTTTATCCATTTCAAATAACTTATACCAAAAAACACATGTCTCAAAATTTGTTCTATTGTTTATTGATGTACAGCATATCTTTGCACATCTAAAGACTGAAGGTCTAGAACTTTGTCCTTTATGAATATACATTTTTCAAGTTTTGCCACAGAACTTCTGTTGGATTTAGCTCTGGACTTTAACAAGGCCATTCTAACAAACTCTGAAGGGGAACCACTGGCCCATTTCAGGTCTTCTGCAGCCTCTACGAAGCACAAGGTACTGCATGAGCTAGAAAACATTTCTGAAAGATATTAAAAACATTCAACTCTTACACACTCTCGGAGGTCATGATTTCTGTGGCGATGTGGTGTATCTTGCTTTTCTTCCGTCCACTCTGTGCCTACAAAAGATGCAGAGCTAGACTCTCATTCAGCACGTTTTAAATTTCTGTGTTGCAGACAAAAAAGCACACGCAGTGAAGCAGAGCACGTTGCTCCAGAGCTTCTGCTTCAATGCTGAGGTGCACGATAAGAAGAAGAGAAGGATAAATGCTGTGAGGTGATTCTTGATGCAGAAGCCTGTCAATGAACCTCACCGTACTCTCTTCTAGCTGCTCAGGGTCATCTTTACTTGAGTTAAAACTGCTATCATCATCGTCCTCCTCTTCATCTGAGGTGTTGTCATCAGAGAAAGTGTCATCAACGAAAGCCACCTCCTCATCAACTGAGGTTCTGTTAAAACAGTGTACAAATAAACATGTCAATACACAGATTACCACAGATACACACTCATATATAGTATCTTTTAAGGAATATATTTAGACATACAGATCACAAACAGGAAAGAAACCCGGCTTTTATATATAGGACGTGAGAGATAGAAAACACTTATTTGATTAATTGCCCAGGTACAAGGAAAGCTTTTCTTTTTTTATATTTCCTGCACTAATTGAATAGTAGCTTTACAAAAAATACACCAAGAACAAATTAAGCATCACAAAAAAAAACAAAAAAACTCTAATCACTCCTGTCACCCCACACTAACACCAGTACAGCTGTTTGGGTATGGTCAGAGTTCGCTAATTTGGGTACATTCTGCCAAACCCAACTGGTGTCTTGAGAACATAAATCAGACATTAATGACACAACAGGACACAGATCAGTAAGCTTTCAGCATTGAAAAGAGCGAGTGAAAGAAGCTGCTTTTGATATGTAAAATGTTTCAAAAATTCTGCAATTTCCCGAGGGAGTGCTGCATCTAAAAACAGCGGCACCACCCTTAAAACAACCACAAAAAAACCATTACAGCCAAGAACTGAAAGTCTTTGGGTAACACTTTGCTATGTTTATTTATACTTTTACACTCACCTGTGACCATTCTTTGTTTGCGATCTGCACAAGGTACGTTTTAGCATATGTCTGTTACTAAGTTTGAACCATGAGAGATGAGCCACATTGCAGCACAGCAGTGCATGTGATAACATGTTAACTAAAGTTGGTTTGTTTTTTCAATTCCCATTAGGTGTAAGATTTGAATCTTTAAAATCGAAAATTAAGACCAAATGCATCTTACTAAAACGAGCAGAACCTATATAAGCCATACGACATAAGTTTCTCTTAATTCATATAAAATATCTAGCTAGAAGTAATTTAAATGGTTTAAGAAGCATAGAGTGGACGTAAAAAGAGAAAGAAACATACAGTGCATGTGTGGATTGGTTTCTTCATAAAGATTAAAATGTACAGTTGGATAATGTTAATTTGTTCAACTGAAACCCCTATGAGTGGATTCTCTCAGTAGTAGGTCATTAATGAGAGATGCATACTATAAGCTTAATGACGTACTGAGATGAAGCCAGTGTCATTTCAGTGCAGCGTTAGCCTCAAAATAAACATGCTTATAATGGGTGG
Organism: Apricaphanius iberus; assembly: GCA_028564705.1. Classification (NCBI taxonomy): domain Eukaryota; kingdom Metazoa; phylum Chordata; class Actinopteri; order Cyprinodontiformes; family Aphaniidae; genus Apricaphanius; species Apricaphanius iberus. The sequence goes on along the minus strand of JAPXFQ010001868.1, from coordinate 604,214 downwards.
AAAGCACCTCAGTACACAGAAGAGTAGTGTACTCAACAGCAGGAAATGATACACACCTAAACACTCAAACTACGTATTTCTGCAAGGGAAATTGTTATATGTCCTTTTTGAATAACATAATAATTTCCATAATTTATATGAACCTGATAGATGACTTGGGCTTTTGTAAGTCAAGTTTTGCCAGTAACCAAGTATTTTACAAACAAATTGGAAGACATCATCCAGCACATAATAACGAATATAACGGAAATTAAGTCTACCTGTCATATTCTGTTGGTGTCTGACCCTGTTGGGAGTTTTTCACCAGGGAGAAATATGGGTCCGGTGGCTCATAAATCCCCTCATCATCATATGGAGAGCTCTGCCAGCCATCTGTGTGGAAACTGGGAGGAGGAGAAGCAGTCCTTCCAACATTAACATTCTCATAAATTGTTGAAATATCATAATATGCAGGAATGATCTCATAGAGCTCATCTTCGTCAACGCTCTGTTCATTGGTTTCTGAATAATGGAGGTTGTTATCAGTGACAACAAATGCTGGCAAATTCTGTTGTGCAGTTCTGTTGTGACGATCTGGTGTGGACTTATTCCCAGTGGATACGGGAGTCTGAGCTGGTTTTGCAGTCTTCTTTGTTGATGTCTTCTTGACGAGCTTCATTTCTAAGATTTTTCTCAAGGAATTTACCTTCTGTCCATCAGAACGAACGAGGTCAGCAGTAGAGAAGGACTTTGCTTTCTTTTTGGAGAGGCTAGTACTGGAAGGTTTCATGTTTCCAGCTGTCACAGGTTTGTTGTAGGAGTTCTCATGTGGATGTAAAGGCAGGTCCCTTTTCATTAATTCCTTAAATACTCCATCTGGTAAAGTATTGGCTTTCCTTGGCTCAAAGTCTTCTAATTTACTTACACTTTTACCCTCGATGGATTCCTTCTTCTGAATCAGTCCCAACGTACTGTTGTTTCTACGGTGCTTTCTTGGCTTTTTTTCTTCCATCCCGTCGCCCTCTGTTGCCAAAGTTATTGTTGGAAAATCTTTGCGCTCAGGTGGACTAAGCAACGCATGAAAGGGCGCATGATACCTTTCCTCCTGATCATCCACAACTTTCTTCTGCAAATCTTCAACTTCACCATCAACACATAACTCTATCTCATGGACGGTGTTGCCCCTACTTGAATCTTTAACGTGCGTGTCCTCAGATGGAATCTGCGTATAAGAGGAAGGTGCTTTCAAGTGGTTAGGTAGCAAAGCCTTTTTCCTGGAAGGAGGGACCGGTGTTGGACATGCTTGCCTTGCAGACAGATACACCTGTGTACTATTTTCTTTGGCGGGTATGCCGACAGACAGGGATGAGCATCCCTTTCCGTCTACTGATACCTCCACCTCTTTGACAGTTAGTTCCCTCCTTTCCTGGGCAGCAGTTTCATCCCTGTCTTTCTCCACCTTTTCCTGATGGGCAAGAGCATGTCTCCTGGGTTTCCGTGGAACAGGGACAGGATGAGGCTTCCTAAGAACTGGTGAGGGATGTCTACATTGTGATATATGGGTTTGTTCTGAGCCAGAACTACTACCCTGCTGTCCTGTTCCAGGTACATCTTGACGTACTGCATCAGAAGCTGTTCCCTCGCTCCGTGTTCTGAGTGATGGCCCAACAGCCTTTTCAGGAATGAGGCTGTTAGAGTAAGTTTTGTGATTTTGGATCCTATTAAGTTTCTCATGATCAATGATATGACCATTGTTCAAGGAGTTGCCCATCACTTGGGAGTTCCTATCATTTGTTTTTCCTTGTTTGCTATCCTGAAACTCCTTTGGTATAGGAACAGATTTTCTATTTCCTTCAGTCTTGCTATTGCGTGATCCTTCAAAGTCTTTTTCCCTCGGCTCAGACTTTGTGTTCTTGACGCATGTGCAGTTTTCTTGGCTGCACAGGCAAATAGGAATAATATAATCCCACTCAGGCTTTGTGCTATGTGGAATTCCATTGTTAGAGTTACGAGTAATGACTGTCCGCTGGGTTTCTAAAGCAGATTTGTGTTGCGTACTCTTCAAAATTGAGTGCTTCGATTCTACAGCAGAGGGAAGTTTAGGCAGGCAGGGTTTGGGAGCAAGTGCTGGTTTAAGCTTCCTAGGTGTGCCAGGAGACAGACGTGAGAGGCCATCTCTTCTGTGGACTAGAGGAGACAGTGCTGGCCTCTGATTGGGACTGAACTTTGGTTTAGGGGCTACAGGTGGCTTTTCCATGCCTGTGGACAGAAAGGGAGACAGGGAATTAAATGACTTGCACTGGAACAACATCAGACAATAATCTGATTACTAGAGAAAAGTGTGCAAATAATAATATATATATATATATATATTGCAAACAAGTCAGTAAGTGGGGGGGGGAAATCAACACAAAACTCATAACTTAAAGTGTTAGAATAGTAAAGTCATGTCTTTATCGTAACGGTAGGCTCCAAACATGTAAAGATGATCATTAAATGTTTCAGCTTCTATTTCCAGTTCTTTCTTTCTGTATCTGACACACAAATCAAAATATTGCATAGTTTGTAATAAAACACCAAATCTCTAGGTGAACAAAAATGTTGAAACATATCCTATTATAATACGCTTTATTCAAACAATAAAAGTGTTAAATGTCTCTCTCACCCAGGCGTCATTTTTGCAGGGGACGCCGGGGACATGTCCCCATTAGTATTTCAGATTGACAATTTTTTCCCACCACTTTTAAAACCTGATGCAGAATTTCTTACCCGCACAGATCTAACATCTTCCCTGTGCAATTTCCATATATTCCGTTCCATACATTCCACTAAACAGTAATGCTTTTTTTTTTCAACACAGGTGCTGCAGCATTCATGGCAGTTTAATACAAGACTTGCAGTGTGCTGCAAACACCTTCAGGCATGATTCAAAACTAGCGCATTCATTTATACAGTGTTAACAGGTGACAAACTCTTATCTCCTAATGCAAAGTGTTCTAAATATGCAGCATGACCTGCTCCATAGGCACATTCCCCAGGGACAAAGTGGGCACACACTGAGATTTTTGGCCCATTTGTGCCCAATTTCCAGTCATAAAACAATTTTTGCAAACAGGTCGTCTGCAGAGCCGCATAAAAATGATATTTCCCCAAGAATTTCTCCTTTCATATTTAATTTATGGTTGATTAATCTTTTTCAGATATGTTTTAAATACAATAAAAAAATGTAATAACTCTCCCCAGCAAACTGTCTTCAAACCACAATAAAATTTTGTTTTTTATCCCAGTCAATTTTAAAAACAAACCAGCACCCTTGCTCTCTGGGTTGGGATTTGCTTGCAGCATAAAAACAAGCGAGAAGTTTGTGGGTGAAAAAAAACAAACTCATTGGTCTTAACAAGTATCCAATTGGAACATCCTGAAGAAGAAATAAACCACTGGGTTGGAGGTAGACCATACAGCAGCAGTTGATGATAAAAATAATCTGTAAGAAAAATTGTTCAAAAGAAACTGTTGGAGACATCCGCATCAACCACCAGATGGAAGGAGTGAAGGTATCACAATGTACTATCCCAGATCTCATTCTTTCAGTCATGATCCAGAGCTCACAACCATAGCCAATGGTTGGAATGAAGATTGACTTGTAAATTGACACACTTAATTCTTTACACAGCTCTTGTTTATCACAAAGGATAGAAGCAGAGCCCAAGTGATTTCACACAAAGTGAAAACCCCCCTATCCATGTACCTTTAACATCCTACCATCACTTGATGCACATACTGACACCCAGCCCAGATGGAGCAGTCTGCATTTTTAAAAACACGGTCTTAGATTTAAAGGATCTATTTGTCATCCTGGTTGGTTCATACTCAGCTGGGAACCCGCTACATGTAAGCGGAACATGTTGTCCGTTAAGAGCAAAGACGAGCCCATAAAGGTTGCAACCTGACATCCTTTTCTCTGCTACTACACCTCGGGATCCTGTCCATGAACATGTTCTGCAGGAAAGGAGACTGGAGGAAACTAACAGTTCTACGGACAAAAATTGAAACTTACAAAAAAAAAACAAATCAATTTTCTCGGGTAAGTTACCCATTAAGCAAGTTAAAGATGCAAAACCCAATGCAAAAATAAGAAAGCTCCTAAAGGGCGGAGGATAATAATTAGTCACATTTACCTGAATAACTTTTTGGGGAAGAAATACTTTTAAGAGTAGTTTTGCTATGCTGTACTT
>JAPXFQ010001866.1:0-86004 GCA_028564705.1 Apricaphanius iberus | reverse complement strand
AGATCACGTGGGCTCTCGACGGAGATGGCGGCATAGAGAGTGTCTCTGTGAAACCCGACACAAAAATCGATACCATCTATAATTACTCCCATTATTCTGCACGAAATATAGTGCCTCAGTAACACGGATAGATTTTCTCTCTTTTGAGTGCAAAATACAGATGTCTAACCGAGAACTCCGGAAGCTTCAGCGCCACAAAGAGTCACAACGGGCAAGGTCGTCGAAAGCTAGCAAGAAAATGGATGACTTTATTAGCAAGCCTTCAGACGACGCGCCAGCTGCATCAGGTGAAGCCGCAATGTCAAGTACAGCTGACGAGCCCTCAATGAGCTTTCTCGCTACAGAGATAAGAGCAATCCGTATGTCCACACAAAGCATCGAGAAAGATACAAAGGAAATCAAGGCTACTGTGGAGGACATTGAAGGGAAGATTAGCACGTTAAGCTCCCGCATAGACGAGGCGGAAGAACGGGTCGCCACACTGGAAAGCGCCGCTGATGCATCCGAGCAGCACACCAAAACTCTTCAGGAGAAAATGCAACAACTTCAGGAGCGCGTTGAAGATTTGGATAATCGAGGACGACGCTGCAATATCAAGATCCTAGGGATACCGGAGTTAAAAGAAGGGAATGACATGATTCAGTTCCTTCAACAGGAAATCCCAGTCATGCTGGAGCATCAGTTCCCGACACTGGAGATACAGCGCGCACATCGAGTTCCCACCGGTCCGCCGAGACGCGAGCACAGAGAAGGGGACAGACCGCGGCCCGTGATGGTCAACATGCTCCGCTACCAGGTGAAAGAGGAGATACTAAGAGCAGCCAGGGAAAAAGGTCAGATCATGTGGCAAGGAGCCAGGATTATGTTTTTTCCAGACTACTCTAAACAGACCATGGTGCGGAGAGCGTCCTTCAACCAAGTTAAAACTGATTTGAAGAATAGAGGAATCGAATACATGCTCCGCTTCCCCGCCACCCTGGAGATTAAACACAACGGGGCGCGTCACCGCTTCGCCTCAGCCGAAGAAGCATCGCAGTTTGTGAAGAGAAAGATTATAAAAGAAAGCTGAACTAAACAAATTTGGGGTAAATATAAAATGCTGATAGGCTCCTGATTATTATGTAATGATTATTCTGACACTATTAGGCCTACATTAATGGATCCGGTCAGTTTTCTTTGACTTTTTCTTTTTTCTTCTGATAGTGCTTTTCTTTTTTTTTTTTTTTCTCTTTCTCTGCTGCTTTATTACTTTGTTTATTTTTGGGTGACTCAGGCAGCAGTAACTCAAATTGTATCGGTTTAACTTTAGCTCCCACCCTGTATGATAAGGATTTAAGGCCACATTTGAGGCTCTCTCTTTGTTTTTGGGTTCCTTTTTCCTTTTAAATCCCCTACTCTATGCAATTAACGAGGAACTTTGTTTAAACTTTGCTACTCCCCATACAGATTATATGGGATTTGAACATAAACGAGTGTTGGGTTTTACGGAAAGTCGAGTTCGGGTGACATTTCCAGGTTTCCTAGTTTTATTGTGTTCACCTGGTTTTGCCCCAGTCCTTTTAACCTGACTGGGCTTGTAGGTAATTTGTTTTGTTATGTCTGTAACATTTGTTTACCACCACCACACTGTATTATAGTAATGCACGCAGTATTTATATGCGCTTTACGACTTAATGGCTAACACAACGAATTTGAAATTTGCCAGTTGGAATTTAAAGGGCCTTAACAATGTGATTAAGAAAAAGAAAATCCTGACATATTTGAAATCATCAAAGGTTGATATAGCCTTTGTCCAGGAAACGCATCTAAACATGAAAGAATCCTTGAAATTGAGGTCTTCGTGGGTGGGGAAAGTTTTCTCAAGTCCAGGAACTGGCAAAAGTAGAGGGGTTTCCATTTTGATTAATAAAGCCATCAATTTTACTGAAACAAATATATTATCAGACCCGGATGGTCGTTATGTGATAGTGTATGGTCAGCTCCTGGATACACCAATTGCTCTCTGTAATATTTACGCGCCCAATTCGGATAGGCCAGAGTTTTTTTATAACCTATCACAGCTTCTCTTGGACCTTGGGGATGTTCAGATAATACTTGGTGGAGATTTTAACCAAATATTAGATCAAGATCTTGATAGATCATCACCCAGACGTAATACAGAAAACAGATCAGCTGCTGCCATTAGACAGCTTGCCACTGACCTGGGTCTAAAAGACATTTGGAGGCTAATGCACCCAGATGGAAGAGATTATTCGTTTTTTTCCTCCCCCCACAACGTCTATACAAGGATTGATTATTTTTTAATTTCTCAAACATTAGTTGATTTTTCCCTCAGTTCAGATATAGGAAATATAATAATTTCAGATCATGCCCCAGTTTTCCTCTGCCTAACAAAATTTTCACAGACACCTAAAAGTCGGAGATGGCGCCTAAATGTATCTTTACTGAAGGATAACTCATTCCTCGAGATGATTCGCAATGAAACTTCACTCTTTAAGGACACAAATAGTAAGCAAGACAGCACCATTTCAATATGGTGGGACACTTTAAAAGCTTTTTGGAGGGGGAGAATTATTTCTTATGCCTCTTACAGGAAAAGATTAGCTAATGAGAAATCCAACAAATTAGAAAGTGAACTTAAAACCCTTGAAGCCTCATACTCTCAGACTAAAGATAGATCCACACTAAACAAAATTATTACTACTAAATTTCAATTAAATAAACTGTACCATAAAAAAGCTGAATATGCTTTGTTTCGGACCAAACAGACATACTGGGAAATGGGTGAAAAACCTGGTCGCCTACTGGCCTACCGTCTTAAACAACAGGAAAGTATGAACCATATAGCCGGCACACGACAACCAGATGGCCATATCGCTACTGCCTCTAAGCAAATAAACAAAAGTTTTAGATCCTTTTATGAAACTCTTTACTCATCACAAGGTGATTTAGATAAGCAGAAGTTCGATAGTTTTTTTGCTGATCTTAACCTCCCACAACTAACTGAGAGCGACAGGGATTTTTTGGAGGCGCCAATAAAACTAGAGGAGATCTCTTTAGCAATTAGAAACATGCCATCAAATAAATCTCCTGGGCTAGATGGACTGCCTGCTGATTTTTATAAAACATTTGTAGATATTATTAGCCCTATTTTGCTCGAGGTCTACTCTGACGCATTTACAGCTGGCACCTTACCACAGTCTATGCACACTGCAGTTATATCTTTCATTCACAAAAAGGGGAAAGATGATTTGGATCCTAGTGGCTACCGACCTATTTCCTTACTCAACTGTGATCAAAAGATTTTAGCAAAGATATTAGCAAACCGCTTATCAAAAGTCATTGGAAACATTATTCACATGGACCAATCAGGCTTCATCCCAAAGCGCTACAGCTCCGATAATATCCGACGGCTTGTCAATCTCCAGTGCTCAGTATATGACTCTACCCATCCAACTATTGCTTTGTCACTAGATGCCGCTAAAGCTTTTGATTGCGTCGAATGGGCTTATCTTTTTGAAACACTGGAACAATTCGGCTTTGGGAAAAATTTTATTACTTGGATCAAAACTTTATATAATACCCCCTATGCTTGTGTGTTGACAAATGGTCTTATATCTAATCCATTCCAACTGCATAGGTCCACAAGACAAGGCTGCCCCTTAAGCCCAGGCTTGTTTGTGCTTGCCTTGGAGCCTTTGGCACAGAAACTAAGGAATAATTCTGATATACATGGGATCACAGTGGGCAACATACATCATAAACTTCTAGTGTACGCAGATGATATGTTATTAATGATAACGCAACCAGAAAAATCCATACCCAATTTACTAAATTGTATTGAAGAGTTCACATTGCTATCTGGATATCGCATTAATTGGGACAAATCTGAGGCCATGCCCATGTCAGGCCATTGCCCATCTACCCTCTTACATCGATGGAAATTTCGTTGGGCTTCGAAAGGCATCAATTATCTGGGCATTCGAATAACTCCTGATTATAAAGATATGGTTCGAGAGAACATCAACCCATTGCTTCAAAAGATGAAATCAGATTTTGGAAGATGGACTAAACTCCACCTTTCAATCTGGGGGAAAATACACTCTGTTAAAATGATGACTGCGCCTGTGATCTATTATATGCTTTCCCACCTTCCTCTGAACATTCCTGAGTCCTATTTTAGAGATTTTGACACCCTTACTCTAGATTTTCTCTGGGACAATTCACATCATCGTTTGGGAATAAAGAAACTGCAGGCCCACATAAAAAGAGGGGGCTTTTCCCTTCCTAACTTCAGATGGTACTGTTGGGCCTTCAATTTGAAACACATAAGAACGTGGCTACCTAATGATGAGACAGGAGATAGACCAAGTTGGTTCCAAATAGAAGCTGAAGTGAATGGAGGGTTATCTCCTTGGTCTGAGTTATTTAGTACAACACGTTCATCAAATAATGGTAACCCTATTATCGCTAACACCAAACTGATGTGGCATAAAATACATAGAGCGGGCCGCTGGGACTTTTCCAAATCCCCCCATGCACCTCTATGGAATAATAAGCGAATTCTAATCGGGAAAAAAACAGTTAACTGGACTATTTGGCAAAAAGCAGGGTTAAACTACGTTTCACAGTTATTCGATAGCAATACTAAGTTATTTTTAAACTTTAACCAATTAGTGGATAGACACAAATTACCACGTAATCAATACTGGAGATTTGTCCAAATGCAAAGCACCCTGTCTAAATGGTTAGGAGGCCCGCTTGCCTGCCCTACAGGCAGCCCAATTGAGGAACTGCTATGTAAATCATGCTCTGATAGAGGTATTACTCTTAAGATTGTTAATTTATTACAGGAAAGGTTATGTGACCCTTTGCTCAAAGCTAAGAAACACTGGGCAAGGGACTTGGCTATAGACATATCCCCTGAAGATTGGAAGTCATGTTTAAATAACATCAATACAATGTATAAAGAAATGGGTAATAGATTTATTCAACTGAAAATAATACATAGATGGCATCGGACGCCGCAACAACTTTATAAATGGAACTTAATACCTGTTGATTCTTGTTGGAGGTGTGACGGGGGTGGTGCTTCTATACTCCATATACTTTGGACTTGTCCAGCACTTAAGGACTGGTGGAACAACATCCATCAGGTTATATTTGAAGTCCTGTGCAAAAGGTTCCAAATCTCTGCAAAACTGTGTGTTTTGGGATCGACCACTGAGCTTAAAGACAAGGACCTCACATGTTTTGAAAAAAGATGGATTATTTTAGCTCACACTACAGCAAAACGGATTCTATTAAGACACTGGAGGAAAAAAACTGCCGCCTCCTTTTGAGGAATGGACTACAACAATGGCGCAGTTAGCTGCCTACGAGAGAGTGACATACTCCCTACTGGATAAACTGGATCAATATATGCCCACTTGGAGTCCCTTTACTGACTGGTTGTCTTTGGGTTGATGGTTACTGTGGCAATGCAGTGTTGTCGGCGTTTATTTGGCGTTCTGTTCAGTATTTCTGAAGATGTCAGGTCTCTGTCGGGTGTGTGGGTTTGTTTTTTTTTTGTTTTTTTTTTTTTTTTTTTTTATTTTATTTATTTTTTTTATTTTTTTTTTTTTTTTGCTGTTTGTGCTTGTCTCTTTTTTTGTCTGGGAAAAAACAAAAAACAAAACAACAACTTAGGGAGTGAATCTTTTGGCCTTGGTGGCCCCCTAGATAAATGAATAGATATCTCCCTGTCTGTATTATTTGTTTGTCAAACTTCAATAAAAAGTTCAATATAAAAAAAAAAAGAGAGTACATTAGCAGCTCCCTTGGTAAATATTTCACTGTTTCTATCTGCCAGGACCAATTTAGCTACTCTTTCTTTATTTTTTTCTAAACACTTTATCACATTGACAATAACTCGTTAAGAAGTCATAGATAAAGCTAACAGCAGATTTATTCCTTTAAACAAGTTTAAAGGGAGAAAATGCCAACTCCCAACAGAAAATAAAAGCAGTCAAAGATCATTTCATCAGCATCCATTAGATCTTTGACATGATGATGTCTCACCATTTAAAGTATTCGAGTTGAAACTCCCACATAATTCTTAACTGTATTTGCTCTCTCAGAAACTCAGTTTCTCCCATGATGCAACTCATTATCTAGACATAAGGTAGTAAGTTTGTTTACCAGCTGAAAAATAACACAAACAGCAAAGAGATGATAAGTCACAGATAAAACACACCTACAGAAATGATTTCCATCAGATGATGAGTCTTAATATAAATGCTGTGCAAAACATCAGTTATTTTATATTCATTCAGTTTTTGAATTCTCTGAGAGGCTCCAGGTCTGACAACAGAGGTTTATTTCATAAACTGGAGTGATAGCAAGGCAAACATATTCGTCAGAATCATAACTTTTATGGTATTTCAACTAAACTGCCAAAGAATGGTAAACAGAAATTATTGAAAAACGTTGCATTGAACCAAACCTCTATAAAGACAAACTGTATCAAACTGTTTCCAAATATAAAGTATAGATTGATTGTTATTTCCCATTTTTGAAATCAGTATGATTGCATTCAGATATACAACCTGAAAAACAGGAAATAACTTCCTTATCCCAATTTTTCAACACATATTTATCATTTAAATACAGTTGGTGCATAATTTCGTACTTCCATGCTCGTTTCAATTTTCAATAACAATGAAAAACAATGATTATTTTATTATTTTAGAATGAAGGAAAGAACAGCAGCACCAAACTACTGGCCTCTAGGCCCAAGCAGACATAATAACCAAAATGCATTTGTTAATCTGGGATTCTTGCTGTTAACACATTTTAGTTAATGATTAAAAGTCTCAGCTGAAATAGTAATAAACAAACAGTCATGATAAAAACTTGTTTCACGCTCTGGTAAAAGTAGAAAAATATCTAAATCTAATCTGAAGTTTACAAAAGCACATGAACATTATTTACATGCCACTATTTATTAAATGAACAATGAGTCCAAATACAAAGTCTGCGAGGAACTAAGTACAACTTGGATACATAAAATGTATGTATATGTAAAACCCTAGAATTCAAAGGTAGGGCACATTTATCTTTATTTTTTTACTTTTTTACAACAAATGATGGTGAATTAGATAAAATAAATAAATAAATATATATATATATATATATATGACCACAGAACTTAAATTTAAAAGTAAAAACCTAATATTTTCTGTGAAATTATTGCTGTGTTTCCACATCTTAAGTATTGGGTCATGGTATCGGTTAACATTAGCCAATACCGATACGAGTACATTAGGCGGTATCGGGGCCGATACCCAATAGGTCATCGGTATTGGTGCATCCCCAATTTTTACCATAACTTTACTTCCTCGTGTTTGAAAATGACTTGGATGCAATTTGTGTAAACAAAAGGAGCTCATGAGGTAAAAAATAAATTAGCCTTCAACAAGACAAGAAATTTTACTGTCCATTAAAGGCACAAAAAATTGAAATTTCTCTTCAGCATCTAGCAAAAAAGGAAAAAAAAACAGGATAAATAAATAGCATTCATCCCTCGTCAGAAATCTCGATAGACTAGTTACAAATCCTGCCTCATTTAGACATAAAATCAGTAGGTGTTACATTAAAACTAGTTTAGCTTAGATAAACATAGAAACAAATGAATTTATCTTGTTTCATTCAATGAATTAATAAATAAATACTTTAATGACGTAACCTGTGGTACAATGAAATTACCTCTCAACACACCTTCTGATTGGTCAGCTGAGCAACAGCCAGAGATCGCTTCACCAGAACGGGGCTCTATTGTCGCTGTGATCAGTAGTTAATGCAGCGTTTGACCACTACATGATTTATATTGAAAGGATAATTTATCTAATCCGTTCTTTAGGCGATTTTGAACACAAGGATGTGTAGGACACAGCAAAAAATGCTGCTGTGCTTGTTTTAATGCGTTTTATGAGCTGCACTTCTAGTAAAAAGCTTTAAAGCTTAATCGCAACTTACTTTCTGTCATCCACTGCTCCTTGAGGGGTAAATGTGTTCACAAACCATGAAAAAAACTGAAACAACGCTGTGATAGTAGGCAGAGATGCCATGACAAGTTAGAACCGCCTGCTGTCCTGGTCGAACAAAGCTGAAAAAACAATGGAGGACGGAGAAAACCTCCTGGAGAACCATAAAAGAAAAAAGTCTCAGTCTGCGTCTGAGTACAAATTTGCGGTCGGAGAAGAATAAACTAGGCTTTAGGAATGATCAAGAGCGCTGAGGTAAAGGAATGTTTGTATGTCTAGTTGAAAAGAGCATGCAGAAAGCCTGTTTACTTCAATATCAGCATAAGTACTTCAACTCTCTATGTGAGAGTCTAAATCCCATTTGAAGGCGGCAGGGGGTGGAGCTGCTATCAGCATAGTTCTCCCTGGGGGGAAATTAGCTGAGTGCCATCCAAGGCAGCATCTCCATAATACTAAACAGCCAAATTTAAGTTGAGTTCCCACAGAACAAAGCTGAAAGTTTCTCCATGTTGGTTCCCATTCTGCCCATAGACTCTGAGTTCTATGATTTAGTTTGTTCAGCCCATGAGTCTGAGATATAAACGCCCTGCATATCACAGAGGTTCCCAATCTCTGCTGCAACCTTTCGAAATGTCAGATACGCCACGATCCCACACATTCCAAACAGTAGAAATCTGGTAACCTAAATTCAAAGTATGTAAATATCTTACACATCTTCTACAGAGAGCAGCGAAAGGCACATCCTATTCCACTTTCCCCAGGAATCCGTGATGTACCTCCCGGGGAACGTTCCGCTCAGGCAGGAGGGGTCCCCAAACCCAGCCCTCCGACTTAAGAATATTTGATCAATTGCATTCAGAGACCAGATGTCAAATTCCATAATTCCTTAAATGCAGAAGTGCAGAGAAAAATGCAGAGAGGTGCTCAAAAAAATAGGCTTAGACAGGACAGAGTTCAGCAGATAAGACACAGAAGGGAGGAAAAGAGAGAAACATCCACTCTCATCATAGGTAGGAAAATAAAAAAAAATAGGGGGAATCTGTAAGACTGGCCTCTCAGATCGTTTCCCCATTTTATTTTAATTTGCAGCTCCCTATCCAGCCAGGACACCTCTGGCTGCAGGTTCTCATCATCACCTCTGTCACTGCTGGACAGTTCAGTTCTGGTTTTATTGACCCCCGATTTTCATTTATGAATCAATCTGGATGCACTATTATGTCTTAATGACTTTCTCTCCTCTTTCTATGACAAATGCCATTAGATCCTGGATAATGCCCCTCTTGATTTAATGCCCCTCTTGATTTAAATGTTCCAAGCTCAGTGCTGAGTACTCACTGAACAACCACACCACAACTCAGCTGGGAATGCAGAAAGGCTGAATGGCAGCTGAAGAATGACAGACTGCACGATTCTTTGGTTTTATTAAGAAACATTCCTGGTTGGTACCGAAGATCTATAAAGTGTTTGTTTACCTGTGACAGAACCGGGTTCTTTCCAGGGTGTTGCCCGCCTCTCGCCCAAAAACTGCCGCTGATAGGCATCAGTCACCCCTGATGCTGCAAAGATAAACATGGGTGACATTTGTCTTTGTTTGTGCATTAACCTGTTTGAATGCTGCGTGAGGCATACATTACTTCTTTGATAAACATCACATTTTGTAAATAGATGTAACTAAAACGTATTTGAGAAAAATAAATACATTCTTTATGAAAGCAAGACCGTATGCTGACTTGTGACTGACAGATGGGAATAACTGAATTTTGTGAATGATAACTAATAAATCAAATCTGTTGATCCACATTTGCAAGGCTTACACACTGAAACATGCGTATTTCACAAATTTGTAGCTCTTCCTTTTGTACATCATTCTAGTATATGATTGTATGAATATATTTTTGATTTTTTGTCTTCCATCTACTACTATTTGATTGTTGGATGGATGCTTTTATGTTTTTGTACAGTTCAAGAGAAAGATAGAAGGGTGCACAGATTGTGGTATCTCTAAAGAAGTGGAGGAAGGATAAAGAGGGACAGAAGAGGAGGAAGAGGAGGAGGGAGAGTGGACTGTATTGACCTAAATGTATGAACACACATGGTTAAGTGTTATACGATTGTTGCCTTAGAAATGAAAGTAGAGACCCAGAAGTTTCACACATTAAAGAGGCGAATTGGAGTGCAGTCACTCTTTCTGAATTATAATCCCTTTTGACATTCTATACATTTAAGAAAAATGTATTTTTTTATTCATTTCTACAGTGCTCAATACTATATGTCAGGAGACACATCCATAGGGTTTTGTCTTTAAAATTACTTTATCATACATTTGATTTATCTCCTGACTAAAAAAAGTTGCCAGCACACTAAAGGTCCCACAATGGAATATTTTGTTTGTTGTTTCAATCAACTTGTTTAAATCAACTTTATAAAGCCCCTTTCATCAAATGAAATACAGTTCAAAGTGCTATACAAAATTAAAAATGAACCCCACATATATATCAAACATTTCCCGACCCCACCCCCTATAGACACAAACAAGTTAAACATGTATACCCCCCTCCCCCTATCATTTCCTCATGTATGCTCCAGAGCAACATGAAAATGACTTTAAAACAGACAATAAAATGGACACTGGGCTACATACAGATGAGCCAGCTTAGAACAGTTGTTAATTGTTTAGATGAGCTTCTGAAAGGTTTTTTTCCCCATCCTCTGTTGCATTAATTTTCCATGCAGTATATTCAGGTAGTCAACTGATCTAATTTTTCTGGGATATAGTGCCCCTTTTTACACTCGGGCCAGTACGTACTGGAACAGGTATCTTTAGAACCGTTGTGGCATGTTCCGGTCCGAGCTGAACCCTTCTCTGGGAGTACCTCTACCTTGGTCCAAAGCGTGCCAACGTGACCCAACAAGCTCCCCTATAGACTGATTGGTCCAGTAATGTGATATCTACCAGGGGTGGTAGCTGCTGATCAGCCTGGAGTTGTTTGTTTGAAGTGATGTCTCAAAATGTAATAGCCATAAAGCACCAAAATCAGAAATGTTCTCCATAAAATTTGAAATATTCAGTCTCAGAGATTGTTTTAATTGTTCTTTGCTTTAAATAGCTCCATATTATTTTTAAAAACCAAGTGCTTTATACAGTGTTTTATAGCATTTAGCAAGGGTTGTGGTTTTGATAAAACTGAAGCCGAAAGGTGACGCGGAGAATCTACATTGATACGGGCTGCAGCTTTGCCATCTGGGACATCAGAAAACTGTGAGTGATGGCAGATTTTTGTCAAGAAAACCCCCAGATTCATTGGGAGCACATGCAAGACAACAATACCAGCAACTGAGCCACCATGCAGCCCAACAAGGAAAATATTTGTGCTGTCACTTTTGACAAAACAATTAAGAATATTGTTTACACTTTGTGAATTCCATCTTAAAGTTTTTTTCTTTCTACAGAACAAAAAAAGTTTTTTTCCCCATCTCTATAATCATGTATATGAAATCATCATAATCAAGAGACAACTAAAGCTGTTGGAGTAGAGGTGATGGGAGAGGCTCTGATACACTGCCTTTCCAAGAGTAACAAAACTTGAACTCATCTATGATTAAATTCATTCTAAAATTCATTGTTTCACTGACAAATAATTTTAACAAAAGAAATTGTCTATCAATGAAGGCACATATTTATAAAGATATCGGGGAACTTTTGAAAGAAAGAAGAAAACAGATGGTGACTGCATTTCCGAAGCTGGAGACCAGTTTCCTTATAAGAAGGGGAACTGACAGCACACTATTTTGTGGCAGAACTTATGCCAGTGTGTGGAAAGACACCAGCAGCTTATGGTTAAGCGGAAGCAGTGACGCCAAGGCACCAAACAAATGACAAACACTGGCAAACAAAAAAGGGAGGGAGCTCTGGAAGACAAAGGGAAGCAAGATGTGGGAGAGGGGAGCTGAGCATGACGAGGAAGAACAGCACCGGCATCTTTGTCTGTGATTATGGTACAGAAAGATACTGGTGTGTATGAGAATACTTGTGACAGACAAAATGATCATCAAAGTGAGCAATCTGTTTCTTCGCTTAAAAAGAATAGATGTTGACTCACTTACAGTTAGTACATGTGATGCTTCTTTTATGTGGTTGATTTTCTGATGCGCTTTCTATGGTGTTGTGGTCTATCTTGGGTTTTTTTAAGCTCCTCATGCACTTAAAAACTTTAATTTGGGGATACCTTTGAACACACATTCACATCTACCAGTTTCAATCATACTCCCTCATTAATGTGACCCAAAGGTGGCCAAACAAGTCAACCTGCAATGCAAGCATAAGCAGAATTTTAATTAAGTCTACTGGATAAAATCTGTGAAAGCTATACACCCTCAGTGGAAGACACTTATTAAAGGACATCACTCAGTAAAGAGACAAGAATTATTAAACCTCTGTCAGCTAAGCAGGATTTAGGTAAAACCCTTCAAAGGTGTAACAATCCAATAAACAAATAAGTAAGTAAATAAATATTTGAACATGAACAATTAAATATAGACAAAATTAGATATTGGTGCTTATATATATATACAGTATATATATATATATATATATATATATATAATATATATATAATATATATATAATATATATATATATATATATATATATATAAAAAGATATTGGTGCTTATTTGAAAATCATTCATTTTAAAAGGGGGCACAACCCAAAATACCCTGGCATCATATTGGCTAACTGCACAGCAGGTGTTAGTGCCACCCCAGCCTTTAACAGGTAAGGCAGAAAGACACGGCTAGATTTCCGCCTTGGTCAAAGCAAGTATTATTTCCCAACTTGTATTGGTTTCACTTATGCAAGCAAATTATAGTAGATTAATAGTTTTGTAAAACCAAATTTTCACCTCAAGGTGCCAAAGCATTTCCAACAAGAAAACAGAGTTTATACACCTGAAATTAGGTTTGAAGTTGTAGTTAGATGGGTTAGGTGTGACATTGTCCTCCAATGACAGATATAACAAATTCCTGATTTGCAAATGATCAACAAATAACTTACTAATTTATTTTCATAATTCATTGGCTAATCATGTATGTGATAAATCATTTAAACATTTGTGTAAACCACTGAAGAAGATACTGTATTTAGTCACTTAATATTAACACATTATCACACTTGCAAATATTTATGTAATGACTAATTTATGTGTCTTGAATTGTGGCTCTACATTGTGGATTGTAGACAATTTTTGAAAATATTGATCCTTAGCCTCCTTCACAAGTTTATCCCTGTGAGGGATGCATTTGTCCTTCTTCTTCCTAGCCATTTTATTAACTTGAGTGTAGTTCCCCATGCAACACTGGATACTGTCCCACAACATGGCGCCTGGGGTTGGACAGGTAACTTGTCTGACAAAGACCAATTGTTTGTCCCGTCTCTAACACTGTTAACATTCAAATGGAAGCTAAATGACAGCAACAGAAAAATCGATATCAAATGAAGATGGATTTACATTTCTTTTGGGGATGGGATTAACTTAGCAATACTGCAATCATGCTTATAATGTTTTTTTTATGCTGATGTTCTGTAAATTGATACTATTGGCACCTTCATGTTCCATATAAAACCTTTAAGGGCGGTTCATACTGTGCATTTTTCAGCAGTCTCAAAGGATTGTTTCATGCCACACTGCGCGAACTCCACCAAGCTCTAGAGGTGTGTCACACTGAACGGCCCAAACTTTCAGTGGGTCAAACAGCATCTCGATGTAGCAGGACGCACCAATAGCCAAAGTCATTCATCGTCATTCGTGGAAGTCTGTGGTCGTAGTTTGGTTGGATGAGCACTGAACAAAACTGTCGGGGAGCCTGTCACACTGCATGGACACAGAACTGCAGGATCACATTCAAATGCCATCACGATTATTTTCTCGACAAAAGAAAGGCTCAAGGAAAGTCGATATCGCATAGTGACATCCCAGCTTTACACTTCAGCTCATATCACAGATATCAGATATCGCATCAAACAAGAATGATCTATTAATCAGAAGCACACTTTTGGGCAATGTGGGAGCAGTGTTGTGTTATCCAACCAATGGGTAAAAGCGATACTGAGGTTAGTGATTTACTAAAGTTCATTCTGTGTGATGCCAAAGAAGGTTGGGAACACATTTTCTTTTTCACCGGAAAGATCGAGTGTTAGGAGTTACTTTGTCCATTGAAGGTACACATAAAATAGAAAAAGCTTTCTCAGATTTAGAATTCAGACATAGCAAACATTTAGTATTGAACCTGGTCATGATCAATTATAGATTTTAAATATTAAATACAATTTTGACCTTTTTCTTTTCTTTTTCCTTGCATGGCAGAGTCCAAAGTAGGTGCAGATGCTTTTGTGAAATCAAAACTGCACAACAGTGTGTCAAACATGACTACTCTCAGGGACTTGTTTTTCCTAAAAGATACATTTCAGCAAATCAGCTTGAATGACCAGTCTTTGAAAATGAAATAAAAGAACTGACCCAATATCTAAAAGGAGGACTTTTTATCCGTCTCCTTTAAAAAAAAGGCATAGTCATTCTGTTGAAAACAGAAACGGTTTAAGCTTGGTTTTCCATCACTCTCGCTTACACCTTCTCTGATCTGCTCACAGTGTTTCACCCATGATGTAACACCCTGCTGAAACGCACTGTCACACCTGCTGCAGAGGATCCTGGAGCCTCATTAGGACAGATCGAGTGATTGGCATATAATTTCAGGGTACTCAACGCCACGGAGTGCAAAAGATGTCAGCGTGCCCATGTTGGTAGGTGCAGTGACGCACTTAGCAGTTGGTAAGGTAACAGTTGATCAAAGCCCAGGAAAAAGGAGATGTGGCTCCAAAATGGACAGACAGAAACGCAGATGGACAGATAGACGGGGCTGGCAGATGTGAACGAGTGGGCGCTGGCCCGGGGAAGCCGCGTTTTGTTTTTGTGTGGGGAGTGCACAAACACCACATAGTAATCGTCACACAAACCGAGGAGACTTGCGCCCACACAGCACTGCGAACCTGCTGTGTGGGAGACTGGCACAACGCTGACTTACTGTTGGTCTGCGGTGGCATTTAGACAAAGTTTTCCACAGTGGGCAGCCATGCAAACACAACTGATCACAGACGTTTAATCACAGTAGGTGCTGTGGGTGTGTGTTAAGGAAAAGCCGTGTGAGGTTTTGGCCCCTGGACGGCCGGTGGGCACTAAAACCTTTAGTCCAGGAGCAGCAGGTGCGAGGGAACAATAACGCATAAGGGTGTGGAGTGATGGATCCCCTACATTACTCATCTGTTTATTCTTCCCGTGGCTCCGATTGCACAGAGAGGACAGCAGAGTTGTGTGTATGACTGTGTGTGTACTGGATGCAGCCATACACATGCTCCACACATTCACAGTGTGACTCCACCATCATTCACTCATCTGTTGGCCCTCCTGTGTTTCTATGAATGGCTCCACTTCTGTTGTCTGTATCTTCAAGGCTCCTAGACTGAGCAGCCCATCCTCATTTGTTCATTCTCAGTATTAGATGTAAAAAAGGTGGAATTATTTCCCAAGGTCATCTCTGACCTACTTCGTTGCAACTCTTACGAGGGCAATCTAATCAGTGATGTGAATGTTTTTATTTATTTCATTTTTAGTTTTATGAATTCCAGCAAAGAAAAAAACCTGTTCTGTAGAAAATCTGCTACAACTTTCAAGTTCGCATATAATTCTCAATGTTAACATGTGCAGACTAGAGTGTCAAGCTGAAAATAACTAATAATCACTTAAAACGTCCTGTAGTTGTAAAGAAGGTTTTCTACAGTAAACCTAAATGTATAATAAAGTAACTGGTGAGAAATGATTTCCTTTTATGTATTTTAAATGTAAATACTAGGGCTATCAAATTTAAATGAATCTAATCACAAGGTATATATAAATTAATTGCAATTAATCATGATTAATAAATATTCCTAAATATGACTGAAAAAGTAAATTTTTTTAATGTAAATAAAAGACAAAACCACATAATTGCTGTTTTTTAAGGAAATGCATGAAACGCTTGTTTTGAAATACACTATCAAATTTACATGTGGCCCCTTTAACCAAGTGATCTTTTATCCAGTTGCGAAGGTAAAAAATCTGGATGAAATTTAACAAACACAAAGCTGACCATTTCTTCTGAACAGACGGATTGTTTTGTTATTAACACAGCAAACGGTGTGACACCAACCCTTTACATAGCTCCAGTTCACATCGTTATTATTTGTTTTGTTAAAATTATATGAATACTTCTTTAAAGAACAAGTTATTTTTATTCATTTGGAATTAATTACTTTTTGTTATTTGCAGTTATTTTGCAGTTGCAGTGTTGGTTAATGATGTTAGCTTGTTTGTTATCTAAGGAGGCTTACCGTATATGAAGTGATTGCTGCAGGTTTTTGAATTTTAATCATCTGCTTATTCCAATAACTACTTCTGATAACTTGCAAACGAAGTCATCTTTTGTTTGCCTTGAAAAGGGTGTCAGTAGATGTAATTCTCTGGAACTACAGTGTTGTTCAATACGATTTTTGCAGCACAAGACATGTCTATGTCTCTTTTGCAGATGTCATGCACAGTAGACCAGTGAGTGATGATATTTAGGCTTATTTTACAAATTAATCAGACTGTATTAATGGGTTAATTCTGACCACGCTAGTAAAAACATGAAAATCCTTTAGCCCATAAGGAGGTTAAGGTTCATAAACATTTTCAGACACATACTTCATTGAGTTAGATATATGATCTACTTACAAATCCTAATATATTTTTTATCTAATATAAGTAGCTGGCAGGACAGTTACACATGTGCAGTATTTTCAGCACCTTTTCAGTACTCTTAATATTCAGAATTAGTGCATCCAAATGGAAGATAGTCACTTGCTGTTTAAAACAGCAGAATTGCTCAGTTAAAACAAAAACCTAATTTGACTATAAGCGAACTTCAAGTTGTTTCTGGACCCTATGATTCATTGTGCATTGTTCTAGACTCACAGTGCCAAATCTTTCAGCTGTGCTTGTCATTGAGGGACCATCTAAAGCAGTATAAATTGTTTTGGCAATAGGTCTTGAGAACCATTGAATTGAAAGAAGAACCACTGGCCATAAATAAATTAAGAGGGGATTAAATTGATCAATAATCGATGATTAGTTCAGAATTTTAATTAATTCAGATTAATATAGGCAAGGAAAAGGAATAAAAATGCTAAGATTTTTCATTACCCTTTTTTATTTTATTTTAGCAAAAAGAAAGCAAAAAAAAAACAAAAAAAACCCCACAAATGATTTTATTTAGGCGCTTTAAGATTTATGGAGCTAGTTAAACAAACCCAGATTTTCATCCAATTTTTCTCCTTTTTAACTTTGAATTATGCCCAGTTCATGTTAGTCTGTCACTAAAAATCTTTTCATACCATCACCAGAGCCTTTCACCTATAAAAGCTCAGTTACCTCTAAGCTCTGTACAACCTTTTAAACCAGGAAACACAAAAAAATAGAACGATTGTTGCAAATTTGCTTCAAAAAATGTCCACCCTCTTGTAACCGTTAAGCTGTGTAACAAAAACATATAACATTTATTCATAAACTATGTAATCTTTTGGAAAATCCCTGAATACATTGGGGAAGTATTTATGCTCATCTTCATATTTTTTATTTTAAATCAACGTACTTTAATTTATCATATTAGGATTTCATATGATAGACAAATATAAACTTGTCCACACTGTTTTAATTTTTTGTTATAAAAAAAATGGAAAGGTTTGTCAAGCATTCACATTCAGCATCTCTCTATTCAAACCATAATCTAAAAATTAAAGACTAACTTACCAGTGTCAAACTGGGCCAACATTTTCTGATTGAAAACGGCCCTCAAATGAGGCATCTGCCAGGAGTGTGACGGCTGAGTGTGGTCTGCACTGTCACTTAGATGGCTGACTGCACCGAAGTGCGTCTGCAGCTAGACACACACACTCAGAAACTTACAGAGAAATAGCAACTCGAGCTCCATTGCCTCAGAGGGGGGCAATTATGAGCTTAAATATTTATCTTTTAGAGAAAAGAGAAGAGAGGGAGGACGGTTCTGTGAAGGAGGCGAGCGATTCTGAGCCATATCACTTCGAACTGATAGCTTGTGAGTTGCCAACACCAATTTGGGTTGTGATTGAGACTGAGCTTCTTTTATAATCCACAACCAAAGGACACTATCATTACAAATAAAGTCTGATGTCTAAAATAAAGGCTGTGCCTGTAGCAATGCTTGATTCAAATTCAAGTGCAGCATCAAGTTTCTACCTGAAGAGGGCACTCCCCTTACGGTGTTTGGTAAAAAAAAATATATTTTTACTAAAATGTACTAAAACACAAACAATAACCAACAGACACTTAGATAGTACTATTAGACACTCATTTTTTACAGTTCATCAGCAAAACAAGTTGTTTTGGGAGCACTTTAATGAGTATGGAGATGACAAACCTACCACAACACTGTTGTCTTCCTGCGCTGACAACATGGACAAGAAGAACATTAATCAGAGAAGCAGTAAAAAAAAGCACTAAAAAAATAGTAAAAAAGTATATCTGGAGGACCTGCTGAGGTCCATAGTTCAGGTGGGTGTTTCATCTGGTATCTATGAAAGATTGGCAAAAATGAATCCATTTTGGAAAGATACTCAGAAGGCCTCCTATTTGTAGTTCGCCAGAGGACCAGTAGGGACACTCTAAGTATGTGGCAGAAGGTGTTCTGCTCAGATGAAACCAAAATTGCACTTTTTGGCATGAAATATGGCAGTGGCAGCATTATGCTCAGGGGGATTCTTTTTATAACCAGAGACAGAAAAACTGATCAAAATGAACAGGAAGTTGGTTGGAGCTATGACTGATCTGGAAGAAAACGACGAGATTTGGAAACTGAGATTCACCTAAAGGCAGAACTTGAAAACTGTTGACAAGCTCTCCATCTTATCTGAGTAAACTTGAACTATTTAGTTTAATAATAGGGAAAGATCATAAGAGACGTAAAAAACTTAAAAAAGGGATGTTCAATTAAATCTGATTACTCAAATATTTCTACAGAACACTATAAATGTTAATTTATTATAATCAAATTCATCTCAGTTAATATGGCCTGTTTCTCAGCTTTTATCACACCGTTTCAAATGCTGGTCATTTGATTCAAAATGAGGAGGGAAAAATGGCAAGTACTGACTCTAGAGAGCAAAAAGACGACAAAACACAGCAGATGTCTTAATGTGGACACCACTTCAAGTCTGTTCAGCAGTGACTGTCAAGCTGTCACTGCTTGTGATTGAAAACCAACAGTGACATGCCATCAGTTGCAACTATGTCACTGCGACAACTTATAACTGTTCTTCTTTACTCAAATTACTTTCATTTGAAGGATGAAGAAAATAAAACTTTTGTGGAGTTTTTTTTTGGGGATAGTTTTATTAAGAGTAAACACTTTTTGTACAAATAGATGATGAAATGACTTTAAACTCAATCCTATAAAAGACAGAAGTTGTAACAGGTATGGAAATAAAGAGCACCTTGCAAAACATGCCTTTACCATCTGAACATTTTTACACTTTGTCCTGGAAGGAAAGTCTACAGTCAAAAACAAATCATAAGTGTGTTGGGAATTTTTATTTAGCTCTGATATGTTACTTTGTAGAACCAGGTTTTGCTGTAATTACAGCTTGAAATCATGAGGTATGTCTAAGCATGATTTTTCCAGTCAAGAAATGCTGCAAGTCTTCATCAGGTTTTTGCAAAGTATTCCCATTTTTAAGCTATTCTAACACAATAGTTTGTATATTTCAAACTGTTTCATTGAGGCTGATGCTGTATGCTTAGAGCTTTTTGTTTTCCTGGAAGGTGGATTTTTAGTTCCATCCATCTTCCCTTGAACTCTAAACAGCGTTCTTGTGTAGTGTTTGTTTCACTCTACACATATAAACTTAGATTTGCCTGTTGGCTTAAGTATTCAAGTTCGGTCTCATCTAACCTTAACACCAGCTTGCATCTCCTATATGTTTAGTAGTAAACTGCAAACAGACCTCTCCTTTAAAAAAAAAAAGTTTTTCTTTTTGCCACTTTTTCATAAAGGCCAGATTGTATCCGACTAAGCCACCTAGGCCGTTAAACTCTGGGAGTCCTCTAGAATTACCATAGTCCTCTTGGCTGTTTCTCTTGTCAATGGTCTTGTTGCCATAACTGTCAGTTTAGTTGGATGACCAAGTGTTGCCAGGTGATAGTTTTTAATATACTCTAGGTATCTTGGACATCCACAGTTTCTTCCAATTTGTTTAGAAACCTCTGGGGCTTTTATAGAACAAATACATTTATACCATGACAGGTTTACAGAAAGCTAGACTACACATGCTAAGTGGTTTAAGAAGCTAGTTGGTTGCACTAGATTTTATTCAGGTGGATCAGAGTTTTATCTTTTTTTTTAAAAGATCAACATAAAGAAATGTTTTCCTTCTACACCAAAAGTCTGCTAGTTTTATTTATAAATTGAACAAAATCCCAATAAAACTGAATTAAGTTTATGGTTATCATGTGACAAATTTTTCAGGAATGGGAATGCCAGTTTTTGGGAGGTAGGGAACTAGATACTAAAATGATACCTTTCAGGTGTCCCTTCTTTCCTTGATAAGATAGATGGCATGCCATATCTTCTCCATCAAAAACTATGTCAGGGGACTATAATTAAATCACAAACGAAATGACTGCGCATGCAACAACAAAATTCTCTTCATTGGCAGTCGCTTTGTGTGACTCGCTATCTTTTGGCTTAATCATAAATCGGGGGCATCCTCCTTCCCAAAGACAGAACCATCTATAGGACTGTTTATTTGCTTGTATCACTCTGTCTGGGCGCAGCGCACCGGAAACAGACCATAACAGTCTCTAAGAACGCAGCCAGGAAACAAGCCTCTGCTGCCCGTCCTCCGCACCTCCACAGAACCCAGTCATCATTACCGGGCACCATTCCTTATTGGCTTGCTCCCGCCTCTCTCATCTTCTTCTTAGACACACACACACGCACGCACACACACACACACACACGCACGCACGCACACACACACACACACACACACACACACACACGAACGCGCGCGCAATTCCACGCTTCCATCTCTCTGCCATCACCAATGTGCGTCGAGAAAGTCTCCTCCTCTCACGGTCCTGAGCGCATGTCTCCAATCAGCCATTTACGCGCGTATAAGCTCTCTTTGAGAATCCCCTCGCGGTCCGCCCCTCCCTTTTCCGTTTTCTCGCCGCCCTCATTCATTCATGACCCCCGAGTGATGACGTAGGAGATTCCACGGTGCCCACTGCCGTAGGCAACGACGGCATCCTCGAGTATATATGGGACAGTGGTGTCCATCAGCCGGTACACTCTCAGTCGCTCCGACTCGGGAACCAGGGCATCAGCGGAGATAGCAAGGCATTACTTCGTCTCTCAGGCTAACTCGCTTTGGGCTTTGGTTCAGGATGGACAACTCTTCTATTTCTCGGAGCCGACGAAGCTCCATCATGCGCAACTGCAAAAGTAAGTTTATTGTCCGTCTTCCTTGTAACTTCTGGGAGTGAACACAGAGCTTTAACGCTTTTGCTTTATAATGTAAATTGTGCAAGAAATCATTAAGTTTTACATGAAAGAATGCGATGATTGATATCATAAAGGTGGAAAATTGATGGATAACGAAACATTTACAATACAGAAACAACAGTGATAATCCAAAGTAAAACAACAATTTACCTGATGGATACATCAATTTACGAAAAAAAAAAATCATGTTTTACGTGTTAGCCAGATAAAAGAAAAATTTGACAGAAATCTGAGAATTCATTGTTGGTTTTTTGACTGAGCAGCTTTGTGGCCATGTTGTGCGTACTGGTCAGCGTTGGTGCGCAAGCGTAATGGAGACATATTTCAGAGGTTCATTCGTTTGAAAATTATAATTTGAGCTAAAGTTTCCGTTTATAGAAGCTCTTTTTACATGACTGAATTAAACTGAATTTCACATAAATGCAGTTTAAAAGTTCGGACTGTTCACTCGGCACTGGATAAGGGAGGATGAATTCAGCACCACGGACAGTTCTCACCTCTTTCTCTTTTCTGTCTCTCTACTTGCTCTCCTCCAGGCGGTCTCTCCCTCTGGCTGGTGGTCTGGCTGGTCCTCGGCAAGCCAAGTCCGGCGTCGGCGTGTCCGCACCACTGCGTGTGCTACCCGACACCCATGACTGTGAGCTGCCAGGCGCAGAACTTCACCGCTGTCCCAGTGGGAGTGCCGTATGAGTCCCAGCGCGTATTCCTCCAGAACAACCGGATTACGGAGCTCAGAGTTGGCTCTTTTGGCTTCGGAACTCAGGTAGGAGATGAAACAACCCCCCCCCCCCCCCACACACACACACACATAATTCCAACCTGCATTTTCTTGAGTGAAAATATTCAGCGCTGATTTTCAAATTTTTATTGTAATTTTTCCACATTTATATGAAAAAATCTATTCAGTGATAAATTATGACAGAATTAAAATGTAATATATTTGAATTACTCAAAAATTGAGTCTGTTTTCTTAAAGGTTCTGTGGCTGTTCTCCAACAACATCACATGGATTGAGGCAGGTGCTTTCAGTGAGCTGAGGGACTTGGAGGAGTTGGATCTGGGAGACAACCCCGGACTTCGCAGGCTTGAGGGGGGAGCTTTCCGCGGCCTTGAGAAGCTCCAGAGCCTCCACATGCACCGCTGCAAGCTCACTGCCCTGCCCCATGACATCTTCCACAAGCTTTACAGCCTACAGTTCCTCTACTTGCAGGTAGGGGTGCTAGAGACACGTTGCTGCACTCAATTCTGATTCACACACACGTGCAGCCGCCCACATTGGCTCATCACATACACAGTTACACACGTGCCAAATAAAGAGTGTTGAATTTTTCTTACCTTTTTTTCTTGTTTTTCAGGAGAACAACCTCCACTTCCTGCAGGATGACATCTTTTCTGACCTCATCAACCTGAGCCAGCTGTTTATACATGGCAACAGGATCCGAACCCTCTCAGAGAATGTGTTCCGTGGCCTGGTCAACCTCGACCGGCTTCTCCTCCATGACAATCGCATCCGTCAGGTGAATCGCCGCGCCTTCCGCGATCTGGGCCGCTTGACAATGCTTTTCCTCTTCAACAACTCCCTGGCTGAGCTGCCAAGCCAGGCCCTAAGAGATACCCAGGGCATCGAGTTCCTCCGCCTCAACGCCAACCCCTGGTCTTGTGGCTGTGAGGCCCGTGCCCTGTGGGAGTGGTTCCGTGAGGCCCGTGTGTCTTCATCCGAGGTGATCTGTGCCTCCCCTTCCACCCGCCGTGGCCAGGACCTCCGCTTTCTCCGTGAGATGGACTTCGCCCTCTGCCCCCTGCCCGATCCTGGCTCCATTGGTGGCTCCACCACCACCACCTTTAGCACCAAAACCCGCTGGTGGTTCCACAAAAACAAGCCTCAGTCCTCCACAAAAGGCATCTTTGAGAAGTCCTCAGAGACCATCAAGGCTGGCTTGTATGGAAAAGGTCCATCCACAACCACCTCGGTGGTCAAGTATGAACTTGGGGAAGAAGAGCTGGCTCTGCCCAAACTTGACCCTGAAGAGTACTGGGCAAACTATGGCAACGAGGACTCAGGTGTCACATTGCGTTGCTTTGAGCTTGAATGTCCACCTGAGTTCGATTTGCCTCCATCTTCCTCCTCTCCCAGATCGTCCTCACCCTCCCTACTCTCTCTAGCAGCCCTCACTGTCTTCACCTTCTGCCTCCACCTACTATTCGGCTGAATTGAACTCTTAGTGCCACCCCTTTCCCTTCCAGCCTGTTTTAGAGGCTGAAGGAAAGCTGTTAGACTCTTTATACCCCCTTTGCCCGCTCTGCTGTCAGAAAATCCTCAAGGAACAGCATGGGAGATAGGGGGAATGGCTAGATTCCTAATCTACCACCTATAGGGCTTAATACTTATTCAGGGCTGCTAAGAGTTCTTCATCTACAATCATTTACAATGATCTACAGGTATGGCTTTCTGTGCCTTACCTGCATTACGACTGCCTGCGAGCAGGGCTAAGAGGGCTGAGTCCATCACCAGTAAGAAGGCAATTTGATAGCAGTTGTGTACAATGTTGTCAATTCTGTCACCTCAACTTTAGTCAGTACAGCTAGTGCTATTAGTGCATCCAGTTATCTGGCTGCTATGAATACTACAATTACTGTTAGAAACAGTGTACAGTAATTACACTACTGTAACCACTTAAAGTGTCATGTAAATAGGTTTGTGTTCTGTGACTGTTCAGACTAATTTTTGTGGTCCAGCACAATCACTTTTCATTTGGATCCAGGAAAACTGTGAAGGCTCGTGCCTCTACTTGACAGAGCACCATGCACAGTGAAGCAGGGAAGAGATAGAAGGACAAAGATACTGTGAAGAAGCATATGTAGAGGAAGCCAATGGAAAGAAGGGACAGTGTTTGAGCAGCAATAAGCGTGAGAGAAGGTCAGTGCTGGCAGTAGAAGCAGCAACCTGCAGGAGATAAGTAATAAATCTGGTTCATCTGTAGTCCTCCATTTGCCAACCTCTGTAAATATGGTGTTGTTTCGCGACAACCGCATGGAGAGAATGCTTTCTATCGGAAAGCTGGAGATTTTTGACTTTGGATGTCTTTCTGTGACATATTGATATAATGTGTGATGATTGTTAATTTGAATGCCAATGAATGATCTTGATATAAAAGATACACTGAATATTTCCTGTATCATGACTTTCTTTGATTAATATCCTATAATTGGAAGATTTTTGTGGGAGGTTGGTGTTTTATTTAAAGCAATATGAAAGTGGAAGAAAAAAAAATGGTACAACAAAACATATAAAACACAACAAAAGGTAGAAGATTGATGTTTGGTGACAAAACTGTGACTAAAGAGCATGTGGACACAAAAGAGCTGTCCACACATTCACATGGGCGGTACTTTGTGTGCTAGCATTCGAGGCAATGAATGGATTCACAAGTTGGCAACTCTGCAAAAGCAAATACGTCACTGGATTTCGCACTTCTCTGACTCACCAACGGGTTGCAGCAAATGCACAGGCAAGGTGTAAATTTGATGCTTTTTTCAAGCAAACTAAGAGAGCAACACAAGAATCTGGAGCCAATCATAGGAGACGATAAATTAGGACTCACGTGCAGACTGGTGAAAATAATGTTAGGGTGCTCCAAAAAGTCAGGTTTTGCTGGGGATTCTGAAACTGCAAGGAATTTTTGATCAAGGTGCCAAAAGAGTTAAAGCAGAAGCAGGAAGTTTCCAAATATAGGCATCCACCTTGTGGGAATGAAGACAATATGTTGATGTACAACACTGTCTTTATTTCCTCTCTCTGTTCATCTACTGTTACACTGTTTATATCAAGCCATCTCCGTTCCTCACAGGAGAGGAAAGGATCCATCAGCAAAGGTGACCAGGGGAAGGCCAGGATCTAGTAGGAGTGAAAGAGTAGGAGGTGATGTAGAGATCTTCACACATGCAGACAGATGCAATCAGAGAGCTGGTGAGCCTTGCAATACTCTCCACTCCTTTGAGATATCCTGCCACAATTAGGAAAGCCTGTGGGAAATATTCAGTGCTATCATGCTGTTTAGTAAGTCTCCTACAGGAGGTCAGACTGAGCCGGGGTGCTCTCTAGTGACTATTAAGTCACTTTTAGATGACCAAAGTGCCAGTTATACCATTTTTCCCAAGTTTCCTTTGTTGGTTTCACAGTCTGCATGTTTTATGTTTTGTATCTGACGAGAAAAATGGTCATTAATATATTAAAGATGGAATTCTTTGTTATTTATTTTTACCGTAGAAGAATAAGACAGGTTCTTGGAAGAATAAATTCATACTTGTTTTAACAAAGTGTGTTTGTGTGGGAGTTTCATTCCTGTCTTGGCGAAAACCCAGTTAAGCACCCAAAGCAATGAGAGTAGAGCACACATGCACACCCACACACACACACACACACACACACACGGATGCACAGATACTGCTGGCCTTGCGCATGCAGGCAGCTGACCATCCATTTCAGTTATACGACTATTAATAAAAGCAGAAGCGAAACAGAGAGGGAGCAGTGGTGCAGTTCTCTGTTAAGTGAATCTAAAGCAGACTCTAGCAGGAGGAATCAATTTTTTCACTGATGTGGAATATGGCACACATAAACAAAAAGACTTCAATTATTACTTCCAAATTGTTATTTTATAGTTTTTGTCTTTTTGACTAAAAATATAATGTGATCTTAGGAGAGACTTTCGAACTTAGGCTATTTCAATATGAGTTACAAATAAGCAGAGACATGTTTTTGCAGCATAATTTTAAAGACATTTACCTGACAAGCACTGTAGGTCAAAAAGCAATGAATATTGTAAAATTCTACCTTCCCCTCTGTCTGTCTGTCCATCTGTCTGTCTACAATTTCATAATCCATTGTTTATAAATGCACTATAGCAATCTTATGCTCATATATCAGAGTCAAGTTTTTTGATTTATCCCAGATAAAGCAATCTACAAAGACATTCGAGAAGCCCAGTCCTTCTAAATTGACATTGTGCACAGAGTGTTGATGTACTGTCTGATCCAAACTTCATTGCACCTTCTTTTTTGCTCTGTGTTTAGCTCCAGAGGCATTCTTCTTGTCTCAACACTAAAGCTGAAAGTTAAGTTTTTATTTTGAAAACCTTCACTCTTCTTTTTACAGTTTCTGAAGTAAGGTTTATGAGCTCAGTCCAAATATATAATCTTTGAAACATTTTTTAAATAATTGAAAAAAAAATACTGATTGGCAATACATAAGAACTCAAATCTGGTGTTTGCGCAGATCTTTTAAATGTTCTTAAATCTTTGACTGAACACAAAGAAAAACTTTCTATTGCAGTTTAAAAGACCCCAGAGATTATCCTCAAAAGTGACATTTCTGGTGAGCATCAGTTATAGAGGAAACATTATAAAGAGTACTGTTTTGCATTTTTGAGATTTTTCCCTATCTTTGCACAAACACAACTTTTTGCTCAAAATAATAGACTTATATGCAAAATTTCGCAGTCAAAATGTCTTTCCATACTGTTATGGCTAAAAAAAAAATTGTCTTCTAAAAATGAGACAAAACTGAGACTTTGAAGGTGTTTAAGTATTTAATGAAAACATGTCTGGCCACAACAGAGCTCACCCGTGATTTCCTACCCAACCCTTCTAACGGACACCCCTAAATACTATTCAGAAATCACAGTTTTATCTTTGCAGCACATCTCCTTCAATCTTCTTGTTTAGTTCGTGAAGAACTGCTTCATGCCAGTCTGATAGTAACCATGAAGGAGTCCCTTCAGTCCAGAATGTCCAAAGATATCTTTATGCTCTGATGTCTGTCATCCCAGTGATCTGATATCTTTTTTTCAAGAACATTATACTAGAACTATAAGCTTGTTCTCTAACTTGACCTACCAGATCTAAATTTATTCACTAAGACACAGAATGAGTAATTGAACCCTGAATATAATGGAAAATTCCGACAATAATATATCTGTACATGTGTAGATTTCTGTAGTAATGGTTTATTTTCATTTGTGTCAAATTAAAACAATAAAAGCAAATTTGAACATATTTATAAAATACTGCCCTAATATAATGAGCACCTGTTTAAACTTCCAATGACTCTAATGGCCTTGCTGTCACCGCAGTGTCGGTCTGTCCTTTTTGCACATGTAGTGCTAGGCTCCTCTTTTCACACTGCAGTGTCACCTGTTGTGATATTTTTTTTTTACCTTGGGATTTCTAAATGTAAGTCTCAACCTCTGAAGCTCACCTTGTGCTGGTCTATGACATGGATAATGCAATAAAGATGTTTCTGTCCATAACTCGATAAAGTTTACTACGTATAAATATTTCTGCAGTGCATTGCATGTTACTTTATTTAAGTGTTTATTTGTTCCTTACATTGTTCTCGTTTTAAACCTATGGACTAATGTCTGACACTTATTTTTCAATTTAAGTAACAATATTTTTGTGTCAGATTACATTTCAAGCAAACAGAGAACAATTTCTTCCTGCAAACACACAGTTTTCTGTCTGTGGCATAAAGCTCACTCAGAAATTTCCTTTTTGCGGTTGTCATGCCTATATAAGGCTGAAACCAGCTCATCATTCATCCCATCTTTTGGATTCCCATTGGTCTCTGAGGTTTTCTTTGGCAGGAAAAAAATCCATGACGCGTCTTCTTCGTGGAGTACATACAAACTGTGTGGGTTTGATTGGACACCATCCATGTCACTCAACAGTCAGAATGGACTCTGTCTCTGGCAATGTGAATGAGATAGAGGGAGGGGTTGTGTGCGAGTGTCTATCGAGGCTTTAGTTATGTTGAATAGATGAATATTAATGCCTCCCCATATAACTTGTCGAAGAGAAGGAGCGGTGCAGAGACAGGGTGGATGCACTGCGCTTGTTTGAGTGCGTCACTACTCTGTCACACTTCTTTCCACCTGCTGGGCCCTTGCTTCCCTCTTTCCTCCTCTCCCCACACACACTGATACATTTGCACCTTCTCATGTGCGAATGCAATTTACAAGTTATTCATCTTATTTTGTGTTTGAATTTATACCATCCCACAGACATTTTACTTTCGCTTCTGTTGTGCTCCCGTTTTCACACCTTTCCTGTTTGCCAAAGCACCTTGACGTCATGCTCTATGTTTTCCTTCAAATTTTTAACACTTATGCTTGATTCATTTTCTTTGCTTCTTTATCTGATGAAAAAAACATATTGAATTGAGAGTCTTTTCTCTCACTCTTTCATGCAGTCAGTAAAAAAAAAAAATCTGCAAGTCTGCTTTAGAGTTGTTATCCAAACCTAACTTCTCTTTAACGATTTTTTTTCTCTCTTTGACTCATTTACAATATTCTGTTTGAAAAGTTCTCCTCTGGGTACTTTTTCCTTTCATTTTTCCTAATGTCGTTTACAACAGCTAATTGGAATTGAAGTCTGCTTCATATCTAAGAGATAAAAACAAAACAAAAGAAAAAGTGAGACAGAGAAGAGATACAAAGAGAAATGCAACCTTTTGTTCTTCCCCCTGAGTCAGATTTATAATCATTAGTTTTTTATATAGGAGATGCAGGAAAGCTAAATAAAACGTCATTTTCGAAATAATAGCAAAGGTACTAACATGGAGCATTTAAAGAAAAACACCAATTAGATTTCAAATCAACAAAATAAGTCTTTCTGTCAGTCTTTTTAAACTTTAAACATATATATATTTATATATATATATCTATGTGTGATGTTATCCTACAAATCATGGCATTCATTCATGATCACTCGTGTAAAACAAATAAAGAGAATGAAGACTTTACAAATGGATAATAAAAAATATAGTGTCTAACAAGGACTTAAAAGGTGAAAAGTCACTGACGCCAAACTAGGATTGGAAAGCAGAGCTCACCACTGACACTAAGTGATGAAAATAAGGATTTGTGTGAGAGAGATAGCGACAGCAAGATAGCAACCGAGGAGGTGTGACGTTTGAGTCATGTTCTTGGATCTCTCTTCAGTGGAGAACAGTTGGAAGGCTTAAGTGTGCGAGCACACAAAGACACGTGCGAATATACACCCTCACTGGCAGAGTTCTGCTGCGCCTTAAGAGAGGCCAACTGGGAGACAGACGTTTCTCTATGCATCACAGAAACTGGAACCACGCACATGTACGAGCCCATATGCATATCTAAAGGGAAGATTACTTGTTTTTTGTGTGTTTTTTTTACAACCAGGTGGTCCCAAAATATCAGATATCTGCTGTGTTTTCCGAAACACAAGCATTTGGATGTACGTCAACAGCTCTGCAATGACCAGTTACTGCCTACAAATATACAGTCCTATTTCATAAAATTTAATATGGGTCCTGGTGAGCCTCTTTGTCAAAATAAAAGCATTAAAAAAATAACTTTAAAGCAGGTATTAAATATAATCTTCATTAAACTCAGATTTCAGTATTAAATATGGTATTCCATTGGTCTGATGTAATTGTTAGGCTTCTGGGCAGTTTTTTTGTTTTGTTTTGTTCAATCAGTGTCCTAGGAGGAGTTAATCAGTCATTGTTCTACTGAGATACATTAGCAGCCGTAAAGCCGCAAGAATGTATGTTTTTACACAATCTTCTAATTTATTGAATATAAATACAGTCATTGACAGAAAATATCTTTTTACTAAGATACGGGATGGTTTGATATAAATGAGGTTGGGCTATTGTATTATAAAGCAGGATGACACTACATGTGTGGGTGGTCTCATGAACCCACTGATTCTAACATAAGACCAATCTGACACCATTATGCCTCAGATGCTGTAAACTTGTATGACATGTCATTTTGGCCTAATCCCAACTCAGATCAGATTAAGAGCTCTTTATGTTATCAAATGTGCCATTATGAGCAGTGACCTTAACTCATTGTCCTGATAGAATGACTATCAATCTTCTTGGGATCTTTCCACTCTTACCTTCTAGTAATGAGCTTATCATTGTTATTCCCATAGGTGGTTTGCATGTTTGAGAAATTGCACCCAAATGTAATAATTCTTGACTTTTTGCTGTTTTAGCAAATGTTTTTTCAATCTCTGGACTCGTGCCAAGTATTAGGCTGGGGTTTAGATTAAGTCATATAGTCGCTGATAAAACTCAAATTTCAATACCTGCTATTGATGTAAACTCTCATTTTATATCAACTCAACCTTCTTTGAAGATTGCTGCAGTTGTTTTGCATTTAAATCGAATTAATCCTGTTTTGGTGTGCAGAGATTGCAAACATTTGTTATAGGCTGAACACGTTTTGCATTTTATTATGTTTTTTTTCACTCTTTGTGGTTAAGTAAAAGAGTCAGTGTGTTTACACTAGGGGTGGAGCCGAACCCGAATACGGTATTTGGAAAGACCAAATAACATGTTTTTTATGAATGATTATTTCTAACAAATACTTCAAAAAATATTTGTATCTGGGAACAATAAAAACTTTGTATCAAAATGCTGCATTTCAGGGAGCACGGTGGTGCAGCTGGTAGCGCAGCTCACCTCACAGCTAGAAGGTCCTGGGTTCGATTCCTGCCGGGGACGCTGTGGGTGCTGAGGGTGTGTTTGATCCTCCATATCATCAGCACCCACACCCTGGGTGGGGTTGGCAAAAGGGCCTTTCTGTGTGGAGTTTGCATGTTCTCCCCGTGTTCCCTTGAGTAGTTAATGTGAGCTACTCCCACAAAAACATGTATCAGTTCTGGGCTATATACTGCCCCCTCCTGGCTGACCGAGGCGCCTGAGGGGTTGGAGAGGATCCAGCTGGAATAGTGTGATCCTTCCACACGCTACGTCCAGCTGGGGGAACCCCACCCCCTCGGGTGACAAAATGGGCCTGTTCACTCCTCAAGTAGGAAGGAGGCTTGAGCTCAGTGCAGGGCCCTCCTACGGTCAGCAGAGGGAAGGCAATGCCCAGGACTGTACTTAGGTAGGAACACTGGGGTGATAATAATGGGGAAAAAATCGTGGGATAAAAAAATATTAAAAAAAAAAAAAAATGCTGCATTTCCTCATGAGACCTCAGTGCATGGACCCCATATGAGAAGTGAGTGACATTCAGGATTCTGGGAGGGGGGTGGAGAGAGAGATAAAATAGGTGTCTGTCACAGCTGCTCCAAACAGCAAAAGAGACTTTGATATTTGAACTGGGCTCAAATATCAAATAACTTTCGGGAAGACGGGTTTGATTGGAAGGTTATTCCATCACGCTGCATTAGTAACGTCTGCGGTCGGGTTTTTGTCTGCTCTGTGCTCTGTTTACGTGCTTATGTTAGGTCGGTAATTTAGACATTGGGCTGTTGACGTTAACGTTCGGTTAAAAAGGTTAAAATAAGGCTTTTATAGTTGTGAGAGTTATTTTGGTACGTTTAAGTCACTTTGTCTTCACAGAGTCACGGTTCAGAGATATGAAACGTCTGTCAGCATCTGCTATGCATAATCAAGTGCACCTAAAGCATCCTGTCCAGGTAGTGTCTGACCGTTCACAAGCACTGAATCATAATCAGATACATGTTCTGCCCCTTTTGAATGAAGTATTTGCTATTGTGCTCATTGTTCTTTTCAATGACCTTTCTTGTTACATGTTCATTACTGGATATAAAAAACATAAATATTGCATATCCATAATTATTATAATAGATAATTAAATATAACGTAAATTAGAAGTGTAAAGCAAAAAAAATTATTTTCACGCCTATTTGGAATTTTACTTGAATACAAATACAAATACTTTCCCCCCGTCAACAAATACAAATAGCGATACAAATACCAGCGGCTTTGCACACCCCTAGTTTACATGCACATCTAAATCAAGCTTTTGGAGTAGTCGGACTAAGCACTTTCCCCCTGTTGAGAGCCGAGTCCCTGTTAACATGTCACTCAGAAAATCAAATTATTAAATGAAGTAGGTTCGACTCCCTGATGATAGATGGAGACATGCGCCCCCTGAGCTGCACTCAGGCAGTAAACAGAGGCTGGTGGGTGGGAGTGAATCAAATGGAGTTAAGCAGGATACACACAATAACAACGCACCGTCTGTTCTTCAGTCCAATCATGTACTGATCGGCTGCTTACGTTTGTCTTAGCCTCCATATTCTTCTTATACTAATTTGTTGTTGATGAGTCACACTTCGGCGTCTCTTCACTTCTGAGGGGGTGCGAGAGTACAGGCGGGGTGTTGGAGAAGTCCGATTCCCAATCACATTATCTTGGTAACTTAGTTCTAGAAAAAAACCCAATTGATTTAATGTTCTATAGTTGCTACATGGTGGCCCATTTTACATGACATAACCCCTTTGTTAGCATGACCAAGACATGAGATTTGGTGTGAGTGTAGCTGCAAGTATAGAAGTTTTTATAAAAAAGAAAAAAAAAAGCTACAATTACACAGAGAAGTTTACTCTGCCATGACGTAAACAGATGGATTGATTCTGATGTACCAGAGGAATGTTGGTATGGTTGTAATCTAAAGAAAAGGTAAACAATGACTAATAGGAGGATG
This sequence comes from Apricaphanius iberus, assembly GCA_028564705.1. Taxonomy (NCBI): domain Eukaryota; kingdom Metazoa; phylum Chordata; class Actinopteri; order Cyprinodontiformes; family Aphaniidae; genus Apricaphanius; species Apricaphanius iberus. The sequence goes on along the minus strand of JAPXFQ010001866.1, from coordinate 52,802 downwards.
TAAAAAATCACAGGCTAACAATAAGATAATACAATTTTTTTATGCAGGCAGGGAGCACTGGTTTGTGGTAATAAGATAAACCAATACAAAAGACATTGTGGTTGTGAATAGTAAATTATATCATCTAAAGAATAAGTTGACTAAAAAAGGAGACTATAAAGAAAGAGCACAAGTCTGGAAGGAACTTCATTTGATTTTATTTCCCTAAACCTTGCAAGCCTTAATAGTTATCACCTGATGAATTTGACTTAATCTTTCTATTTTTTTCTGCTAAATCTCTGATCTAACTAACTGCCAATCTTCTCATTTATTATCCTCTGATGTTATTTGTTTTTTTTTTTTATCAGAGACTTTTATCTCTGAATACTTGGCTATCCTCTGCCAACATGACTTACAACATCGGTTTTATAGACAATTTTAACATTTTCCGGGGCAGGAGTCACCTGTTTGGGGTGGGTGGACTTCATTTGAACAGACGGGGTACCCACATGTCCACTTGCCCCCCCTGTCTACCACATTGATCCCAGCTGCCCCTGCCCTCTCTGCCCCCTCTCCCACATCCTGATGTCCAGCTGGTCCCTGCTTGATGCCACTGCATAATCTTCAGTTTTTAATTGTAACAGAAATGTGGCTGAGCATAGATGTCCCTGTTGTTCTTACAGAGGCCTCCCCACCAAATTTTAACGTCACTAATTCAACGAGGGGTATCAAAAGTGGAGACAGAACTGCTTTTATAAGCTCATCAACGCTATATGCCAAGCCTGTTTTATTTGATAATTATATCCCTTTTGAATTGTTTGCAACTGTTTTCAGCACGCCTCAGATTTTATGTGTCACAATTTATAGGCCTCCTAAAAAGAGTGCAACTTTTATTCAAGAATTTTCAGAGTTATTATCAATTCTGCACAACTCCTGCATTTTAGCTGTTGATTTTAATCTGCATGTGGATAATATTTTAGATGCTTTTATCACCTGTAGAACTGATCAGTGTTATACAGTGTTTTCTGGTCTTTTCAAAAATATCTCAGGTTTGCAACTTCTATATTTTCATCAGCATATGTTCTGTTTTAAATTCACTTCATTGGCTCAATATGTTTTATGATTGATTTTAAGGTTCTTTTAATGGTTTTTAAGTGTCTTTATGGTCTTGGGCCTTCTTATCTTTCTGAACTGCTTTTAACGTATGAACCTTCGTGGTCTCTGTGCTCCTCTGGCAGCCATCTTTTTGTCATTCCTACAGTCAGGATACACACCCACGGTGAGGCGTCTTTTTATTATTATAGCCCTCACTTCACGAACAGGCTGCCGGAGGACCTCAGGGCCGCAGAGAATGTTCATTTTTTTACTAGCAGGCTCAAGTCTCACCTTTTTAGCTGAGCTTTTAACTGATTATTGTTTGTAATTGTCTGTTTAATTGCTCTAAACATTTTATTTGTTTATACTCTATCATTGCTTTACTACTTAATCTAATAATACTTATCCCCTTTTATTTGTATATTTTAACCTCTTATTTTAATCTTCCCTCCAGTATTTCCTCTGCACGAGCCTTCTGCATTGGGAGGTGTGGTTGGCTGGGGCTGCCTGGGTGTTCTCCAGGTAGCGATTGGTTGGAGGTGGGGATTTTGGCCTTCCCTCCTTTGGGTGCCCTGGGTCATTGCCTTGCCTGTTGCTGTTGATGTGCTTCTGCTGCTCTTTCCTCTGATGGTGTTTCCTTATCTAACCTGTCTCATCTGTAGTCAGCTCCATTTTATTGTCAATATTAATGTCCGTTTAATGTTGCTCTTGAGTGTGTCTGCATATGGGTGTTGAAATGGAGGAAGGGAGGTATAAATGCCACACCACTTTTAACATTTTTACATGCAAATGATCAGAACTATTTGTATGTTTTTTATTGGGCAAAATGCATACAAAACTGGAGGTTTTAGGTTGTAATGTGACAGAAATTGAAGTTCAAAGGGTCTGAATGGTTTTGCAAGGGATTGCATTGCGTTGAGATTTAAATTGAATTGGCTTTATATGCTAAGCATTTTGAAAAGGTTAAAATTAATGTTCAGTTTTCTGCAGAAAAACGTCTAAAAGATTTGCTTCTTTTTATTTCCTAAACATTAATAAATATTTTCAACACATGAAAACAGCAAAATCTTAAATCTAAATTCACATTCTGAAAAAATTGTGAAGTAAGAAAAATGGATCCGGTGTGTAGTTTTACATAAAATTTGAGTCTAAATGTCATATTGGTGTACTTGGATTTCCACTGTAACTCTCCTTCTGTAGTTGTGCTCTCAATGCAACAGTTTTCCCCACAAGAAATCCTACTGGCTAATGATAATAACCGTCAGAGGCTGAAAAGCCTAGAATATTTGTGGAAAGAAGGGGGTGGGCATGTCCAATCTCTCTATCATATAATCATAAAACAGCACCACCCACAGTTTGTAATCTCTGCGTCCTATATTTTGTCTTTGTTTAGCTGAGTAAAACCAAATCAGAACAACTTCCTCTGTCTTTTTTCATGTAGTGTGCCACGTTTTCTGGACTCACATGGAGCAGCTCCTCTGGTTTTTCACTAATCACGTCTCTTTTTTGTATCATGCAGCTCTGAGTTAAGCTTCATGCTTATGTCCACATCTTCCCAGTTCTTTGTCTCTTTCTCTCACCAACTCCTCCTTCACACCTCATTCTCTCTTCTCCTGTGTCATATTCTTGTACGTTCTGTTCTACTGGTGATGACCGGCCATGTCACCAAAGTGTGGTCTCAGTCAAGAGTCATTTTTGGTATGGCGTTCTTTTGCTGCAACACTGTTTCATCATATTGGCTTCAACAGATTACACAGAGAAGACAAATATAGAAAGGGATGACAGGGGGAGGTCAAAAGGTTGAAATCGAAAATGTCTTTTTTTAAACCAACACTGCTAAAATAATTTGAATTTTTGGCTTGTTATGGTCATATGTCCATGAGTGTCGGTGAACATTTTAAAGAACCAGCATCAGTACTAGGCTTTTAATTCTAAAGTTGCCTGTTACATACCTTGCAATACCTTCTTTACTCCCAATTTAATCGAATATTAAATCAGTAAGATGACTTTAAAACCTCACAGGGCTTTTAAGTTAGAGAACAACGCAACTGGTCAATTAAGAGAATTATGTTAATTATGTCAATTAAGAGGAACAGAAGTGGTGGTACTTTTAGCTAAATGGTGTTTGGAACGTTTTATCTATATAAATCCATATGAATGGTGAGAAAAGCAAACGGATGGGTTTCTGTTGCAAACCTCCATCTGAGGGGTTGCGCTCGGTTTAGGCAAAACAGAGTCAAACTAGCTTAGAACAGATTAGTTTTTGGAATGAACATACAGTGAAATGTGGGGCTGTGATAATTTTTTATTATTGTTTTTGGAAAAAATATTAGTTACTGTATGCTGCAATTTCAATTTACGCCTACATGATTTTACTGCCAGAAAAATAAACGTATTTTTGACTCAAGCTAGGATTTTTTTTTCTTTTAGGATAAACATACTTTCTAACTGAGAAGCTGAGAATGAAATAATTCTGCATGCCTAGAGAAAGAAGCTGGGCCGAAAGCAATTAGCTGAGCAAGTCATAGAGCTTACCTGCAGTAATAAACAGCTTTTCCAGTAAATTTAGTCTCCCAAATGACAGGATGGAATACTTACACAAGGAAATAAGAGACTGTATTTGCTTGTATAAAAGACTCCATAGAGTCACGCTGATTTATTCATGCTGTCTCGCAGTTATGGGTGTATGGAATGTGAAAGCTGATACCAGACTAAAGAGATTTATGTCTTACTCAAACGATGGAGATGATGCCTCGCTGCTTCACCTGACTTTATCTCACCTGACTTTGCGTCCCCTCATGCCGCCGCCAGTGAAATGTTCACATTATCTTCAGAATGTGTGCTCATCCTGTCTTGGAGATGCATGTTTCCATATTCCAATGTTTATGAAATGTGCAAAAGACCGAACACCCAGGCCAGAAAATAAAAATATGATCCTCACAATTTGGATTAAAGTGGTCCAGATCCCAATCGTGCCTTTTTAATACTGGTTTTGGGTTTGCAAAAAAATTATTACAATAAAACCAGTTCTCCACCTGATGGAACTCTGTGGGCTACTGCACAATTAATCTAAAATATTTTTTAGGCATATTACATTCATCAATAAATATAATAATAATAATAATAATAATAATAATACAAGTAGCCTAATTCATACACACAGGTAGGCTATAGGTTAATAATAAGAATTATATAATGAAAACAAGCAAAACTTCTTAAAGTGTTAGCTTTCACTATAATTCATAGGTGGAACAGAAATCCTTCTGCCCTCACTTCGTTCCGTTCATAGTGTTGTAGCTGTTTACATATCAAAGGGCAAATTTAACATTACAAACAAAACAAGGTGGCATATGGGTTTCTGTGTAATAAAAGTGGCAAAGATCCAGTAGGTCCACATGGACACGAAATCTATAATAATGCTGTGCAAAGTTAGAGTTAATTTATGAATTGACTGATGAGGATTCCGATAAAATCTGTAGACTGGAGTAGATATTATTGGCTTTTTGACAGTGCTGCTTTTTACTTTTATTATGTTGATAAGAAAATATTCCCTGTTTTCTAAGAATCTTATTTCAGATTTTAATTTTTGTCCAGTATGACATTAAAATGTTTACTGTATTGTTTGTACTGGTACATTTTCTAATTCAGAAAAGTAATTATTTCTGTCAGTGCTGGATTCAGCAGTTTGGAGGCCCAAAGCAAACAAAGACACAAAGCTTTCTGCAGCTTTTGTTTTGATTCTTTTGCAATCATAATTTATTAAAACAAAAGTCCTATATCTACCTTATTCAATGTTCTTGTCTTCTAGACCGCACTCATGTCCAAAATTCAGATGTTGGGAACCAAATCCTACTAAAAAAAACTGTCTAATAAACATATTTTCCATACATCCATTATCTATGCCGCTTGTCATAGGGTCACAGAAGTGATGTATTCGCCCCAAAACTTTGTTTCCACAGACACACATGTAAACACTATAGAATGTAGGGGCTGGGGGCTCGGAGGGCTCCTCTATTGCCAAAGACAGGAAACATAAAAAAATGAATAGATTGATTACACATAGACTGATGTTTTCAAGTAGTTTTTTTCTATTAATCATGATAATTTCCCCTTTCCAGCTAATAAAAAATACATTTAAGATTAGAATATTACATTAGGTAAATAAACTAGTTTTCACATAAATTTTGACTAAATTAAAAGTAGGTTTATTGCCTGTTTCAATGTTCAAAAGGTACTTGCAAACAAACCCTATTGGAACACATATTCTAATTTACTGAAGATGACCTTATATTAGAGCAAGCTTTAGCCTGGGAATGGCTAAGCACCAGTGATGTTAAATCACTTGAACTCTCTTATTCCTGACATATAAATTATCCTTGCTTTATTTGAGTTATTTATTTATTTATGATTTTATGTGATTTTTGTATTTAAGTGTGCTATGTTTTCTATTTGTGTTATGCATAAAAATGCTAAGTGTTGTCTATGTTTTCTATCCAGTATTTGTATGGTAATGTAAAGTGCTTCATGAATAAATTTAGATTGGCTTAAGCAAATAGAGAAATAACACAAAAAAAAGATGCACATTTAAGCTTCTTCTTTTATCTTCTTTTTTTCATGCATAAAAAAATAAATAAATACGGTTTCAGTTTCTGGCCAGGGCCAGACTGTAGGTGGGCCAGCATTGCAAAAGAAAACATAATTACTAGAAAACATCTAGCAAATCCTACTGTTTTCTGGCAAGCAGCTAAAAAAAGCTAATAGCTCAGGTGTTACATCATTAGCAGCTCTGAGCTTCGTCATCGAATCAAATGCACATCTCCACACAACTGTTATCCATTGTCATCCCTAAAATGTATCTTCAGGTCAATCATTCCTTTAATTGAACCCAGTGTTGTCTTGACCTCATAAATCTTTTGAAAGCTTGATGTCTGTTGTAATTAATCTCGGCTTTGTGTTGCCTGTAAATGTCCTGTATTTTCTATTTGATATGGTGACTGTTGAGACATTTTATTTTTGACAAGTTAAGAAGAAAACCTTTATGATTCAGTTCAACATGCTCTGCAGTTTTTTACAGTTTGTATACTCTATATTTATACTTCACTCCAGGCAGATTTATACTGAGTAACAGAAAAAGCTGCAGAAGTAGCAGTAAACATGATCTGACCAGAGGCATCTAGTGGACCAGAGAGATGACCAACAAGGACAGAAGTAGCCCACAAACTGAACAGAAGGGGATTGAACTCAGGCCACCTTTCACTCAAGGAAACTACAAAACACAAAATGCTTTTCCTAAAAGCAAAATAGAGAAATGTATAATAAAAAGAGAAAGTAGTACTTCTGGCAACAATCCATTTTTTTCTCCTTTTTTGTAGCTGGAAGTTGACAGAAGTCTTGTAAGCCTGCAAAGTTCACAACCCTGAAAAGTACCTTGGGAAACAGCTTTCTTCTTCAGAGAGGCATTAAAATAATCTACCTGCATTGCTGTGTTGAATCAATTGTGTATTTTCTAAAACAGAAATTTTCCACATTTTCATATCAAAACAGAGTAAAACATATAGAAAACAGCACTTAGCTGATTTGTTTCAAATCAGGGACCTTGTTTTTAGGTGTGGGCTGCTGAGTCATAATTAGTCTCTCCAAATCATATAGCTCTTAGATTCCCTGTGGAAGGCTTTTATGGGAGCTTACAATTCATTTCTCTACATAAAGGAAATCCGATTCCTATAATGTCTTTAGCTGTGGGTGCCTTGAAGATTACTGAGTCATCGGTTAAATTAGGTTAAAAAAAAGCAATCAGTCATGCCTTTACTGTGAAGGGATAAACAAACTAGAAAAAAAATCCAAATGTGTCTGGGAGAATTACTAGATGATCAAAGTGTGGCAGATCATCACAGGCTGTCAGTAACATAGTTTGGGTCTGACAAATCCTCACTCAGTCTGACCTTGAAATCAACAGAAACAGAAGATGAAAAGCTTTGAATATTTTTCTGGCAAATACCAGGAGATGATGTAACAAGTGGCTGGCAGGGAAACTCTCTCTCAGACTCATGCAGATGGACCTATGTCAATTAAAACTTGAAAATAAAGTATATATTAGAGTAACAAGTATGTGAAGGAAGTAGACTTGATAATCCCAGTACACAATAAACGTTAAGTATTTTTGTGCAAAACATGACTGTCAGCTTAATTGATCACTCCAAATTGTCCTTAGGTGTGATTGTGTGCGTGCATGGTTGTTTGTCCTGTCTGTCTCTATGTGACCCTGTGATGGACTGGCGACCTGTCCAGGGTGTAGCCCGCCTCTCCCCCGTTGACAGCCGGAGATAGGCACCAGCCCCCTGCAACCCCTTGAGGATTAAGCGGTTCAGAAAATGGATGGAAGTATTTTTGTATCAAATGTTGTGTGGTTAATCTATTAAACCTGTTTCTGAATAAAACAAATGATGTTTTAACATACACACACATCACACACACACACACACATATATATATATATATATATATATATATATATATATGAATATTTACCAAATTTACTGAGGAAGCTTATCAAGTGCTGTGCTGCATCTAAGAAATTCTTTGAAAAACACCGTGCCTCAAAAAAACAAGTGCTCATTTTGAATTCAATGCCAGTAACATTCTTGAGACAGAAACATGTTGCAACAATGTTGCATCACCTCTTTCTTTAACAATTGTCTTTATGTTTGGAAACTAGAAGGATGGCTTCATCTGTTAAAAAGTTCCCTATACACTGTCTGTGACCTTGCTTTTCAAAACTTTAAAAGGGTAAAAGGTCAGAGTAGCACAAAGGACTGTCTGACTTAATACACCCCCATCCCCAAAAAAAGAAAAAAAGATGACATTTGATTCTCAAAAGGGGTTAAACTCAACTGTCATGCATTTTTAAGGATATTTAACGCTAACAAATCAGCAATCGCATGCATATTGCACAAATATTTACTTTTAACATGACTGAGTTTTAACGTGCATCAGCTGTAGTGAAGAAAAAAATCAGAAATATACACAGACAAATTCAGATATTTTAAGAAACAAACAAACAAAAAAACGCTGTTGTCTGAAAGCCAGATATTGTTTTAAAATAGACTGTATTCACATATGCAGAGTTTCTGTGAATTTCTTTAAACTCATGAATGAACCATATCTGTGTGCATCACTGATGAGAAAAAACAGCGTATGGGTAGGGGGTGGGTTGTGGATCAGAGGGTAGACTGTTCATCTTCCATGTGGGAGGTTGTGGTTTGATCTACAGCCCCAACATGTGTCAGCGTGTGCTAGAAAAAGGTAATTAACCCCTTTCCAATCCTCCATCTGTTTCTTTCAAATTGACAGTAGGGAAAGCACATGTATTGAGCTTCCAGAGGGTAAATATGAGCTTGTTCAATTCATTTTAGCCATGGGTGTGAAGGATTTCAGCAGTATACATGATCTGTTTGTACAATTCTTGTGATGAGTGCTAAATGACCTTTTTCGGTGAACATATGAATGGAAACATTTCAAAGTAGGTTTGATACTAAGGTCATTTTCAAACCTGATAGTCTGGCAGACTTTTTTTGATTGGGGATCAAAATGTCAACATTGTTCCTTTTTTGGCTGGTGCAGTTCATGTTCAAGTAACACTTTTTCAAACGAACCAAGCTTTTTAAGCGAGATATTTAACTTACAAATTGCAACACTACACCAAGAAGAACCAAGTACAGGGACACTTGCTGTTTCATGAAATGTGCATAAACATTGAGTGGCATCAGATTTGAGCAGTTTTAAGATTACTCTACTGTCTTTGGGAAATGAGAGAGACAAATACATAGCATTGGAATCAGCACGGACATAGAACAAGGTGGTTATTGTTGCACTGTTGTTTTGAATGTTTTTTCACCCAGAAAGCACTGGGCTATAGTCCGCTTCCTGTTTTTGAAACCTCTCCTGGCCAAACTGCTCCAGAGCTTTCTTCAACCAAGCCAAGACCGAGGGTTTTAGGCAGACCAGAGTTCGCTTTTTCCGTCTATTTTTATCATAGGTATACTTCAGCTGTGAGAGACTGAATGTAAAGAGTTGTATCCAAAGAACATCATACCCACTGTGAAGCACAGGGATGGAAACATTATGCTTTGAAGATGCTTTCCAGCAAAGGAGGGCAGGACGATTGATCTGTATTAAGGAAAGGATGAATGGAGCCGTTATTCCTGAGATTTTTGCAAAAACTTCCTTCCCTCTGTAAAACCACTGAAGAATAAACTTGGCTGGAGATTCCATCATGGGAATAACCCCAAACACACCACCGGGACAACAAAGGAGTGGGTTTGTGGAAAGAATTTCAAGGTATTGGGTGGCCAGTCTCCAGACCTTAATCCAATGAAGAATCTGTGGAGGGAGTTAAAAGTCATTGTTGCCTAGCAACAGCCCCAAAACATCACAGCTCTAGAGAAAATCTGCATGGAAGAATGGGCCAAAATACCAGACTACAGTGTGTAAATACTTGGTGAGGACCTAAAGGAAACATTTGATCTCTGTTATTGTCAACCAAGGGTACATTAGAAAAATTTCAGATAATCTTTTATTATTGACCAAATACAAAATTTTTGCACCATTATTTAAAAATAATACAGTATGATTTCTACTTTTTTTTACATTCTGTCTCTCATAGCTAAAGTTTACCTACGATGAATATTACAGATCTCTTCAACCATTTTATGTGGCACAATAAGTGGTTGTTAAATACTTTTTTGCCCCACTGTATCTTGTACAGAAAATTTCTTCGTTGTATTTCATACTCTGAACTAATATCTCTGTATGTATACCTTGCATATGTGGATGGCATTTCAGTGCCATACACAGTAAATTGAGCAGTGTTAATGCAACACTAAAAGAATAAATTTCAACGCTGAGCCAGCGAACATATGTTCCTGCCCTGTAGTGTAAAAGTTACTCTGATCTCAGTGTTACATTTTCATTGTCAACTTTACTCTGATAAGAGTTAAATTAAGTTACAGACTATACTGCCATTAATACTCACAATTGCTAATATACTTTTACTCTATGAGATAATTAACACTACTGAGGTTGTTGTAATTTGACACTGCTATTTTTCAAACTATTCTGAATCATCACCAACAATTTTCACTGTATATTATGCAGTGTGGCCACAGTTACTTTGAAAAAGTAATATGATTACTGACAACCAATTACTCCTTCCAAAAGTAACTTAGTTACTTTAAAAGTAACTAAGTTAGATTACAAGTTAGTTTATTAGTTACTTTTAGCAGCTGCCAGTAGCACTTCCCACTGTGTTAACATAGAAACAATAACCAGTTTTGCCAATACTCACTTTATTGGAAATACATTTTAACAGTAGGCTAAGGCCAGAAATATACTTGCTTTTTAACCTCACACTGACACCAGTAACTATGAAGCAACAGGACCTGTCTTTGGCATGTACTACTGGAGAGTTCCACTAGGGGGCATTTACAGAGTAAAAAACTCACCCTGCATCCAAATAGCTCTATGCCTACTACGTTGTAGGCAAAAAGCAGTATGCGAGCAATGTAGTAGATCCGAATCTCCAGTATGGATTTGAGTAGTAGGCATAAAGTTCCCAGATGTGTACTACCACCACAGTAAGCAGCCGATGGACGCTATGCTAGCCCCAAAAATTGTAGAAGAAGTGTGATCTCAGCTACTGAGGAACTATCAACAATTAACACCACCTAAATTTTGGCCTACAAATGTAAAAGTTACTGATTAGTTTAATTGTTTTTTGACAACTGATTAAACATTTAAGTTGATAAGTTAATGTTTAACGGGACCACAGGTGATGTAACGTAATGTAATGTAACATAACATAATGTAATGTAACGTAAACACCCGGCAAAATGGCGGAGCAGTACGTTCGATTTCATGCCTTAGCCCTTGCTAAGCAGTATTTACTGCATCAACGTACATGTAGTACATGCTAAAGGATTTGGATGCAGGGTCCAACTCATAGGCTTAGGCCAAAACAAACATGGCGACCGTAAAGGGAATAATCAGCTGTTTCGAATTGCGACAGAAAAAAGATGGCAGCAGTGTTGTTGAATGTATGTAAAACCATATTTACCGCTAATGTCGCTTGTCTTCCTAATGCTTTTGTACCAAATATATATTTTTGCTTAAGAACATTACAAATATAGTAACGGACAGTGGCTTGAACAAGTAACTTTAATCTGATTACCTGTATGGAAGTAGTAACCAGTCGTTACTGAAAAAGTGGTCATATTAGCAGTAGCACGCTACTAAGTACCGCGTTACCGGCATCACTGATAATATGTAAATAATCTAGTAAGAGTCACAAAAAATTACTGAATTAATGATAAATCATAAATATGTGGTTGATATCCATATACATTTGTTGAAACCAAGATAAATTTAAAAAAATCTCTTTTAATGTCTGCCTGATTGAAATATTTGTAAAGAGAAATAAACCATTTTCTTCCATGTCTCAGCAGTTTATTAAATTTTGTAAATAAAATTCACTTGCAGGCTTCCTTACATTTTCAGCCTGCTTACAATGAAAAAAAAAACATGTTTATAAGACATGATGACTTTATTCAAACATGAACCATTTGACAGAGGGAAACATTTTTGAAATTGGTGAGTCATACATGAAGTTAATTGCAAATCATCACATATGCCTAATAAACTAATAATAATAAAAAATAATAATGTTGGTATTGATAAAATGCATCTCACAAAGAAAACAAATCCTTCCAATACTATCAAAAAATACAGAGTGAAAAATATCAAAAAGAAACAGAATAAAATTGAAAAATATTCCACTCTCTGCAACACGAGGAGTCTCTTGAAGTTTGGAAGCATCTATGTTGTAGACAGCTGTTCATATGAAGACATACATGTTGTGCAGCATTTAATTATAAATAGTTCCAAACACAAAGTGAGCCTTGAAAAGTTCACAGGTTTCAAGAACTGGCTGAATTTATTGGTTTAACCCATTTATCCAGAACAATGAACAACAAGTTGGTATACTCCTCTTTGTCCCAACAGCAAGTATATAGGGGTGAATAGTGGAGTTCATGGGATCAAAATTTACCTGAATGCTACATTAGGTACTACGGCTGTATTTCAGCTTCGTACTATATATGTTATAAAAAAATGATGTATACATTATTCAAGATTGGATGTCCATCGTCTTTGTGTTTCTGCATCGTCTCTACATAGTATGATTTCATAATTTTACAGTATAAGACGAACGGTATATTGAGCAGGGACTGACTGTTCAGGCCAAATTTTCCATGATTACTTACGCTGTTTCTCGTGCTTTGTACTCAGAAAACTGTCTCACCTACTTTCTCCACCTTGCTCTCCTCCAGATCCTTAAGCCAGTTCCTGATTCAAGCATTTCTAACCTGGAAAACCATCAGCTATAGCTGAGCACTGGTTCAAATTGCCTGGCAAAAAAGTCCACTACACAGTCCAATAGTTATTCACAATATCCTCATTGTTACATTGGTAATTTTGTAAACAGGAGGCACACTTTTAGCTTCATAAAATTACATCAGTGCGGATCTCTGTAAATCTGGACCTTTGTGTTCAGATGATCAGAGTAACTACTCATCTGTGGTGTCCACATCAAGACACAGCATAGTTGAAGTAACAAAAATTTCATCTTTTCACATTACTATGTATTGCGTTATGGGAAAGTGTAATTTTGAACAGAGAAATGCAGTCAGTTTACTTGGATAAAAAAAACAAAACTTGTACGGATACATTTTATTGTAAACAGCTGGAATAATTAACAAAAAGCAGAAAAGTGAGTGGGAAGCACCGGGTGTTCATACCAAGTACTGTATATGTTCTACTGAAACCAGGAAAAGTGAAGAAATTTTATGTGTGGGTGTACTTCTGGTTCTGCTTTGTCTAACTGCCTTCTACATTCTAGTTGAAAGGTGTAAGACAAACTGTGTCTTTTAGTTATTACATATTAGTTTTTCTTAACATGTTGGGGATTTTATTTAACAATAGAAAATACATGACAAATAATTGGCCCCACTTTTGTGTTTGATAATCTGTTTCATTATTCTTCCATGTTTGTTCTAACATTTTGTGCTAATACTTTCACTTCAGCCTTCCATTCCCAACCTCCTCCGTAGAGACGATTGTATCACTGAATGCATCACAACTAAAATACGTCATTCTGGTTAAATTTAGCACCAAACTGATCCCACAATCATGTCACTTCTGGCATACTTGGTCTTGTCTTGTGTGCAGTGATTCTTTTTAATCTCAACAGACCTTTCGAGAATCCTCAATGTTGAAGTGAGTCATTCCCTGCCAGTTGTCCTGCCTCCTCCCAGCCCCTCTCCTTCTGGTCCCAGAGTCTATTTTAATTCAGACGAAATTATGATAAAGTGAGTGAATTACAATCACTGTGTTCCTCTAATGTGCCCCTAGACACACACTTTCTTCAGAGGCTCAGTTTTAAGCCTCAAGCCAATATGGAAACAGTTGGTGTTGGTGTGTGTCTCTTGATGGTTTTATTTAATTCCTGTTGCTATTATTTCATATTCTATTTTTAAACTATTTGCATTTCAGGCTGTGTTCTTGTTTTTAATTGTGTTTTTTGACATATAAAGAGAAACATTTGCTCAAAACTGAGTGAAACAGCTGAGAATGTAAGAGGGTACGAGGTAATGCATTTTACACCATTTTTTTTTGTATTTAAAAAGTAAGAATGAAAAGAATGCGTTTTTTTTTTCAAACTCTGGTAAAAAATATTAATTTCTCAGTTTATCTGTGTTGAAGAAAGTATTTATTTTTAAAGACAGAGAAGTCATGCAAACTCACCCTTGTGACAGACCACTTTTCAATTATTTACATTAATTTATTTTTGTTAGGACAACTGTTTAGTATTACCAAATACATACAATTTGACATTCATAGTCTAAGTTAATTTTGGACTTTTCATTATTATTTTAAGAAAGATTTATTTACTTTGGATTTGTCTCTTCCTCATAAAGGGTCAAAAACATACATTTGAAGTAAGGTACGGTGACTTTATAAATACCCTTAGGTAGATTTGAATACAGGCAAAAGAGAAGCATTAGTTTAAAAGCACATTTAAATCAATACATTCTGACAGTACATTTATGCAAAAAAAGAAAGAAGAAATTTACATGAAATACTTAGAAAGTATAAATGCAGTTGTGATGGGAATAATTTAATGTTATGTACTTTCTGTACTTTGTAATCAACTGTGACCTGGTTTACTTAATGTTGTAGTATCAGTTTGAATGACTAGTGTTATTTAGTTATGTTTTTACCCAGGACAGGGACAGAGAGTTTTTGATAATGATAGTCCATATCCAATGTTACCATGGAGATGATTCTTCCACCGGGCTTCCTTAAAGATACACAAAGTTCTTAGCTTTCTAATCTAAGAGAAAGGCGCCACAAAGTGTCTGATTTTCATCTTGAGAGTTGTACTTTATCGAATAGAATAGATAGACCAAGATTGCTAGTAATAATATAAGCTTGTTGTTGTAAGACCGAGACAGGTCAGTATTCTACATTTACTGTGATGTGTTGCTGTCCTCGTGAACGATCAATTCAAATAATATTAAAACCTCCAAACGCTTAAAGGAATCTCTCTCATTTATTAAGAGTCTCAAAAATCCGATTACACAGTGAACAAAAAGTGAACTCAGAATCCGAGATTGCTGCTGGAACCAAAAACTTAATTCAAACATGATACTTGGTACATTTCTGTGTTAGACATACAGTTTTTTTTTCCTTCCCCCCACTCACAGGCCATCATATAGTTAAAACGTTGGAAACTGGCCCCTAAGACAAGTGCAGGGCTGTTCTCTTTAAAGACGTACACTAAACATTTGACGCTGATAAATACATTCAACAGTAGCACAGCCCTGACAGTTGCACACTCCCAATGCCATAGAGAGAGAGTTGCAACAGATTTTGGACTAGTCGACACTCGGATTATGGAGGTCTCAATAGTTCCAAACATCCCAGCGTCATCATTGAGTTCTAGATGCTTCTGGTGACATATGACTTAAACAACTATTTTCTAATTTTCCACGAATAATAATAATATTTATTATTATTAAACAATTATTTGTTACTCAAACATCCATCCATTCATCCATCCATTATCTTATCATCAAGAGGTCCTGGGGTGGTGTGGGGATTTGGTGCCTATCTCCAGCTGCAGTAGCAGTGTTCTTCCTGAACGAGTTTATTTAACAATCGTTTTACTCTTTCATACTTTGGTGAATGAACTCAACTCAATTTTGGTCTAGTGAACGCACTCATTCTGGCGTTTGTGAACGGTGCTCTCTCGCAGTTCAGTTTTTTTTTTTTTTTTCAATTGATGCCAGATTTCATTTGAGCCTTCCTTGCAAAAACCATGGTGGTTAAAATGGGGGAAAAAGGTAAAATCTGTGAACGCTAGTCATCGAGCTGCACCAAGCATGCTTCTGGTGTCACATTGTTGCCGGCAAATTCCCGTAATTGCTGCAGCAACAGTAATTCGACATCAATCGATCTTCATATTACCAACTAAAACCTTTTTTCTTTAAAGGTTGGTGATGATCCAGGCGGGACGAAAAAAATCGTACATTTTTGTGTAAACTTTGCTGATTTGTCTCCAGACATTAAAAACGTCAACAACATCTTGAAATGGCATATTGACATAAACCATCCGGCTAGCTTTTCACGGTATGTGCAAGTCATAAAAAAGACATGGCGATGACGTACCAAAACAGATCCTCTACCACTCAAAACCAGAAAACGGTGTACAGTAGCAGCAAATTTGATGTCTTCTCCCAGCCACAGCTGGATAATCTGACAATGCAGAACATTGTTGGAGACCTGCAGCCTTTGGTAAAAAATAAAAGCCCAGCTTTCATAAACACAAGAAATTGCAACCTTACTTATTTGTTTTTACTAATTGCTGCACTTTATAACCCAAGTTCTATAACTTTTCTTTCAGTAAACAATTCAGAAAATAAATTCACAGAAATTGAAAACAGACAAAAAGATAATAAATGTTTAAATGTTTTGCACTTTGAAAATTACACTTTGAGGTATGGCCTTAGTTTCCTATCCCCGTATGGTTTCTACCTCAGATTGTTTGATATTTCCTCAAAAGAACAAAAAAAGAATAAATAGAATATACTGTATGGGGTAAAAGCAGCAGCCAGGTCAGAGTGTGGACTCTTTAGCAACAATTGGAAAATGCCAGGATTCTGACGGAAACAACTCGTCGCAACATTTAGAAAGAAAAAAAAAAGAACTATGAACAAATTCATTTTTGAACCTGAGAACTTAGTTTTAAAAAAATGAATTACGAACCATGAATTGAAGTAGTACATTTTGAAATGTGTGAACAAAATTTGACCTAGTTCATACGCAAATTGAACTTTCCCAACGCTGTACAGAGGTCAACAGGCAAGAGGCAGGGTACACCCTGGACAGCTCGCAGACAATCACAGGACTTTATGCTTACAGTCCATTTATAATGTCATAAATTGAGGAAGGAAGCAACAGAAATTAGACATGTGATATAAGGGAAGGTAGTGGTGGTGGGGGGAATTGTAGCCTCAAAGGAGAGGAACATGTACTAGGAAGTGATTATGAGCTGGGGTCAACAGAGGCAGGAGCATGTGTGGAGGCTACACAGCGAAATGAGGTGAAAACATGAGGGAAGTATTAAAAAGCCAAAGAGATCACATTAAAAGGGCGACAGACTGTGGCCTTAACAGAGAAATACACGGCAAAATAAATTGGTTAATATTATTCAATAGATGAACGTCATTGGCATGAACAGCAAGAGACGTATTGGATAGAGCAAGCACACTGTAAAAAAAAGTCAGACAACTGTTTTTTAACAGTCCTCTCCCTAACATCAGAACCCAACAAAGAAGATTGAAACACATTGAGCTGGAGCTAGAAAGAGCCTTTCTGTTATTGGACAGCCATTTGCAATTCCTACTGAGGTTGTAGAGATGGAGTGATAAATGCATTTCTGATCGCTTTGACTTAAGTTTCATCTTGACGGCTTTCCTGACAATCAGCATTCCACTTACCTGCTTATGAATCACTCCATCACCGACAGGACTGGGTAGTTCCACCAATCTGTTCATTATTCAGCTCTCCACACTTCAATCCCTTTGAAAATATGAAGATGGACATGTATCGTATTTTCATCCTTCCAGTGTTTCCTCTGTGGGCGGCGGAGGCCTGGGCGCTTCTCAGGGTGTGCCTGCGGATGGTGGGGGTTTCTGCCCTCCCTCTCTGGGCGCCCTGGTCGGTGCCTCGGCTGCTACCATAGATCTGCTTCAGTCGAGGCAGATGGCTCCCTTGATGGCGTGTCGTTCCCATCTGAGCTCTAACTATGTATGGTCTTACGTGTTTTGGGAAGGTGTCTGTGTGTACGTGTGTTTGTTTGTAGATGTGTGCCAGTGTGTGTCTGTGTGTGTTTGGGCATGGGGAATAACTGATATTTTGTTTTTACAATTGTGGGGAAGGGATGGGAATGTAGGTTATGTGGGGTCAATTTAATCTGTAAAGCACTTTGAGCTGCATTTTTTTATGAAAAGCGCTTTATAAATAAAGTTTGATTGATTGATGAATGCAATGGCAGCAGTGTAGCTTGTAATAGTTTCATGATTTTTTTTTTAGTTACTGTTCAACAGTCATATGTTGATGCCGATATGTTATTATTACTTGTTAATTTCTTTGTTCTGTCTTTATATAGAGATTCTAATTTCAGCTTGACTGCATGACTACTATAAAGTAGTTGCTATAAAACACATTCATATGATACACCAAACAACGTGTCTAGTTACCTCTCTGATTTAGTGTACAGTATGTAAAAAATAGCCTTTAAAATATTAAGCACATTAATTGCAAAATATTGGCGATATTGTAAAATATTACTTTAAAAATCAGGTTTAAAATACATAGGCGCGGGTCCTCTTTTCAGGGGAAAGCCATATTAGATGATGTCTTTACTTCTACAAGAGCCCGGATGGACAAAGCCCACGGAACAAGCCCGCCATTATAACATTGATTTCCCCTCAAAATGCAAAAAAGTTTAGCCATAAATACATTTTTACCTCTTTGCTAGTTCCAAGCGATGAAAGAGAGACTGATGTGCTCGTCGTGTTGCTGCAAATAGATAATTCTCAGGGAACTGAGCGTTTGAAAACAGCACTAGTTGGACCTCCGCAGTTGAGTTTCTTACTCGAAGACACAGATACCGCATGCTTGTGATAATTTAGGTATGCACTCCCCCTACTGGCCGAAAATTACACACTGTGCCTTTAATATGATTACTAAAATAGCAAACATGGAATTTAAAATTGATTTTATATTGTGAGGATTTGTCACAATTGCATTTTATTTTAGATTGTTGTCTCTCTCCGTGTTGTGAAAGGTTTCAAAGATGTTGTAGCACTTCACATTTAGGCTTCACATCTGTCCACATGCTGTTGAGTTGTCTGCTCATAAAGTACACATGGAGTTTAAACACATGTAGCGTTGAATTTAAATCTTATTCATTATATCAACTCTTACTCCTTCATAGGTCACAGTCTTGTATTTAAAAATAAAACAATATATAATATAATGAAAATATTTTGGGATGAATGTAATAATACATTTATAGCTGACCTCAATTCTGCTTTCTGTCTCCCTCAGTGCCACTTTTGGAGCTCTTATTTCTACTTGGATATACACTCTCACTCAAGGCATAATTGTGTGTTTTCATAAAAACTATATTTAATAAAACATTGAAAACATTTTTAGCAGTGTTTCGTTGAGATCCAGTCTCACTTCAAGATAGGAATTGTGACACTGTGGCCTTTCTCCCATGATTAACAGCTCGGTCACTAGTGTAGCCTGCTGCATTTTTTAATTTTTATTTGACTTATAAAACAATGCAATGCGTTCATATATCCCCTTGTTTGTGCTTTGCATATGTTAGTAATGATTATGGTGGCCCGCCAAGGCCAAAAATGCTAAGACCACTTTTTGGTCCCAGTCCAGTCCTGACACAAGCTCAACCTGTTTTCTGCTTGACATATTTTAGTAACTGGAATGAAAATCAGTTAAAGACTGAAAGAATAAAATGTGATATGTTATACTGCTTAATAATTTAAGAAGCTGAATCCCACACAAAAATAGACTCATTTACGATTGCCAAAACACCACTTGCTCACAATTAGCTAGCGGCAGTTAAACTACAACAAGCTCATTAAACTAGTAAACAAAAAATGACTATATTAAATATGATTACTGACTTTTCTTTGTACTGAGCAGTCAGCTAATGTTAAAAAAAAATGTCGGAATTTTATTAACTTACCGAAAAACTAGTTACACAACATCGAGGATGGATTGTGTTCAGTGCTTCAGCAGCTGCTGTATGGAACCAGTGTCTGCAGCTGCATGACCCAAGAAACTTTTGCGTTCCATTGTTTCTATGGGAGTGTCAACATTCTCTCTCTCTATGGCGCTGCATACCACCACATGAAAACAGAATTCTTTTTAAACTTTTGAAGATTTCTTTTTGAAAGCCTACAGGAGGAAGCCCTTAACTGCAATTATTGCTTTCCGGATTTTAGATTACCCCAACTACATCAGACATGGAGACAAAATCTAACAAAAGGTTAAAATCTCAAAAGGGTACTATACTGGTTCGTGAATTCAAGCTGGAGGATAAACCAGAAGTTCAACGAATTTTTCATGAAGGTTTGATGGAAATGGTCCTGGACACTGCCTTCAGAGGTCTGTGGCATCACCCTGAGAGTCTGATGCTTTACACATCAATCACAGGTAAAATACACTTGAGGATTTTATTGTTATCCTTCTGTAAAATCATTGTAATTTTTTCTGTATACACTATGTAAGAAAATAAATCTATTTTCCCCTTTTCTTTATAATACTTAATGTTTACTCCTATTTAGTTACTTTCTTCAAATTGAAAAGGAAACTTTCCTAATTTTTCTGATTATGTTCTTCATTGACATCTTCAACATACCATTATCTTTCCTCTGGCAGTTGTGTGTGTTGCCGTCACAATGTGTTGGTGGCTGATAGGACTCCTCCCAACCATTCTGGTTTGCCTGCGCTATATCTACAGCAGACGTGTCATTCATGCGTACCTAAGGCAAGCTATGAGCACAGACATGGAAAACATCGAGGGGCATTACATGAAAACACCAGGTACAGGCTCTATGCTGTTTTATTGAAGTATTTAAATAATAAATGTTTTGTACTTGTGCATACCAATACGGCCAGAATTTCCTCTAGCTACTGCTGAGAAAAATCCATTAAAAGCCAGCATATAAGAGGATTCTATCAGATTTGTCGATACCTCTCAATTTTTGGATTTGGAAATAAGGAAAATTGTCCAGCCATCACACTACCCCAACCAAGCTCTAGTATTTACAAAAACTCACACTCTCACTTCTTCCGTTTTTTTTAGCACATAGGACATAGAACGATGTACTCACATGCTCCAAAGTTGTATCTATTTAATAGTGGGGATTGTAGTGACCTCTAACATTTGCATATTTTACTCTGCATTATTCACACAAACCTTTGAGCTACGCCACACTGAAAGACATGCGACTGTCTCAAGCAGGTCATTGTTAAAACATGTAAGCCAACATACATTCATGCTGTAAATCTTTATCTGATTATTTCTGGCTATGTGCTAGTATGTATAGTATGTATTGTCTTACATGTGTATTGTGTTTCTTACTGAAAATGTTGGTTTCTTAGGTTTTGACTTCTTAAATTTAGTTCAAATAATTATATTGAAATTCAGATGTACAGTATTTGTTACATTACAGAGCTGCAGTGAATTATTTCTTGATAGGTAAATCAGTTCAAATGTTAAATGAGTCATTGATTGACACTCTAGCTAGGCCCCACCCCCTTTTTTATTACAGCCGTACTTTTATTTTGACTTGACACCCCAAGATCATCACTGGCCCCTATCTAGCCCCCTTAAATGGTACTCAGTCCCTATGGACTAAGGCCGTTTTCACATGTGTGGCCGTACCAGAAAACGGCCAGAGAAAATGCTAATTTTTTCTGTTCACATGGCACGGATCTCTGACCGTATTGCGATCCAGTATTTTACTACAAATAAACAGCAGGTGGCGGTATACAAATAAGTCTGTAGTTCTCCAACAAACAAGGGAGTGAGAAATACCGACGTCATAAAACGAGCGACAGGCTAGAATGTAAACAAACTGGTCTACTGGTCAGCTGCTACCTGAAGCCATCTACAGGGTGAGTGTTGTAGTAAACCCGCCGTTTTGTAACCTGCTGTGTTGCTGTGGGATGCTTGAATCGCGTTGTTTTGGTATTTGTATGGTCGCGAGGTGATTCTGTAATTTCGGCCGGCGGTGTCGTCATTTCCGCATGGAGCGCGTCTATTGTCTTAAGTACGGCCAGAGTACGGGTTGTGTTCACATGGTACGTGGCCGCTTGTACCTGGACTCGGATATTACCTCCAAGGCAGGTCTCTCTGGCCGTATTCTGGCACGGTACAGTCTGTGTTTCCATGGTACGAAATAAGTGGATTTTGACCAAATACCGTACCCGAGTACGGACTCCCGTACCATGTGAAAGCGCCCTAAGTCCCTAATTTAGTCAATCACCCATTCACATACACATTACACACGTTGTAGCCACAGCTGCCCTGGGGCACAATGACAGAGGTGAGGCTGCTGTACACTGGCCTTTGACCAGTAGGCAACAGGTGAAGGACACATCGAAAGAGACTGTCAGAGCTGGGGCTCGAACTAGCAATCTTCCGATTACAAGGCGAACGCCCAACTCTTGAGCCACAGTTGCCCCGGGCGCCTTCTAAAAACTTTCGAGATATGCTCATGCTCGGCAGTCACAATGAAATATTTTGGTGGTATATAAACAGTATTATCACTTGTAATTATTTAAATATAAAAAAAGTGAATTTAAATCACTTAAAGATTAAACACAGCTGCTCTCACCCATATTAATAAATGCTGTTGTTAATCCAAACACTCACTTCTTCTTTCAGCTCTGTTTCAGAGTAGTTTCTGGTGATGCAAAGGGAAAAGCAAACAGCCAGAAGCAAGCTTGCTATGAGCATACACATTTCTTGACGTGTTTTTCACTGCCACTTGTCAATCGCTAACTCACTACAATTTAGTGGTCAGAATCTGATACGCCTACCTTTTGTTGACATTGAAATGCTGTGCTCCATCCTGCTCCTCTGCAGGATAGTAAATTTGCTGTTCAACTTTCCCAGATATTGACACGACTTCTTAGTTGTTGTATTATTTGGCAGGAATGGCTTTTCCTTTATCAGGTCCATCCTTTTCTCTTCCTTTTTGTTCCTGCTTTTGGCACCGCAAGAACTGCCAGCCAGGCTACTGCAGGTGGCAGGTCTCATGACGCTAATGACAATTAAGTATGGTAGTTTCCTGGCCAAATTGGGATACATGACAGCTATTAATTTGTCCATAGATCTCTACTTTATTAAATCAAGCAAACTTTGTACCTTATCCGATGATGTATGCAGGTGAAAAAGCTCCAAGATGCTCTTGAAAAACAAAGTACTTTTTTGTGGTTGAATAATGTGGCTGATCTTAATACTTTTAAAATCCCTTGTGCTGGCATTTACCAAAAAATTTTTTTTGTTAGGTATCGTTTAAAATCTAAGATAAAAATTTCGTATTTTGTCATCTTATGACTAACAATTTCAATGTATTCTAATGAGGTTTTCACAAAATAGTGCATAACTGTGAATCACAAGGAAATCCTTTAAAAAGACAATTTTATTTACACCTAAAATAAAAATATGGAACTTAAATTCACATTTAGTCAATTCTTTGTAGAACAAATGCTTGCTGCATTTACCGCTGTCAGTATTTTGGGGCACGTCAATTCCAGCTTTTCCAATTGAGAGATCATTGAGAGAACATTTTCTCTATTCTGTTTTGCTGAGTAGTTTAAGCTCGAATCGATTAAATGAAGACTGTCTCTGTCAACATCAATATTCAAGTCTTGCCAGACATTCTTTGTAGGATCTAGCTCTGTACTTTGACAGGGCCTTTCTAACTCATTAATATGCTTTGATCTAAACCGTTCCACTCAGTTCTGTAAGCTGTATGCTTATGTTCTTTTGCAACCTCTAACCGTTTTTTCCACGTTGACCTGTATTTAGTATCATCCAGCTTCCTACAAATGCCAACCAGTTTCTATGTCACCACTCAAAAAAGGATTCCCACAACAAGACACTTCCAACACCATATTTCTCCATGGAAATGGAGTACTCAAGGTGATGCACAGTTTTTTTTTTTAAAAGCTTTGTGAAAGAAAGCCAAAAATTGTAGACCTCCTTCTACGTTTCCTGTGTCCTCGTGGCAGGCTGAAAGGGACCCCTTTTTTTTTAAAGTCACGTTTTCTTCAAAGTCTACTTCCCAGTGACAAATGTTTAAAAGCTCAGAACAAAGAAAGCAGTTATCATTACCCTTTCATATATTTTTGCTTTTTTTTCTCTGTTGCGCCTTCTCCTCAGGCTCTTGTTTTTGGGTAGCAGAGTTGGAGGGTAAAGTTGTGGGTGCCGTCGCAGCAGCTCGTCTTTCAGATGATGTTGTCGAGCTGCTAAGGATGTGTGTTGACCGGAGCTACCGGCGACGCGGAGTCGGTTTTGTGCTGGGACAGGAAGTGCTGCAGTTTGCTGCCACTCACAGATACTCCTCTGTTGTCCTGGGGACCACAGCCTACACAGATGCTGCACATCAGCTCTACAAACGTCTGGGTTTCCACTGTGTCGGGGTCACAAATGGTTATATGACACCTGGCTCAACGCAGTCCTTCCTGGAGATGATTTTCTACAGGGTCCAGCATTATCACTACAGCTGCAATGTGAAACACAGCAAGATCACTTCAAGTGGACAACACTGACCTGTGCACTCAGCTGATATACAGTAAAAGCTGATCTAAAATCATGCCTTGAGTCTTAATTTCTCCGATTTTTTGGAAAGCAGCCTCTTTTAAAAGGGTGTATAAATATCCTCTGTTGCAGAAGAAGTTTTGTGCAGTATAAAGGAAATGCTTTAAAAGGAGTTCAGGATGTCTCACGATAAATGACATTAACTTTATCTTAATGCAGTGTTCCCCAACCCTGCTCCTCATGTTCCAGTGCCCTGTATGTTTCAGATGATTCCTCAGTCCACCGCAAAGGAATTAAGTGATTTAATTAGCTTCTTAGATTGCCTCTAACAAGCATGTAGACATAACAATTTCCAGGGCTTACACTGTGCAATCTATTAAACGTTTTGAAAGAAGGGGACATTGAAGGAAATGTTAACATGTTAAATTTTAACAAAAAAGAAAGTATCACATTTTATCATTCAAAAAAAGAAAGGGAGAGAATGCTTTATGTATTTGATGATAATTCTCTTGAGCAAATTTATATCTTTTGAATAAGAAGTGGAAGAAATGTTCTGAGATATTGCTTGTAATGCCTGGAAAAGTTCACAAGAGGGCGAACTAGCTGCAAAATTACTTCGCGTCAAAAAGCAGGACAAAAAAATGCCTTCAGAAAAATTAAAAATAAAATGAGATGGTGCTGCATACACTGTATTAATGACCTTATTCTGTTATCATACCCAATGATTTGAAAGCCACAACAGGTTTCCTTTTTGTGTAGACTGATTTAAAGAATTTTTAAAATTTCATCTGTGAGCATTTGGATCCATTTTCCCTAGTTTAGTATTTTCTGGTTTTGAGAGTTTTAGGAATCCCCTTTTACTCTATGAAGTCATCAGTCTTCTTCCCTCTCCTTCCCTTCCCTTCCCTCTGCTCTCATCTTTCACCTGTCCTCAGCCTGCCATTATGCTCTCCTTCACAGCTGTTACCCATCTCCTGATTTCTCAGTGTCTGTTCTTCAGATGTTCTCTTTTTAATTCCTGATTAGTCCTTCTGGCTCCCTCTTTATGGAGATAGAAAAGTCTCATTATTAATAAACTCAAGCAGGGTTTTTCACGAATATGCTCATTTGGAAATGCACATGGTCTGTTTCACAAATGCACATGCGAAGGTTCACAAATATAATTTTCAGAAACACTTGTAATATAAATTCAGAAATGCACACGATCTGTTTCACAAACGCACACGATCTCTTTAGAAAATGCACAAAATCGGTTTCAAAAATGCGAACAATCTGAATCATAAATGATGAATTACTAACCCGTTTCCTTGGTGTATTAAACTGTGCACACGGACTTGCAATCTATTTCCCGATTTAATAAACCGTGTAACAGCGTGACATAAACCATGCGGTGTTCCGTTTGCTTGATACAAAGCCCTTACCGCATTTGCTATCTGTGTTGTGGCTGTAGCACAATGTTTAGGGTGTAGGAATAATGATTGAGGTGTTGTGGGTTTGAGTCCAAGTGTGTGTTTTTTTTTTCACTTTGCCAAAAATAACATTTTTCATGGTTAAAAAATTTATGGCGGAGATATGTCCCCGTTTTAAACAACGATTTTGGTTCCTGATGGTACCCAGAAGAAGCTGGCATACCTTGGCAGCCAGGGTTCTTTATCAAGTAGACAGAACACTACATGGCATCCATAACACCCAAGTATGTCAGCGTTTTTTCCACTTTTCATTTCATTCAAAAATTAAATTTTTCTGGGTTTAAAAATTCAATCTCAGGTTTTTAGGTGGGGGGGGACAAAACTATGATATGTAAATAATGGTGGAGAAATGTCCCCGTTTTAAACAACGATTTTGGTTCCTGGTGGTACCCAAAAAAAAGGCTTAGGGTAAAGTGCAAAGATTTTACCATGACTGTATTCAAAGCTTTAAGACCACTTTAATAGATCTTCTTCTTTCTTCTATGTTTTCCGTGTCCTCATGGGAGGCTTAAAGGGCCCACTTTTTTTAGACCTTGTTTATCAAAGATATTGAAGTTCATGTTTTCTTTAACCACGATTTTTTTTTCAGCCAAAGTAAACTCCTGTTTTTGTTTCACAGGTTCAGAAAAAGTCATTCATCACGACACATTAAGATAACTGTAACAAATAAAGAGGACTGATCTATGGCCTTATACAACATCATGTGCAAGTCTCTAGTTGAATAGATTTTAAAATTTTATTGTTAATTTTTAAAGCTCCTAACAGTTCTTATACTATGTATTTTTTTTTATTCTATTCCTCATCTAAAATACTTAGCTCAATCAACCAGATGCTTTCAGATGTTCCAAGATCGACACATTTAAAAAAAAGGTGATGGTGCTTTTGCCTTTGCAGCTCCTGGTTTAATACTTTACCTCCTCACAACAGATCTACTTAAAGTTTAAAGAACTTTAAAGTGCTGCAACAGACTCACTTCTACTCTATTGGATTCAACTATTTTTTTTCTCCATCAGCAAGTTTGTACTCACACACACATGCATCGAGTGAGTCATTTTTTTAAAACTTCTCCTTTGATGTATCAGTATTGCAAAGCAATTCCCCACCAGAACACCAGGTGGATGCTGACCTTTCTGATGCCTACCATTGCAGTGACCCAGATTGTAGCAAAGAAGTATTTGACAGCCAGATTATTATCCCAAGTTTCAAATTGCTGAGGTCTCCTGCATTTATTTAGCAGCTCCCTGATGCCCACAAGTCAAATAAAATGTCCTGAAATCTAGAGCAAGGCGCCAAGAGCGCACACAGCAAAAACACACAAGCGAGACAGACTTTTATGCAACAGAAGCAAGCGGTTAAAGCTTTATATAGCAGCAGAATAATAAAAAAAAAAGATTATAAACCAACATGGCTTGAAATTATTCTTATTCATTTATCATTTTAAGCTTCAGATAACAGGCCTATTTGATCAGAGTTTCAAACATTTGTCCAGTAAATTGCAAACCTGACGGTCACGTTGTTCGGTGCCAGTTTTTTCTAGCAGAAAAATGTTGGGCTGTAATCAGGTTTGGGCTTTAATAAGCTGTCAAAATCAAATGTAATCTTCAGGTTCGAGCTAAACTCTCTCGGGCTCGCATCGGGCCCAACTTTTAAGGCCCATTACAGCTCTAGTCAGTGATGACTATTTATTGTTTTGTGTAGACATTTTGAGTGAAAGTCTTCTAATAAGGAGGCTGACTTGTTACTTCTTCAGATTTTAGAGGTAGTGGCTTGTCGCTGGTATGCACAATCAATCTGCACATGGATCCTGATCCAACCTGTTTATCGACCAATAGTAAAGGAGTTGGACCAAAAAGGGAAGTCCCCCTTCATTTGCATGATGAGGCAGAAACACATAAGGTAAATTAAAAAGAGGAGACAAAGTAATGTAAAAACAAGGAATGCACATGCAAGGAAAAGGAAAAACAAAATATAGATATTTTCTGATATAAATGCACGTAATATGGAAAAGGAAAAAACAAAGATATATTTTTCTTGAAGAAAATGCAGGTAATAAGGAAAAAGAAAAACAAAACACATACCTTTCTTTGCAAAATGCATGTATAAGGAAAAGGAAAAACAAAGTGTGTATGTTTCTCCTTTACTTTTAATTGTGTCAGCTTTGGTCCTCCATACTACTGGGTGTTATGATCCGTCTCTGTCTGCGTCACTCTTTCCTCCCTGTCTGTTTCTTGTCAGTGTTAATCAGTCCTAGTTTGTTTCACCTGTTGTCCTATTAGTCCTACCCTGCTCCCAGGTGTTCTCCATTTCCTGATTACCCTTTCCACAGTATATATGCCTTCCTGTGTCGGTCTGTCCTCTTCGGTTCGTTGTCGTCAGTTTTGAGCTAGTCATCTCTGTCTGTACATTTGTTTCTTGGATCTTAATAAATGGGCCAAAAACGGTCAGAACGTTGCTCTGCATCTAGGTCCTCCTAAAATCGCAACTTGACACTGGGGCCTGTTTCACAAAGCAGGTATACTGAAAGATCTTAGTTAGTTAATCCTGCAATGTGAGAAACTCTAGCTGCATCCAAAACCACTAAATTCGTAAGAGGTCTTACGCCAAACCGGATGTGCGTCAGTGTCCGTCATGATAAGATGCATCCGAATTGGGCTTCCAGTTAGGAAGGAGTTAGGGAAAGTGGCCTGTATGCTAACTATCATAGTCACTTTAGCATAGGGACCGAAGATTGCTAACTAACTGACGATTAGGAGCTATGTGCCATCCCACAATCCCTTGCGTCACAAGACGCCATCAATACAAGTCGCCCGGCCCACCTCATGTAAAATAACGAAAATGGTCGAAAGGAAAAAGACGCGCGCATGTGAGTACTGTCACTGCACTATCTGTTCCGGAAGCACGATCCGTACCGTGAGCACTTATGCGCAGGCGCGCCAGGAACTATTTCCAGGGGGTTGTTTAGTTCTGTTTAGTTCTTCTCGAGACGGTACAAGATGGATGGATTTGCGCTCATTCGCCACCTGCAACATTTTCTGGAAAAGCTCACTTTTGAATTTTTAATGAAACATGACATAAATAGTTAACTGTCTTTAATGTGTTGCTATTTTGCCAAATAAGTGCGAGGTAGCAGCTCTGTCTCATCCTGATATCAGCCCATTCTCTGTCGCTAATCTCAGCTCCTCTCAAGCAGGGACATGGCTATTACCGTAAAGGACCACATAAAAGCGCACTCCAAACGTATGCGGCTCACTTCACTACGGACAAACGAACGACGGCTGGCTTGACCGCAGACAATATTTCAGCTCCATAAAATATGTGACAAAAAAGAAAGCTGTTAAGATTACGAGTGCAGCAAGTGCATTTATCAGCAAGTAAATATATCAGATAAACAAGATTGCCTATCTATTTCTGTTTATTTGTAAAGTGCAAATGGCCTTGATCTTTAAATATGAATGGAATAATAAAAAAAAAACAACAACGAAAGAAATCTAACCGGAAGTAGTTCCTGGCGCGCATGTGCAGATGTGCTCACGGTACGGATCGTGCTTCCGGAACATATCGTGCAGTGACAAGTACAACAACCGCTTCCGAAGGTTTATTTTGATATGCGTCATTCATGTGCATTTACGTCGCGAAATGACCTCGGGTAGAAAGTCTGTTCGAAATGGGCACATTCGCGAACGGCTCTCTAGACTACTAGCCATAGTGTTCTCACTGTTGACCCCATGAAAGGTTAAGGATTAGTTGCTAGTGTTAGTGCTTAGAGGCTAACATTCAGTGGTTTTCGGATGCAGCCTCTGGTTTTTCGGTTTCACAAAGTCAGCTCAGCATAACTCTGACTCAGTTACCTAGGCAACATAGTCTGTGATGCTAACCTGCTCTGTTGCAGGTTTGCTTTAAATAATTGAGTTTCTTCTGCTCTTAAGTTGAAGCCTCCAGACTAAAAGCAATGGTAGACATTATGTATCAGTTTTTTAAACAGCCTGTTGATGTGGAAATGTGGATACTCTGTGGAATTCTCAGTCGGGACAGGATTATCATATTATATTGTATCAATTATAAAAACTGTGGAATATTAAGTGTAGCTATGTACAACAGCATAGAAGTCTGTTATAGTAGAGGGTTCAATAAGACAGATTACAAAACTAGTAGAAAATGAGTCTGATGATTATTAACCAGAAAAATGTCCCACCTAATGTTCTTTTTTAAATGCAGTGCATGTCCCATGTAACTTTTTCTAACTCTGTCACCTTAGAATAGGTTGCTGTCTGAGAGCAACAAAAACCAATTCCAGAGAACTGTAGCCTACAGACGAATGGATGAACAGTACATCTAATATATGCCATTTATCAGAATAACTTATATTTATGTCATATAGACAATATTAGATGATGGCAATGATAATATGGTTGAAGATTTTAATTTTACTTTGTATGGGCGGGAATGAATAAGGTTGCCCCCCCCCCAATTCTTATATTTTAACCCACCAGGGAATGTCCTATATTAAATTTATATTGCTATTAATTTGGTAAGTACAATACATATTTTACTAGCACTAGTAATGGACTATTGAGCTCCTATAGTTCTCACTTATGATGCTTAAATTATATTTGAAATATCATAAATTAGAGTTAACAGTCCTGTTTGATCAATCGAACAATTTCCCATAAGCCTTTGCTGTCATACCAGACTGGATCAAACTACCTACAAGCTTAAACAACTATTAACATGGAGTGAGTAAATATGCAGTCATTAATATATCCAACTCTCCGGGGGAGAAGTAGGAGGATCTAAACTTTTTTTCACTCGTTGCCATGGTGAATCATGTTATCTGTGTCCCATTGATGAGGTTTTTTTTTTTTATATCCTAACATACGAGTGTAACTCAGGTTAAATTTTACTCTGAATTGATTGAACTAATTCTTAACACCTGTTCTGAAACCGAAAACTCTGAGTTTGACAACTGAAAGAAGGCCAACCTTGAGTTCAGGTTTTGATTTCTCTGTTGATTTCCACAATAGTTTGAAAAAATAGTCTATACTCCATCCGGGAATGCATGCCGGTCAGAGAACCCTTAGGTTGACAGATAATGGCGCTGTGTGTTTCTGCACCTCTGCTGATAGACGAGTATAAACTAGGCTTTAACCTGATGCGATTCACTCACATTTTCAAAGTGCTTTAAAAATAAATTTGCATTGAACCTATATGCACTAGAGCATGACATTTAGGAGAAACATTTGTATATGATGGGGGAAAAAGTTAACAAATGATAAAAAACAATGTTTTTTTATGCAAGCATTATTATGTCTTTTCTTAGTTAAAAGAAGAAATGCAACTGGACAAAAAAAAAAACACTGCACATTTGTATTTTGAAATAAGAGTTGACACAAGTTTGCTGACATATGAAGTTGTGCAACTTGAATTCCGTTAAACACAGGAAGCTCTCATGACTTTTTGAAAACCACCAGATTAAATCTAATTTCCTGGTCAGCAAAAAATATTCCAAAATCAGCAATTACAGTTATGGTTAGTAATATACCTAAAGATACTGAGAAGCTCTTGTGTGGTGAGGCCAAAAAGTTTTGAAATAATGTGGATATGTGAGTATACAGTGTGTTAAGAAGGAACAGAGGTGTATGGCAAGCTGAATGATCATTTATTCTGATATATTGATAACAGGCATAATTGTCATGAACATGCAAGCCATTTCTGCCCACTAGTTAACTAGTGAGCCATGTTTTTGTGAACTAGTTAACTAGTGAGGGTCTAAATATGACATCAAAAATGCCCCTCACTAGTTAACTAGTGAAGGGCATTTAGGTTTCACTAGTTAACTACTGAGAGCTGGAAATGTCCACTAGTTAACTAGTAAAGGCCAAAATGCATACCAGTAAGCTAGTTGAAGGTTTTTGTGTCTCACTAGTTAACAAGAGACAGCCAAGAATGAGCGCAAGTTTACTAGTGAAGGCATAACTCCTCACTAGTTAACTAGTTGGAGTAGGTCAATGTCACTAGTTAACTAGTGAACCATAAATGGCTTACTAGCTAGCTAGGTGAGGACAGCAAGCTCACTAGTTAACTAGTTGATGCATCCATATTTTAACTAGTGAGGTCATGAATAATACTAGTAAACTAGTTCAAGCCTAAATTCACACTAGTCAGCTAGTGGCACAGAATTCTAATTAGGAGGCGGAGAATTCCTCAAATTGAGACTTTTTATTGGCTCCCTATGTCCAACTTAAATATGTCAACCAATCACAGTGCAGAATTTCACAAAATCCCACCCAAAGCATGTTGCATAAGGGTTAACATGCTGGCCAAAGGAACTTTAGCTAGTAAACTAGTGGCTTCAGTGTGACACTTAAATGTAAACTAGTGATTGCAGAAATGCCTACTAGTTAACTAGTGAGGTGCAAAAAGTGTCACTAGTTTATTAGTCTGCCCCAAAACGCCCACTAGTGAACTAGTGATGGCAATTTCCATTGTACTAGTTAACTAGTGAGGTGCAAAAAGTGTCACTAGTTAACTAGTGGGCCCCAAAACACCCACAAGTTAACTAGTGAAGGCCATTTCAGCCCCACTAGTTAACTAGTGATTTGCCAAAATGGTCACTTGTTAACATGTAAAGGCAAAAACACCCCCTAGTTTGCTAGTGAAGGTGTTGCTGGCCTTACTAGTTAACTAGTGGCATACATATTTTGTTCACCAGTAAACTAGTTACACCTAAAACACAAACAGGCTGGGAATTTTTGTCCACTAGTTAACTAGTGGAACAATTGAAGTGTCACTAGTTTGCATGTGTGGCAGTGAAGCAGCACACTAGTTAACTAGTGAGCACAAGACACACACTAGTGGCTGTTTTTGGAGCTATGTCGTTAACTTGTAATGCAAAAATGTGCTCTTACTAGTTAACTAGTGACAAATTGGCCCTCACTAGTTAACTAGTGATAATATCTGCATTATAATCTCTTTCAGTAGCTTATAGAGGACAAATTGAGCCTTACATGTTAGCTAGTGAAGACAAAACACTGTCCATAGTGAACTAGCTGGAGAAAAATTTCCCTCACACTAGTAAACTAGTGGAAGTTGAATAAATACACAAACGGCTGGCATTTTGTGCCACTAGTTAACTAGTGGGACCGCAACACTGGCCACTAGTTTACTAGTGAGCAATGTCGCACTTGCATTCAAATGAAGAAGGCAGAACAAGGATGTTGATTGGTCCAGTTAGGACTCAAAAACCTAGAAAGCATGGCTGACTTCGTCCAGGCTGTTCTTAGAGCAAATTTTATAAAACTAAGATCGGTTGAGCATAAAAATATGTTTTCATCCCTGCAAGAGAGAACGCAACAAACGTATGTCTTATAATTATTAGAGCTGAGCCGGATAATGCACTTTTGTTGAGTACGACTATCATACGAGTAATACCAGTCAGTATCTGTGCTCGGATTGAATAAACATTCTAGCTGACTGTGTGCGCTCTACAGCAGCCACCAAACTCCCGAATTTCTCCTGATATCTCATGGCATTGCCTTTCATAAACACTCTGTTTCTTATTAGAGGGATTGAGAATAAAACATGTCACACTTGCAATTTGCCAAGAAAGGTGCTATTGGGTAAAATGTCCTCATTCCAGTCATAAATAATCATCACCAGGTCGCAAAGTTCGCCTTTTTAATCCAAAATAGGTGACCTTCGTGATTTGTGTACGTGACGTATGGTGCAGCAGCCAGCCGCAAGTTTTCAGAACAGTTTTTATGTGACTGACAGAGGCTGTAGTTTCAATCACTATTTACATCCTCCCAGTAATTAATGATTTAAAAATGTTTCCACCGACCTCACATCTACTTTCCTTTTATTTCGGCTGCACGATGGCAGTGGATATTTTCTTTCCACAGCTCTTTTCTCCCAAGAGTGCATCTATCACGCTTATCTGGCAGAAAACGAAGTTAGAGCTTAAAATCAACAGACTTAATGCTGCCCTGCGACCAAAGTGAGAAAGAAAAAATATTCTCACCCTCTTCTGACACAGAGACTCCTATGAGTTTTATGAATGAATACTAAGGGATTATTTCTAAATGTTAAGTGCTGCTGAGTAGGGGCATATCCAGGAGGTTAATAAAGAGGGCCTAAAAGGGCCCAGAGTGGGTCTAGGACTGTAACATCAAGTTTTATTTATTTCATAATATAAATAAAGGTAGTTATGGTATAAAATTGTATCACAAATCAATTAACTACACACACATTCCTGGTGTTGGTATGACAGATAAAATAAAAAAGCACAACAAATTCACACAGATCATAAATAAATTAAGTTAAAAAATGAATGTTAAGTTGCAATAAAAATTTGTTTATTACATTTCTTCATAATTGCAACCGCATCAAGTTGCATGTATAGTGCATGTATCAAAACCATTGATCTGAAGATTAATGCTGATGTTATATAAATAGTTTTTTTCTGATCAGTAATAAATATAGCAATTTCTGATAAACCCATATTAATTGCATGATTAAAAACCTATACCGGTTAACGTTACGCTCATTTCAATATAACCAGACCCACTTCCGGATAAAAACTCCGCCCACTCATGGATTAGGACCCGCCCTGTCCGAGTAGAGATACAGATAATTCCTATGGGTTAACAGATACAGATACAGATAATACTGTACTCGCTCATCCTTAATATTTATAGATAACAGTTTTGTAGCCACCTATGCAGCCTGGCAGAGTCCATGCACAACAAATGCTATACTTGAAGACAAACCAGTTTCAAAATGTGTTGCATGACTGAAAAATTACCTAGAAATGGGCCATAAATCATAAAGTGTATTCCCACCTTACCCCCTGGAATACAGGCACATCTGCATAGATGCATGGAGCAGAGGGGGCAGCATAAACACCTTGCATTAAAGATATATGGGTTAACCAGTTACTTGTTGATACAGTGCCCACTTTGAATGCAAGTCTTTATTTGATGTAACATGAATCTCGGCAAAGAATGCTACAACATTCATAAATAATGAAACTGTTTAAGATAGTGGAATATCAGATTGAATATTGAATATATGAAAATGACAATTGGAGCATAAGTGGATGTTAGACCTGCACTGTTAAAAAAATTACACATCTGGTTTTTAAGTGGTGGGGACAAAACTAGAATTTATAAATGATGCCGGGGAAATGTCCCCGGTTTAAACAACGCATAGTTTAATAAACCGAGGGTACAGATTCGTAATCCATGCGCACGGTTTATTAAACAGAGAGTACAGATTCTTACCCGTTATAAATTATTTCTGCACCTGTCACCTCCGTATAAATTGACATGTAGGCAATTGTATGAACGTTTCGCTTTTTCTCGACCATCAATAATTTATTTAAACTACGTTCTCAGCCCACACATTTCTCAAAAAATTGTGGAAATGCTCTCCGCTTTGAGCGAATTCTTCTGTTTGGTTGGCACTTCGGTTTTTCACGAACATCAGTATTTTGTATTAATGCGGAGCATGTGTCGATGGCAAGCGCCTGTCTGGCTGTAAAAAATGTGACTCTTGCACTGAAGCAACTAATGTAAATGTTTTTAGTGTTCCCGGTTCACAAATTCATCAGACTCAAGGTAGCATTCCACATAATAGCAGGAATGAGTGTAATAATTGTAATAATTGTAATTGTAATGTAAAATTATAATAAAATATAAAAATGATATATTTAAAGCAATACTTAATGCATGTCATAAAGCTTGGAGAATGATATTATGTGAATAGGAAATCTGCCAACACCATTGATTTAATGGTAGGCATATATATATATATATAGCAGGCTCTGCTTTCTGTATCATTATTGCATAGCAGTGTATCACTTTAGCCATTAGAGGCACCCATCAGGATCTGATCGTGAGGCTATGAACAGTACATTTACATTTTAGAATGGGTGGGATTCATGATACCCAATAGGAGTCTTCTACCCACCCTCTCATTAGCATTTGCATAATGACTGTTTCAGGAACTAGTTAACTAGTGAGCTGCTTCACTTCCGCACACACAAACTAGTGAGACTTCAATTGTTCCACTAGTTAACTAGTGGACAAAAATGCTCAGATTTTTTGTGTTTTTAGGTGTAACTAGTTTACTAGTGAACAAAATATGCATGCCACTAGTTAACTAGTAAGGGCCGCAACACCCTCACTAGTAAACTAGGGGGTATTTTTGCCTTTACATGTTAACAAGTGACAATTTTGGCAACTCACTAGTTAACTAGGTGGGCTGAAATGGCCTTCACTAGTTAACTAGTGGGCATTTTGGGGAGCAATAGTTAACTAGTGACACTTTTTGTACCTCACTAGTTAACTAGTTGTCATTTGTGTCTTAACTAGTTTACATATAAGTGTCACACTGAAGACACTAGTTTACTAGCTAAAGTTCATTTGGCCAGCATGTTAACTTGTGTGCAACATGCAAATGTTTTGGGTGGGATTGTGAAATTCTGCACTGTGATTGGTTGACATATTTAAGTTGGACATAGGGAGCCAATAGAAAGCCTCAATTTGAGGAATTCTCCGCCCGCTAATTAGAATTCTGTGCCACTAGCTGACTAGTATGAATTTAGGCTTGAACTAGTTTACTAGTATAATTTATGACCTCACTAGTTAACTAGTGAGCCTGCTGTCATCACCTAGCTAGCTAGTAAGTCATTTTTGGCTGTCACTAGTTAACTAATGAGACAGAAAAACCTTCAACTAGCTGACTGGTATGCATTTTGGCACTTACTAGTTAACTAGTGGACTTTTCCAGCTCTCACTAGTTAACCAGTGAAGCCAAAATGTGTTCACTAGTTAACTAGTGGGTATTTATGCTTTCACTAGTTAACTAGTGTGCACAAACATGGCTCACTAGTTAACTAGTTGACAAAAGTGGAATTTATCAGAATAAATGCTCAAGCGGCTGGACAAATTATGTAGAAGTTAACAAGCTGGAATGTCACATTCAGTAGTCAGCTAGTACACTATTTTGTACCTTACTGGTTGACTAGTAAAATATAAACGTTGTGTAAATAGTTAACTGCTGCACATTTCAATGTGCAGTAGTTAACTAGCGAACATGCTGAGCAATACTAGTTAACTAGTAAGATGTGACATATATGAACTAGTTAACTAGAGGGAATTTGGGTCTAACTAGTTAACTCGTTGACATTTTGGCTTTCACTAGTTAACTAGTTATCACAAACATGGCTCACTAGTTAACTAGTGGACAGAAATGACTTGCATGTTCATGACATTTATGCTTGACATCAAGATATCAGAATAAATGCTCATTCGGCTTGCCATAGTGTGTATTAGTAACATTGAAAAACAAAAAACATGAGTTTAATCCTGACTCTACTTACAAAAAAACTATTGGATAATATGTTATTGACATTTAAGGTAATTGGTTAGTTTTGGTAAATGGACTTGAATAATTTAGTGCTTATCTAGTCATACTGACTGCACTTTAAATTGGAGCCACATTAAGCCATTCACACTCACAAACATTCAACAATAAAAGCTCAGTAGGCAACTTGGGGTCAAGTGCCTTGTCCAGGGGCACATCGAAAACTGACAGGAGAAAGCTGGAATTGAATCTATGACCCTGTGATTGCATGATAACTACCTTACCCACTGAGTTCACACTCACCCAATAATAAAACAGTATAAACAGTATAGTATATATTTTTATGGAGATACATTGAGCAAATCAGATGATGAAGAATCGTTCTGATCAAATCTTTGCTGGTAGAGAAACAGGATGAATATTAAAACGAAACAAATGAAAATACATAGAAATATGATACAGTCTAAGAAAATGCAACCAATGCAGTTGTTTAAGTTTGCTTTCCTAATTCGTAAATGCGCCACACATTAACACATTATTACAAAGAAAAAAAAAACTCATAAACTTAAAATATTGACATTGCAACTTCATTCACAGCAGTTGTTGGGAAATCGGTATCTCAGTTTAGTTTTTGAGATTTTTCAAACTCCTTTTAAACATTTCAGAGATAAAGAAAACAAGATGCAAAATCTGAAAAACAAACTTTTATTTAGTGAACAGCTAGCCTTCGGAAGACTTATTTTTTTGTGTATATAAACCTAAAATGTTTTCTAACAACTGAAATAAAACCCCAGGATTTTCTGACTGAGGATGACAGTTCCATTTTGAACAGCCTAAGTAAATAACTATTATGAACCAGCTTCAAAAATAAAGCCGGTAAATGTTTGCTCCTCCTTCTAATCATCCACAAGTCTTTTGCGCAAGTAATGACTCATGAAAGACTCATAAGATTTGATGGTAGTTGCAAAAAGTAGGTTTGACTTCATGCTTCTCTGCATTAAACCAATTTCTTTGTAGTAGTCCATCCACTGTGCTTGTTAACTTTTCTGTAAAAGGAGGTAAGCTTTTTCCTCATTAATTCTGAATTTAAAAAACATCTGTTGTTCTTCATGTCATTTAACATTACTTTCATCAACTTTACTTTCATGTTTAAGATATATTCCACAAAAATTTGACATTTAAATTTAAAGTAAAGCTGTGTTGTTGTGTGGTTACAAAGCTAAAAGTTTCTCTTTCAGAATTTAACCATGTTAAATATTTTCCCTACTAAGACCTTGGCTCATTAATTGTGCAGAAAGATGAGTGTTGAGTACCGAGCCTCCATGATAACTGAAATGAACATGGCCAAGAGTGGACCTGCCTACAATAAATTTTCCAATGATGGAAAGAATATTCTCCTTTCAGGTACTGAAACAACAAGAACTTTTACTCAAGCCTTTTCTCATTAACAGATATATCTAAAATGAGGGGTGAAACGATACCACTATTTTCAGACCGTTACTTGGATTTGAGTACTTGCCGATACCAAGTTCCAATACCGATACTTCTACCACACAAAATAATCGCAATGAACTGGAAGACAGCTTTTGTTTTATTCTCTGTTGTTACAGCAAATTAGATAAAATGATAAAATATTGATACCAATGACCACAAGACTAAAATTTCAATTGAAAAATATAAATTTTCTGTGAAGTTATGGCAGAGTTTCCACATTTTAAGCATTGGTTCATGATACCGATACAGTGCATTAGAGCAGTAGGCCCTGATACCAGTATTGGTATTAGTGCATCCCCATCTAAAACTACTATTGTTACCTTACCAAATAGTGGCTGATAATAGTAAATAATCTCTTCACTGCTTCTACATTGTTAATTGTTATAAAACAGCAATAAATTACTATAGTCCGGGTCACACAGCAGGATGTTAAAACTGTCGGAAAATGTTTCAGACGGCGCACACGGTGAAACACATTTATTTCTGTTTTGGTCCTACAGTTTGTGGTTTCTAGGCCTAACCAAAAGCAGTCCATTCTGTCTTACACCTTGTCAAATAAGGAATTTAAAAATATATATTTTTTTCTGCAAACATCTTTCAACTTCCTCAAAACTATAATTTCTAATAAACACGATAGTGTGTAATTTTTTTGCAACACAACTCAGCAAAACCACAGTTTCCTTGGATCTTTTTATTAAATCCAATCTTCTGCTTTTGCTTTCCATGTTGTCATTCAGTTTATGCCCTGAGAAGCAACAGCTTTAAGGTCGCCACAATTGTCCTTGGACTGCTGGGCTTTGTGCTGGTGGCTTGGATCATCGGCCAGACTGTTCACTGTGAGTTACTTTTTTCTAAATTTGCTAAATATTCAGACTGTTTGATATAAGGAAAAACATTACTTGTTGGTGTTTTCATTTTTTTTATGCTGAGCAGATCAAAATGTAAAAAGAGACAATCAAAACAAACTAAAAGCCCTTACTGAAGAGAGAGACCTGCTGCAAACAAAACTTTACAGTGCACAAACAGCAAAGCAGGAACTTGAAATCATTCATAAGAACGTAGAGGAGAAAAACATATACTTTACACAAAGAATCAGTCAACTGAATACTGATAACAGAAACCTGATAAATGAGAAAAATGATCTTAAGGCTAAGCAAAGCCAAGCAGAGGCCAGCAACAGTGATTTAAACAAAGAGCTTAGACAGCTAAAAGACAATACAGCCCAGTTGCAGAAAGATAAAGATTCCTTGAGCACAGCCCAAACCAACTTAAAGGCACAATATGATTCAGTTGTCAAAGTCAAAAATGAGTTACAGGCCAATTATGACACTGTGAATCGAGACAGAAACAATCTACAGAACAAATTCAACAATGTGAGCAGATCAAGAGATCAGCTTCAGAAAAGTTACAACGACATGATCAAGAAGGTGGAGGAGCTACACGACAGATACAACTTCTCCATGAGTGAGAAAGACAAGTTTGCAAGTAGCAACCAAAACCTGACAACTGAGATCAAAAGATTGCAAGACTTGTACAGCATAGTGAAAAAGGCAGAAGACGACTTGCAGGCTTCATATGGATCAGTGCTGAGGGAGAAGAGCGAGCTTGAGAGCAGAATTAAGAATATAACCAAGGAGCGAGACCTACTGAAAGCAAAAGTTGAAAACGTGGCTGCTGAGCGAGAGCTGCTGCTGGGGATTATCGACAAACTGAGAGCATCTATTAAAGGTAAAATAGCAAAAATACTTTAAACTTTATTGAAGTCTCAACGGTTTTTCCCTTTCACAAGTGTGTTATGCCATCTCAACTTATTTTACATATAGTTTTTCATATTAAATCTCTTTGATAGCTGTTTTTTCAGATTAGATTAACCAAAAGGTTCAATTTCGTTCTGTGTTTCCATCAAAGGGAAGAACTGCACTGCAGGCTGGAGAAAGTTCCAGTGTAGCTGCTACTTTCCCTCCACAGTTAAAAAAACCTGGACACTGAGCAGAGAGGACTGCCTGAACAAAGGAGCAGACCTGGCAATCATTAACAGTAGAGAAGAAATGGTGTGTTCGTCTAATATACTATGAAAGTGTCATAAAAGTAATGTGTCTTTTGAAACTATATAAACAAATCTTAATAACTATGCAGTGTTTTTGAATACCTTCACCTACCTAAACTATGTTGGTGAGGCCTTTAAATGTGTCATGTACGGTATATTACTAGTCATCATAATTATCATAATGGTAAAAACCTTCGGTGAAAATCTCACCAAGTTCATTTTATGGAAGATTTCAACTGTTGAAGCCTTGATAAATAGATTATAATAACTGACACTGTCATATTTTGTGCATGTCTTCCTTGAAGTTCAACAGTATGCCAAGCGATTTTGAATAAGTAATGATCTTTTGAACTGCCGCCAACGACATTTAGTTTCAAGCTAAACCAGATTATTGAAGATTTTTAATATTTTGTATATATATAGAGAAATTTAGCAACATGTAGACTGAAACGTAGGGATTCTTCATACTTCACATAAGCATCCGTTCTATAATATTTAATGGTGATAGTTCAGTAAGTAAGTCTCGAAGTAAACCTAAACTGTGTTTCATAAAAAGTGTGTTATGTAATATAATATTCCAGCAATCTGCTTTCTTTTGTCTTTGTAGAATTTCATAAACAGCTTGTATAACAACGACAAAGAAGTGTGGATTGGTCTGACTGATGGAGGAGTGGAAGGGCAGTGGAAATGGGTGGATGGAACACCACTGACTTTAACGTAAGGACATTACAATGTGATTCTGTAACAAAATTGATATAATTATAACTATTTTTGCTTTATTTTGTTTTCATACCTCTGCACTGTTTAGGTTCTGGGCTAAAGGGCAGCCTAACAGCCATCAAGGGAGGGACCAGGACTGTGTGGAGTTCTGGCACCGTGCAATAGGGAATGGTGACTGGAATGATGAGAACTGTAGCGTTGAACAACACTGGATCTGTGAGAAGTAGCCATTCTTTGCATTTTGCAGCAGCACTGTTATGTTTCAAGAAATATGAGGTACTGGAAATACAGACAAATGACATTCAATCACTGTATTATGCGAAAGACTGTACAGATGACAATCAAAGATGAAAATCAACCTCTTTTGTCTAAATGCCAAATAGTATGTGTGAGTGAAAACTACCATTGAGTACAACATCCACACAGTGTGACATGGTAGTTGGCAGCATCATGCCATGGAATTTTTTTTTTTGTTATAGCAGGTACAGTAAAACTTGTGAACTCAATAGTTTACAGAAGGCAAATATTTACAGAACCCATATATTTCATCTTCTCAAAATTTTTACAATTATTTTCAAGCACTCCAGCGTCACTTTAGTTTCTTTGTAGTAGTGCAAATATTTCAGTTCTAAAATGAAGCTTGCAGAAGATCTATTTTTTTGTGAATATATATATATTTTTTACCATTGCTCAAGAACTCCATTACCACTCTATCCACTCATTTAAATGTAACTTTAAAATATTACCAT
Source organism: Apricaphanius iberus (assembly GCA_028564705.1). Lineage (NCBI taxonomy): Eukaryota > Metazoa > Chordata > Actinopteri > Cyprinodontiformes > Aphaniidae > Apricaphanius > Apricaphanius iberus. The sequence continues at coordinate 10,904 of JAPXFQ010001866.1, read as the reverse complement.
GTTTTTTTTTCTGATTTATTGATAAGAAACTGAATGAAAATATCTTCATAAAGATTTAATTTCTTTTCTTGACAGTGATTCTGGTAGAGATATACATATGTTACATCCTGCAAGCAGATGGTGGAGCAAAGCATGATGTGTTACTAAGATGTTGAAACTGTTTATTTCTTCTGTAAATTTGACTTGTTTTCCACATCATTTTTCTTGACACCATCTAGTTTAGAAATTGTGAATATGTCCATAACAAACTAATGTGTGTTACTCATAACTTGATTCTGTGAATACTGTGAATTAATTTTGTTGAGGGTTTATCTGTAACCATTATATGACTGTATGACTCTCAGCTGTTTCTCCTAATTGCTCACAGTATTCTTGATTTGAAGTCTCCTTCTCTCCAATCAGAGGATTTTCTCTTCTAAAATGTGTAATCAATCTATTATAAACTTTAATTCACTTTCTTGAATAACCAAAGACACTGGAATGCTGGTAAAAAATAAATAAAATCAGAGGAAGCTCTAAAAAACAAATGATGCTAAGAGCGTAATACAATAAAATAACATCTAGTCCTGCTTATGTCAATACCTTGTTTACTTTAGAAGGGTAATATGAGTGAGGATAAGCAAATATTATCAATAAAGTAAAATGTTTAACTCGAACATTGAGTATACTACCACTGCAAAGAATATGTTTTTTTAAAAATCATTGTATACATAGTACCTAAGCTCATGTTACTAGAGTTCTAGACTGATGCTTTTTATTCTGCCAAACAGCAAATTATTTACAGTTTTTATTTTTATTTTAGTGCCAACAACATTTTGTTCACAGATCTGTTTATGAAAAAAAGTAATGTCCTTTGTTGTCATATCTGCTACGATGGCCCCCTGCTTCCTGTGATGATGCCTACATTACCACATCTTAACCAAAAACCATGGCAGAGATTTTCAAGTAATCATGTAAACCTTGATTACTTGCAAAACAACATATACATATATATATATATATATATATATATATAATATATTAACTATCAGCCTTTGGTGACAAACAGCAGTTTATATATAAGAAAATATATATATATATTACATTTTTATTTGAATTGAATGAGAAAGACAATAAAGAGTCCTTCATTGTTCTACAAATTCATTTTATTTTAGCCAGATCAAGAGTAGACAAACAAACATCATTACACAGAGAGATACAGGCCAACTGTGGTATTTGAGATTTAAAGAAATATATCCTTTAACACTGATTGCTCAGTCTTTCTTTTATATTTTACACTTGTCAAACATGTTGAAGATTTCTCATTAATCTGTTTTGGCATATCTTTGTGTTTTTCCTCATATTTACTGAATTGTTTGTATTCTATTTTTCTAACAGAGATTATCTTTAAGAGGAGCAATACAATTATGTTTAGTAAATTGGTGGAGGTAGTCTGGGTTAGGGTTAGTGCTACACAGTACTAGGACATTTTTCTTACCGTTGAATTTTAAACAAGGAGCATCATAAACTGTGAAGAAGATGCTCATTGTCAGTGTGAAACATACGATATTTACAACAGCAAAACTCTGTCACATTACTCTATCTCAACCATTTGCTTTGGCAGCTGCTGGGTTAGAGATCCTCCTTTTCTCTACCAAGGTTTGTCTTCATATTTGTTATCAGTCTTGTACTTAAAGCATTTCCTTCCTCAAATTCTCACCCTGGATTATATTGGATGGGAATCTGCATGTTTCATATGCAAAACAGTATACAAAGAGCAAATAATTGAGTGGTATCATCACAATTTGATTTATTATATTTTTTTTGTTTATAAAGAAGTTTGTCTATCCTCAAACTGGCTATGGATGAAGATCTGCATTCATAATCCTGTGCCTGCAAGTCAAAAACTTAGTTATTAATATTGATAAATACAAAAAATAGTTTTCCTACAATAAAGAGGGTTTTAAAAATGTATATTGACAATCTGAGAAGCTTGTTCTGTTATACAAAAAAGGCAAAACAGCCACCCTTCAAAAATGTGTTCAACCTAGTCACTTTTTTTATGTCACTGGCTGACTCCTGTTAATTTTTCTGTCTTATATTTCCTCCTGTGCTGACAGGAAAATTGTGGTCACTATAAGGTGGTTGGGGTGTTGTTTAGACTTTGCTCTTTACAACTCGTAATGAGTGTTTATTCTGTTAAAAACAAATTATAACCTCTAGCCTCATTACAGTAAATGTATTGCATATGCAATAGTTTTAAGTAGAACATTTGTTACAATACTGGTTGTTTTTTTATTCTAAATAATAGCATATAGTGTACCATAATACCATAGTGGTTTGAGAGATTTTCTCCATAACGAAAACAGTCAGCAAACTTTATCACCAAGTTAAAAATCCCTCAGGTTTTTCCTTCGGTTGGAACTGGAGAACTTTTGCTTTTTGTTTGTCTCTCACAGCTATGGGGAGCCTAAGTCTCCTCTCCTTCCTTTCGACCCATGGGTCCCCTGGCTGAAAAAATTATGAATAGAAGTCAATGGAGCGATAAAAGTTATTTTCTGGTCCGCCTTATCCTATGCAGTGAATCACACATATGTTGTACCGCAATTTAAATGATAACTAATGATGTGCATTTCGACTTTGTCAAGTGATTTAGGATTTATTTGATTGTAAAAATTTGCAATTAAAATGCTAACCAATCAGAAGTCGCATATATGACATCATGGATCCAGCGCTAGCCACCACTAGCTAGTACTTAAAACACTCACTGAGACCTTCCAGAGCTTCTTCTGCATGCTGAGTCTCACTCCATTGACTATTTCTGCCTCAGCATAGCTGCCACTTTCCACATGGCCAGATTTATAGAGGTTTTCTCTGTGTTTAATGCTCCTTACTTCATTCTGGAGGCAATGGCCATTTTCTTCTTCTTCGTTAGTTGTAGTTCTTTAAGTGTTTTTAACCAAGACCTAAAGTAACTTTCCCTGCCAGTCGAAAATCAGCGATTTCTCAAAATGTGTCTTTAAAATTCATTGACATCATATGTTCGAGTCACGGCTCATTTCAAACAGGATCAGAGAAATAACTTTAATTGTTTCATTGACTCTTATTGGGGTTGTTTTGGCAGTAGGGGAACCATCGACCAAAGTAAAGGGGCATAGACTCTCCATTTCTACTTACAGTTTTTGGCATTAATTGCTTGAACTATTTTTGATACCAGTATTCCAAGCCATACATAGAAGATCAACACAAAATGAATCTATATTGGAATACGTGTTCAGAATATGCTAATTTGTTACATTAAAAGTCCCTTTTGAAGCTAACCACATATAAGTAGATTATTATGCTAAATTTTCCTGTGAATATTCTCATTCATCCAGGTCATGTTATACTGTCGTTATAACACAATAGGGCACTAATGAAGCCGAAACCTAACCTCCACCAATAGGCGGCACGCCAACGACCATCGTTAAGACATGGAGCACAAAGGATCCAATGACATAATGATTCTTGTTCAAGAGGTTAAATAGCTGAGTCTCCACACCAGTTAGTTGGACCAGTCCCAGCCTGGTCAGCGGCGAGCATGAACTGATGAAGCCTCTTGGATAAGAGGTGAAATGTCTTCCAAGACAAATTACCAAGTCCAGTTGCGTTTGATTGAAATTTCCTTGAGATATGCTAAATTTTCCTTTAGCTTCCGTTTCTGAATGAAACATATTTTTAATGGTCTGATGTAATATTCTAATCAAAGCATTTTTATTAGCTTTTCATCATCATAATTAGCAGCAATAAAAGCTAGAAAACACCAGTCTGTGCCTAATTAATGATTAAGTTACTGAGGTGAATTAAGTTTTCAATTATGTTCTCAATATATGACTGTATATGTATTTTTATGCATTTCTGTCTTTGTGTGAAACCTTGACTGATTCACCCACTAGTACAGGTAGGTGGCGAGTTGTTGGTTTACTATGTGGGAGCAGCTTGATCTGCACACCTATGAGCATTTATTACATATCTTTGATATCAAACTTTAGGTTCATGTACTAGTACACACTTTGTCCTCACTAGTAAGACAATTTGGCACACTAGTATAACGACTAGGGTGCACTAGTATAACGACTGTGTCTTACTTGTAACATTTTTTCCACTACTAGTGCCACTTTTGGCCTACTAGTATGCAATCAACCCTTACTAGTAAACTGCTGTGCAGCACTAGTGACACTACTAGACCTAACTAGTAGGCATGTGTCACGCACTAGTAGCCTCCCGGACCCTACTAGTATCGCCAAAATCCCCACTAGTAGCACTAGTACGGCATTTTTGACCTCACTAGTGCTACTTGTAAGTTACAAAATGTCCACTAGTACTACTAGTGGGGTGTGTTTCCCTTACTAGTACTACTAGTAACAGTGAGAATGCACACTAGTAGTACTAGTGAAAGCCAAAATGAACACAAGTAGTACTAGTGAACATTTTGGTCCTTACTAGTAGTACTTGTAAGCTTAAACACAACCCACTAGTACTACAAGTGTACTTTTTTGATACTACTGATACTACTTGTAAGGGCAAGAGAAACCACTAGTAGCACTAGTAGCGTATTTAGGATCTTACGAGTGCTACTAGTGAGGGCTAAAGTGTCCACTAGCAGCACTAGTGGAATTCATTTGAAAAAATGCTAATGAGGGGGTGTGGCAAACATGCACTGAAGCTTCTTCCTATTGGCTCTTGAGAAAGAATCAACACCCAGACAAGATTTAACCCTATGAAGCCTGATAAACTTTCACTGTTGTTGTTGTTAGCAATAACAATATTGATAATTAATAATATCATTAAAAATAACTATTATACATGTATTCTAAAGATAATTAAGTCAATCTAATATATCTCACAGTAGAATATAATTAATGTTTATGTCACAGGCATCACTTTCTCATCATGGGGAAGTTCAAGTTGCTACATCAAATATCCGCTAGTGCGGTTTGGGAAAGAGAAAAATGAAATAACTGTCAGTCTTACTAATCTTTGACCTCGGATGTTGCTCAACAACTACATCTGAAAAAGAAAATACAGACATCCAGAACTTTAACCACAAAATATTGCAAAAAAAGCAAGATTAGCTACACCAGTAATTTTTCACTTGTATGCCCTTTACTTGTTCCTCAATGGGTTAGTTTACACCGTGGGAAAATTGTACATTTTTGTATTTATTTTGCATGATTTGTTTTTGGATTTGCTGTGGGGGTTTTTTGGATTTGTTTTTCCTCTGAACCCCAAAAACACCAAAACTGAACTTATCCAGATGAGTTAGGAAAAGGAACGCAGCAATCAGCTGATTTGTGGCAGGTGCAGGCTGCACATAAGAGGAGCGAGGCAAGACGCCAAGGAGAGAATGCACTGGCCAGAACACCACAAGCGATGGCTTACACTACTCTACTCAAGTGAGGACCGGCGCAAGATTTGCACTATGTATGAATTGTGGGTGCGCGGATATTGGTGCCTGCATCTTGTTTTTCAGCAGGCTTTGGCTGAAGAGGGGCGTAGCATGTTGATGTCGAAGACCTGAGGGCGTCAAGATAACCTGTTCACCTGTCAGCCGATGCAGGACAGGAACGCGTTATGGAGCTGCCATGGAATGGAGGTGAAGTGTGTCGTGGGTCTTTTTGGTGAGAAGAACTTGTCATAAGGCTTTTAGAGAACAACCCAGATTAGTAGATGGATCCGTACATAAATCCCTCCTCATATATGGGTTATTGTCAATACCCGGACTTTAAGTTTTGCTCCTTTTATTTTACTTTGCCATTGGTGACTGGACCATTATAAAAATAAACTGTTCTGCTCTACAGCTTGGGTTGTCGGGCTCTGTTCTTTGGGTTTCTGGGTTTTTTGCTCCCCCTTGTATCAAAGAACATCAGTTTTTGACCATATCGGTCACATACACATACATTTTTGAGTGTGAAATTACAAGTGGCTTCTCAAGGAACCAAGGAAGAAATTAGGAAGGGGCTTCTAGACAATTCTACAGTAGGAAAGTTATGTGCAGCCCTGGTGATTCTCCTGTATACACTTTCTTTTGTCAAATAGTACTGTGGTTACAGGTTGTAGTCTTACCGATTAAAGATTTAAGCTTTGTGGGGTCAAAGGCTGACGTCTCTCTGCCAATGGATGAACCTTGTTGGCCCCCAACCACAGGCAGTGGACCTTTAGCATTTCAAGATGTAAACACAAAAAAGTAATCACATAATGTTTTATTCTTTTTCGAAAATAACTTATTACAAAAATATACTTATTGCTGTTTGTGTCAGAGAATTGGGTGGAAATGGTAGTGCAAAACTGGCCTCATATTGTCATTCACCTTCATGGCTTGAGATTTCTGTGATGTTATTTGAAACAGGAGTCTTCACAGGTGCCAGTAGTGAGGGAATTTCTGAAAAATATAGCACAATTCAATAGGATTTCAAACAAGATGGAAAAAGCATGATATGTAAATTACTAAATACACCTTGGCCATTTTTTTGGAAAGCAAAATCTTTACACCAAAACCTATATAACATCTGTGGATTTCTTCTAATACACAGACAAAAATACCAAATATAAGGAGACTACCACATTCTAATGGTGCATTTAGACTAGCGCCTATTCCACCTTACAGCACCCATTTGTGTGTCTAAACAACCAACGCTATGAAAAACTTAAATTTCAAAGTCCAGTTAATGCTTTTTTTTTGCATAAAATAATTTACTTTGAAGTGTTTTTCCCTCAGTTTTTATAAGCTTACTTAAAGGGACTATAAAAGAAGTTTAACAGCAAATAAATGTATAGAGCTGCAAAAATTATTTCTCATACATGATCCAGCAATGTCCTGTTCAGTATAAAGAGCCCTGGCCTTTTCACCGTGTTTGCCTCTATATGCCTGTAAAATCACTTATTAGTTATTGTTCGGGTCAAAAAAGCAGAACTCCCTCAGCGCCTCCTAGAGGCAGCCTAGTGTGTGACGACGTCATGTGTGTTCACGTTGGACTGGATTCCTCAAAAGAAACGTAATAAGGTTTACATGATAATGTGATGGAGTACATGCTTTATATAAACTTCACTGAAACAAGCCATAACATGTTTTGGTAATGCTTCTGTATTTACAATGACAAAAACAGTGTTGCTAATAATTCTTTACCTGGATGGAGAATATGAACAGAGAGGGGTAGAGTACACTAAAGTTGTACTCAAGTAATAGTAGCAGTACCTTTACTTGAGTAAAAGTAGCCATCAAATCCTACTTAAGAGTGAAAAAGGTTTTGGTAGAAAAGATGCTTGCGTACTCAGTAACATCTGATTTTAAAATGTCAGACAGACCTAAGCATGAAATTCTTAGGAAATTCAGGTATTAAATAGAGTAAAACAAAACAAATTACAAAGCAGAGGAAATAAATAAAACCAATAAAGTAGATAATGTATTAATATATCTTACAAGGTAAAATGTACTTCCAGTGACCATTCATGACGTTTACTGTATTCACTTGACCTCAAATGGAAATAAAAAGCTCATCATACAGATTACAATACAAATTATATGTAGAAACAGGAGCTTTCCTTTAGTAATAAAGTGTAAATCTGTCTGGTTTATTTTGGGTTAAAATAAATTTGTTTTTCATTCTGTGAAGCTACTGGCAATGTGAAAAGCATCCAGAAATTGTACTCATGTGGGATTAGCATGCTTCATTATATTACACAAGTAATATAGTAAAAAAAGAATAAAAAAATACATTACCATTTGTTTTTTTATTATTATTTGTTTTTTATCCTTTAAAAATAAACTCAGGTAAACTAAACTATCCACCTCCGAATAAGAGTCACTATTCACGGATTAATAAAGCGAAAAAAAACTGCAAGTGAACAGGACATTTTCTAAAGAAAACTTTTTTCACTGGGGCGCTCTGAGGCCTATTTTTTCTAGCCAATTTAAGTCCGTTTGTCAGCTGGTAGTACTGATAAAATATTACGTAGCTAAAAAATATTTAGTGTACTAATAGATGGTAAATAATGATAACATCAAAGCCTTAGAAAAATTGCAGGTCAAGCTTTTTGTTAGAACGTTTTCTACTTCAAAAAGCACCTAAATAAATGTACACCTAACTTACACGTTAAAATGTATTACTTTTTAAATACCCATATCAATTTAGTTATGTGACTCTAGCTTAATTTGAATAAAAGCAGTTAGGAACCTGGCTAATAATAATAGCTTGATGTGGATAGCAAGCTAACGGCTTCCAATTTGAATCATTGCCAAAAGATGGCCGTTATATAGTTATTTAAGCATCATTAAGTTATCATTTAATATCGAATGAAAAAGTAAAGGCCGTTAACTATCTTACAGCCGCCAAAGAGACCCACTTAATTAGAAAGGCCACTAGTAGCACTAGTGGGCATGATGAGGCCACTAGTAGCACTAGTGGGAACATAGTGGCCACTAGTAGCACTAGTGGGAACATAGTGGCCACTAGTAGTGCTAGTGGGCATGTTGAGGCCACTAGTAACACTAGTGGGAACATAGTGGCTACTAGTAGCACTAGTGGGCATGTTGATGCCACTAGTAGCACTAGTCTGCACTTAACGGCCACTAGTAGAACTAGTGGATCTAAGTTTTGAGGGCACTAGTGGGCACATAGTGGCACTAAGCTTAGAGGCTATGGCATAGTTTTGAGTTTTAAGTGCATTTATTTTGTTAAGGAGCTTTTATTTTAATCACAACTATATTTTTCAAAAACGATTAAATAAACGCTCATATGTTGTTCATGAAAATATAATCTTGAGCTTGCTCATCTACTACAAATATTTTCTCTTAATAAAAATAGATATTATGTAATCATTTGTGTGCACAGCAATGTATTTTGAAATCTATGATTCAGTACATTTTAATAGCTTGTTAGTCCATACACTGCTATATATTATTTATTATACGTGGAAGTTTCTCATAAATTGAAATATAATTCCAAATGCATTTAAATATAAATCATAGTGCACTGCAATATATTTTTGTTTCGTAAGGGTAAGTTAGCAAAAAAAGTTGTAACATCTTCCAGTATGACTGCTGCTAACACTTTAGTATACAGAGTGGCCCCTTTAAGGCTCTAAGCATACAGTTTGAACATCCACCAATCACAATCCATGTCCCACCTCCTTCATTTGCATGCAGTCCACTAGTCATACTAGTGACACTAGTGGCGGCCATGTTGCAACGGACTTGTTAACTAGTAAAGGCTAGACTGTCCACTAGTAGCACAAGTGAGACTATTATGGTTTTACTAGTACCACTAGTAAAAACAAACAGGTCTACTAGTAGCACTAGTGAGACTTTTTGATCTTACTAGTACCACTAGTAGATGGCAACATGTCTACTAGTACCACTAGTAAGGGCAAAAATGTGCACTAGTAGAACTAGTAGGTGGCAAGATATTCACTAGTAGCACTAGTGGAGGACTTTTGCATCAAAAATGCTCACTAGTGTGACTAGTGCCACGGTTTTGTGTTTTACTAGTGTAACTAGTAGAAGAAAATGCGTCTCACTAGTGAGCTTCTGAGCATCACATGTAAAGGCTATGGCTGTACTAGTGCGCATCTGTGCATCACTAGTTCGCAACTAGCACACAACTAGTATGCAATTACACACTACAAGTGCTTGACTACACACAACTAGAAGGAAATTTCTGTAACATGTTAGGCATTTCTGCACACTAGCAGGACAACTTTGGCATACTAGTAGGACAGCTACATCGTACTAGTGAGGTAGTAGTGTGCACTAGTTGACATATGTGGGCTACTAGTGTTACTAATGAAACACTAAATGCTAACTAGTAGAAATTTGTGATGTCACTAGTACGACTAGTGGTACAGAATTGCAACTAGTGCACACTTCTGCCTCCCTTGTAAGATGTAACTGTCTTACTAGTATACTAAAGTTGTCCTACTAGTGTGCAGCAATGCCTTACATGTTACACAAATGTCCTACTAGTTTTGTGTAGTCACACACTGGTAGAGTGAAATTGCAAACTAGTGGCATGCTATTTGCAAACTAGAGCTGTGCATTTGTGCACTAGTACAGCCAAAGCCTTTACATGTGACGTTCAGATGCTCACTAGTGAGACAAACTTTCTTTAACAAGTTACACTAGTAAAAAACAAAACGTACCACTAGTAACACTAGTGAGCATTGTTGACATCACTAGTACTACTAGTAAGGTGTAAAAGTCCCCTACTTGTACTACGAGTGGATATTTTGCAACATTCTAGTGCTACTAGTGCACATTTGGCCCTGACTAGTTGCACTAGTAAAGTAAAACATGTCTCACTAGTTGACATGTTTGCCTTTTCTTCTAATACTTTTAATATGATAAAAGTCTCACTAGTGCTACTAGTAGAGTGTTTGGCTGTTACAGGTTGTACTAGTAAAGTAAAACACATCCTCACTAGTACTACTTGTGTTCACTAGTACTACTAGTGTGCATTCTCACTGTTACTAGTAGTACTAGTAAGGGAAACACACCCCACTAGTAGTACTAGTGGACATTTTGTATCTTACAAGTAGCACTAGTGAGGTCAAAAATGCCGTACTAGTGCTACTAGTGGGCATTTTGGCAATACTAGTAGGGTCCGGGAGGCTACTAGTGCGTGGCACATGCCTACTAGTTAGGTCTAGTAGTGTCACTAGTGCTGCACAGCAGTTTACTAGTAAGGGTTGATTGCATACTAGTAGGCCAAAAGTGGCACTAGTAGTGGAGAAAAATTTCACAAGTAAGACACATTCGTTATACTAGTGCACCCTAATCGTTATACTAGTGTGTCAAATTGTCTTACTAGTGAGGACAAAGTGTGTACTAGTACATGGACCCAAAGTTTGATATCAAAGATATGTAATAAATGCTCAAACGGCTTTCCATA